>CM040466.1:536834-556301 GCA_022758105.1 Pangasianodon gigas
GTCATAAAGATTAATGTCATATAGTTATGACCTCATGAGTGTTAACTCTTCTCTCTTTTCCAGTTGAAGAGATGATCGCTCACCCGTTCGAGACACGGTCTGACAGTTTCTACTTCGCTAACAATAAGCTGATTATGCACCACAAAGCCGAGTACTCCTTCAGCGAGACACGCAACGAGTGATCAACCCCCCTGCTGCAAAAAATCCTTCTATTCGTCCACTCTGTAATGGAAATTAAACCGTTTCCCATCATGGCTTCCAATAAGGATGTATTTAATGTCTTTAATGTCTTATGGCCAGAGTTGTCTAGTAACATGCTATTTATCAGTGTTTAAAAGTCTCTTTGCAGAAAGTATTAAATACAGAATCATCACAGAAGTCCATTAGGATTTTATTTTCTGAAGAACCATTAAACTAGAAACTGTTATTATAACCATGAGACAGATCTTCTAATCAGTCCCAGATCACCTGGTAAACATTACCATATGAAGCCATATGGAAAATATAAAATACAAACACTGACCTTTAAACACCACAGGAATGAGATCAGCAGTGAGAAATGATTAGTAATGAGTGAGGAGATGAGTTTCAGTGGTTTGTTTTGCATTAAAGAGCAGTTGGGAAAAAAAGAAAAATAGTCTTTTGCTATATTCCCAGTCATGTAGTTACAGCACTTTGGCAAGTTCTCTGTGTGTGCATTATAAATAGTATTATAAACAATAAATAGTCTCTATATCAGAAATACACTTGCTAACCTGTGTGTGTGTGTGTGTGTGTGTGTGTGTGTGTGTTAAGTAGGAAAACATATTAAATGAATACAGTCAAACACATACAGGTGACAAATCAAACACGTATACAGGTGAGATTTAGTTTGTATTACAGTTTAATGTGGTAAAAGTCACCAACCAAACACACAGACATGTGAGGATCTGCTCAGTGCATTTCACAACAACACTTTAATACTGTTTATAAAAGTCTCCTAAATTACTTCCATGTGTTTGTCTAAATGCAGATATTTCATTTCCATTTAAAAGTTCAAGCCAGAAATCTGATCATAAACACAATAGAAAGGAACTAAATGTTAGTTAAAGGTGTTAATCAATAAGTATAAAGTTATTATTAAGCATCTTAGGTTATAATTTCTATTATTTTATTATTTTAAGTCAGCTGTTTTATATTTATGAGACTGTTTTTGCTTATTGTGGTTCATACAGGTTTGTACAGAGCTTCTGGCTGAGATAATTACTACTAAAACTTAAACACTTAATAAAAGTTTTAATAATAAAGTTTATAGTATGCATGATAAAACCCAGAGCTGCTTAGTGATTAGTAATTCTCTGGTTAATATTCTCTTTAAAAAAAAACATAAAAAATCTGATTAAAGTTTATTTTTCAATTTGAAAAGCTTGCGAATTCTCTCAGCAATTCTTCAGGAAGACTATGAAGACGTCGCGGCATTGTGACGTCACTATGACGCTTTGGGAACGTGCAAAACATAGGGAAATGTAGTTTATCGCAGTAGTTCGAGTTACCAGCTGTCGCATGAATATGACGTTCTCCGTGACGACACGTTTCGTTCTTTAGCCAACGTTACGCACCTCAATTTTTAGTTTTTTTTTTTTGTTGCAAAATTGTTGGCTTTGTTTGTCTTTGGTGGGTTTTTTTATTTCTTCAGCTCAGATTGTTTAGAAGTCGCTTTTTGTCAGGAGCGTGTTTTTGTTCTTTCCCTTCGCGGGGGAACAAAGAGGTACGTATTTAGCATGCTAGCTAACATTAGCTAGCTAATCTGCTTAGCGTCTCTGTTCTGCTAGCTCTTTTTATTCGTTAGTTGTTATTGTTTATAAACACATTAATGAGTAAATGTGATTAGTTTAGTGGTTGTTTAGAGCTATAGGGTGGTTAATGAGTGAGTGAGTGAGTTAGTTAGTTAGTTAGTTAGCTGGTTAACGTTATTAGCCTCTCAGTCAGAAGGCCCTGTAGCTAGTTTCAGACTAGCGAACTAGCAAACAGCTGCGCACGCTGTATTATAATACTGTATAATTATTTTATTATTTTTACTCGCTATGTATTCTGTATTTTAGTTTATAAAGACATTTGGATATAATCCATCGTTTTATTAGTGTTTATATTCTCTTCAGTGTGTCAGTGATCAGCGCCATGCCATGCCATGCTAATTAGTTAGTTTAGTTCATTAGCTCAAGTTAGTTATGTGCTTCAGCTAATGTTTTATTTTATAAAAAGTTTAAACATTTTGTCATCAAATTTTACAGAAACAAGCGACCTATTAACCCCTGCTGTTTGTGAAAGTGAGTGCATTAACACAGCAGGTTATGTTTATTAATGTTTATGAAATTAAAATAAGAATTCATCATGTGCTGATTTTTATTCTTCTTTAATGATTGCTTTACTGATGGCTCGTGTTGAGCTGTGAGGTGATGATCACCTGGCAGGTGTGTGTGTGTGTGTGTGTGTGTGTGCCACCTGTTGAATCCTCGGCGTGTTCTCCTGAGCCTGGTGTTAGTCACACAGCTTTATTTCACAGCTTAGATTCCAGAGTTTCTGCCCTGAAATCCTTCAGCTCCTCCGACAGACGCCTTAACACACACCTCTACATCTCTACCTCATTAATTTACCTGTTCTTACCTGTTCTTACCTGTTCTTACCTGACCTGTGACCTGTGTGACAGGCTATCGGATAGTTATTGTGATTAATCATCACCGTGTTTAATATTTTAACATTTATTGTGTGTATCATCAGTACATCTAACACCACTGACTGTCGTAATAAAGATATTCCGTTAAAGAACACGTTTCATTCAGCAGAGAGGTTTACGAGGACGTTTTCAGCTCCACACCACACACACACACACACACACACACACACACACTCCACTCTCTCACACACACACACTCTCACACACACACACACACCTCGGACCCGGATGTTTCGCTTAATTACGTGCAGTGTGAAACCAAAAGAATCGATTCGGACTCTGAATCGGTTCTAAGAGAAACTCACAAATTGTGCTGCGAAATTTCTACCATGTTGTCGTCGATCTTTATTACGCATCGCGTCTGTTACCGTATGACGCAGTGACGCGATCAGTGACATATTACACACTTAAAAAAAATTTTTAAAGTTTTTTTTGGGGGGGGAAGTAAAGGAGTACAAACCTAAACAAAATGGAGGATATGCACCAAAAGGAGAAAAAAAAAAAAAAACTTCCTCTCTAGAGGTTGTTTTTAGTGGAAAAGTTAGTGAGCAGGAACGTCTTTGAGTACGATGATGCGGTTAAAGCTCCACGCTGCTGATCAGAGGGTTGTGAGTTCGAATCCCAGCGTCGTCGTGCGTTGTTATGCCGTTAAGACGGATCTTTCTCGGCTTTAACACGTGTACGTGACGTTGTCTGTGTTCCGTCCCTCCAGAGCGGAGATGTATAACGGGATCGGATTGACGACGCCGCGCGGCAGCGGCACCAACGGCTACGTGCAGAGGAACCTGTCGTGCGTTCGGGCCAAGCGCAGCCGTGACGATCACGGAGGACCGAAGGACGAGAAGGACAGAGAGAGACTGGAGAGTCAGCTGAACCGACAACCTAACGCTGATATCCTCGAGCACCAGAGGAAGAGACAGCTGGAGGTCAAATGTGCTGAACTGCAGGACATGATGGAAGAACAAGGGTGAGGTGGCACCTCATCACTCATCACTCAACTTCCTGTCTTTATAAAGGCTTCAAAACACAGCGATTAAATATAAAATAGTCATAAAAATGGCTCGAATCGCATACGTCACTAAAACTGAGAAAGACGACGATATAACATCAGCATCGTGATACATTTTGGAGCAATGTACTTTTTAAAAAAAATCATTTTACAATATCTAAGCATTTAAAATGTATTTTTTTTTCTTAAAGTACAATTACAAACTGATCTGATGCTACAAAGTGTTGTCCTATAAACTGTAATATAACTAAAATATGTGCAGATTCATTTTAAATAAGTCTGTGAGCAAAACTAAATGTATCATGATGCATATCGTATAAAACTGTAGAAATATTATAGAAGTAATGTGATATTTCAGTCATCAAATAAACAATTAAACAAATATGTACATGCACAAGATTATCAGATACGTAAAGATATAATATATAACTCATGATCTCTTGTATAATATGATATATTTATATTATTGATCAATAGACATGAGGATCATTAAGTGAGAAAATAATTTCCAAGTGAAAGTGATGCCCAGGATTTATTTTTTTTTTGCACACACACAGTGAGATGTGTTTTATTCTGAGCAGAAAAAAATCCGTTATGTTTACGGTGCACGAAGACACTGACTAATCGACGTTTTCTCCTCGTTAGGTACTCCGCTGAGGAGATCGAGGAGAAGGTGAGCAGTTTCCGTATGATGCTGCAGGAGAAACAGGATCCTCCTCCACCCGCTGCTGAGAAACCAACGTGAGTGTTAACGACTCTGATTCTACAAAATAGAATGTTTAAAATCGTATATACGCCATCTTGTTTTTCTTTCTTCTTCTTTTTTCTCCTCAATAAAAACACAAGATGAAACAATCGACATGTGAACCTAGCATGACTGACTGCTGTGTATTAACTCCAAGATTAAAGCGAAAGTTCACCCAAAAATAAAAATTCTGTCATCAGTTACTCACCTTCATGTCGTTCCAAACCCGTAAGACTTTCGTTCATCTTCAGAACACAAATGAAAATATTTTTAATGAAACCTGAGAGATTTATGTCCCTTCATTGACAGTCAATACAACCAAAACGTTCAAACTCTGAAAAGTTCATAAAGGCATCGTAAAAGTAATCCGCGTGACTCCAGGGGTTTAATCCCAGTTTTAGGAATCGATACGAATGCTTTATGTGCGCAAAAAAACTCAAATGAAGTCTTTATTCACATTAAACACACTCATGAGTTCTGTCTCATTTTAAAACTTTAACGCTGTTGTCGTGATTGTTGTCATGAGCTGCGGGTCAAATCGAAAACTCTGACCTTACAGAAAAAAAAAAAAAAAAAAAAAGCGTTTACTGATCAAGAAAATCTAGAAGACTGGTACACGAAACGGAGCTTTCTGTAGGTTTGAAGGTGAAGTGAGAGGTTTGTAAAATTTTAACGCTAACTCTAATAAGAAACGCGGTCAGTGTTAGTGCTCAATAACAGCCTAGTGTACATTGTATTGCAGCATGCGGATATCTAGCGTTAAGTTCTGAAGACCTGCACACGGCGGCCATCTTGTGTACGTGTGCATGTACAGCTGGGGTCATAAGTTTTCATACGCCTTGCAGAATCTGCAAAATGTTAATAATTAAAAAAAAAAAAGATAAGAAAGATCATAATAATTGCATTGTGTTTTTATTTAGTTCTGCCCTGAATAATCATAATCATAATTTC
Organism: Pangasianodon gigas; assembly: GCA_022758105.1. Taxonomy (NCBI): domain Eukaryota; kingdom Metazoa; phylum Chordata; class Actinopteri; order Siluriformes; family Pangasiidae; genus Pangasianodon; species Pangasianodon gigas. The sequence continues at coordinate 542,253 of CM040466.1, forward strand.
ACACAGCAGATGTTTCCATCTCGTCCACAAGACACAATAATAACTGAATTTACACAAATGAACCAGTTCAGAAGTCTCCATACGCTCGATCCTGAATACTGTGTGTGTTTCCTGATGATCAGAGACTGTTTTTATGTTTTGTGAAAGTTGTTCATGAGGCTCTTGTTTGTCCTGAGCAGTTAAACTGCACACTGTTCTTCAGAAAAATCCTCCAGGTCCTGCACCTTCTCTGCTTTTCCAGCATCTTCTGCGTATTTGACTCCTTTCCAACAGCAGCTCTATGATGCTGAGATCCATCTTTTCACACTGAGGACAGCTGAGGGACTCGAACACGACTATTACAAAAGCTGCAAACGTTCACTGATGCTCAAGAAGGAAACACGATACAGTAAGAGCATTAAGGGGGTGTAAACTTTTGAACAGGATGATCCATGTAAACTGTTATTATTTTGTCTTCTGGGAAACATGTAGCTTCTGAAGGGCAGTACTAAATAAAAAAAATAAGATCTTTAAACAAAATAATAACAATTTACAACATCCGATGATCCTTTTCAAAAGTTTACACGCCCCTGTCTCTTAATGCATCGTGTTTCCTTCTTGAGCTTCAGTGAATATTTGCGTGCAAATTTATGACCCCAATAATTTTAATGGTAATATTAATTAGAAAGTGATTAAAACAACGCTTGTTTGCTCTCCTGCAGCGGTTCTAACAGTTTGAGCTGTAAATCAACAGTGAAAACATTAGACAAACAATATTATTATTCCTCTTCACACTTATGAATTACTCCTCTTCAGTCTCAGCAGGTCTGATTGTATTATCAGATGAAACCTTGAGGGTGGTGTGTTTTAACTCTTCAGTAAGACTAACGGTGTTTCTTTCTTTTTCTCCGCTGCAGCGTGACGGAGACGCACGCTCTCGCCGCCGCTAACCAGCAGAAGAACGACCGGCTCAGGGAGGCGTTCGGCATCGGCTCGGACTACGTGGACGGCTCGTCCTTCCACCCCGAGCGTAAAGAGCGAGAGAGGGAGAAGAGAGAGCAGGAGAGGCTGGAGAGAGAGAGGATGCAGCAGCAGAAATATCAGTGAGTGTACTGAGGAGAGACGGAGTGAGAGACAGAGTGAGAGAGGGAAAGAGGGAGAGGGAGAGAAAGAGAGTGAGTGAGAGAGGGGAAGAAAGTGAGAAAGGGGGAGAAAGAGAGTGAGTGAGAGGGAGAGGGAGTGAGCGAGGGAAAGAGAGGGAGAGTGAGCGAGGGAAAGAGAGGGAGAGTGAGAGAGGGAAAGAGGGGGAGAGTGAGAGAGAGAAAGAGAGTGAGGGAGAGAGGGAAAGAGTGAGAGTGCAGGGGAGAGAGAGAGAGTGTGAGTGAGTGTGAGAGTGAGGGTGAGAGTGTGAGAGAGAGGGAAAGAGAGAGAGTGCAGGTGAGAGTGAGAAAGAGAGAGTGAGAAAGAGAGAAAGAGAGAGTGAGTGTGAGAGAGAGAGAGAGATTTATGAATCACGCTGTCGTTACTGTAGATCTCGTCAGTGTATCGCTCTCTTCACATCCCCGAAGCACAGTCTGATCTTTTTCTTTTTCTTCACAGGATTATTGAAGATTCTGACGAGTCGGATTCTTCGTCTACTCGAAAACAGAGCCGTAAGAAGAAAAGGAAGAAAGAAAAAAGTAGAGAGAGGTAAAAAAAAGACAAACAGCAGTAGAATAACGTAAGAATAGCGCAGTTTGTTAGTGAGGGATTAAACGCGGTTTCTCTCTTTGTCTTTCTTCTCTTCTCAGCTCTGAAAGTCCTTCTCCATCGCCTCGAAGAGAGAAGAAAAAAAACAAGACGAAGAAAAAGAAAAGGTGTGTTGATTAAAGATTGCTCCTATGCTGTCGAACGTTCCGGATGTTATGCTGGTATTCCGGCTGAAATCGGAGCGATGCATAAACGTTTTCCAGAAAATCATCATAAATGAGGAAATGTCTAATGTGTGTGTGTATTTATTTTATTTTTTTTTGTGTTTAGGGAGCGGTCAGTGCAGAGCGACCGCGGGAGGTGAGTCCTGCCTTCTTTAAACTACAAATTATTTTATTTCTATTGTTTGTCTTAATTAAAGTCCTGTGTGTGTGTGTGTGTGTGTTTGACAGTTCGTCTGAAGACAGGCCGGATGTAAAGAAGAATAAAAGGAAGAGGAGTAGTGAAAACGAGACTCCGCCCCCTACGAAGAGCCGGCGGCGGCGACGCAGCGGATCGTCCAGCTCGGCTCGCAGGTATCGGGGATCAGAAAGAAAGAAAGAAAGAAAGACCGGAGCGCTGCTTGATTCTGGGTTCTGATTGGTTGATTAGTTTTCTATAACAGCAGCTCTGACAGTAGTGCAGCTGGTTTATTTATAACGAATGTTCTAATGCGTTATCGTTATCGTTTCTATAGCAACAGCTCATTCGCGTGTGCCTTTCTTCCTGTTGTTCAGCAGGTCACCAGTCGTGTTGAAGGAGAAACAGCACAATCCGCCTGTCAGCCGGGCAGATGAGGGGAGGAAGGGCAGGTCTCCTGAGCGCAGGGGTCGCCACAGGGACAGTCCGGAGAAGATGGAGGTTAGAGAGGTACGATAGCGTTATTAAAGATAGCGTTATTCTGTAAACGCTGCGTTAGAGCCAGCAGTGAGCGAGACTGAGTTGTTAACGGGAATGTTATGATGTCTCTGTCGTTCAGAAATCCTCAAGACATTCCAGGTCCCCTGAACGCAACAGGAAGGACCGGGAGAGAGAGCGAGAAAAGGAGCGAGTGAAGGAAAAGCCCCAAAGAGGGCGCCACGATTCGTCGTCTCCGTCTCGGTCTCCGCCCCCTAAACAGCAGAGAGACAGACGAGCACGCAGTGAGGAGCGAGACAGAGAGAAACCTCCTCAACGGAAAAGACATGACTCGTCCTCTCCGTCACCGTCTCCAAAACGCCAGAGAGACAGGAGGCAGAGGAGCGTCGAGAAAGAGCGAGAGGACGAGAGGAGGAAGAGGGACAGCAAACCCCAGAAAAGACGCGACTCGTCGTCATCGCCATCGCCTTCACCACAGAGGGACAGAGCGCGGAGGGGACGCAGCGGCGAGAAGGAGAGAGCGTCTTCGCCCGCACGTCCTTCAGACAGGGACAGAACGAGGGACAGAGACGCCGTCCCGCAGAGTCGGGTCAGAGAGAGCGATAAACGGAGAGAGAGAGCCCGCTCCAGCGACTCGCCTGTCTCACCTGCCCGCCGCTCGCCACGCTCCAACGGAAAGCAGAAAGAGGCAGAGCGAGCGAGGGAGAGGGAGCGAGAGGAGCAGAGAGAGAAAGAGCGGGAGGAGGCGAGAAGAAAAGAACGAGAGAGAGATGCAGAAAAGGGACGAGAAGAGGTGAAGAGAAAAGAGCGAGAGAACGACAGGGAAAAGGGACGAGAGGAGACGAGGAGGAATGAGCGAGAGAACGACAAAGAAAAGGAACGAGAGGAGACGAGGAGGAACGAGCAAGAGAACGATAGAGAAAAGGGACGAGAGGAGACGAAGAGAAATGAGCGAGAGAACGATAGAGAAAAGAGAAGAGAGGAGATGAGGAAGAATGAGCGAGAGAACGACAGAGAAAAGGGACGAGAGGAGATGAGGAAGAACGAGCGAGTGAACGACAGAGAAAAGGAACGAGAGGAGGCGAAGAGAAGAGAGCGAGAAAAAGACAGGAGACGCTCTGAAGAGAGACCCTCCGGGAAAGACGGGGAGACGGGAGACAGGAAGACGGACCGAGACAAAGCCGAGACGGAGAGACGAGACGAGAAGGTGAGGGAGGACGAGAGGCCGGGAAGAACTCAAGAGAAGAGTCCACTGGAGAAAGAGAGAGAAAAAGCGCAAAGCAAGGAGAAAGAGAAAAAGAAATCCAAAGGTTCGAGCAGCAGCAGTGACAGCAGCAGCAGTAGTAGTGACAGCAGCAGCAGCAGCAGTGACAGCGACTCCGACAGTTCCTCATCGTCATCTTCATCCTCCTCTTCCTCCTCGTCTTCCTCCTCTTCATCCTCCGACGATGAAAAGAAGGAGAAAAGTAAAGAGGCGCCTCACGCCGTCATAGCGCAGGCCTCGGCTCGGAAAGAGAAGGAGAAAGAGAATGGAGGGAGAGACGCAGACAGGTACACGCCCACAGAGAGGGAGAGCTCCGCCCCTGTATCCACACAGGCTCCGCCCACCCGAAAGGACGACAGGGATAGAGGCAGAGACAAGAGATCTCCGTCTCCTCAGAAGGAACGACAGAAAGAGAGAGATCGAGGGAAAGAGAGGTACACTCCCACTGAGACCTCGAGCCCTCCTCCGTCTCCTCCATCACGAAGGAGGTACAGTCCGGAGGAGAACGCAAGAACCCACGGCAAAGATCTGGAGAAGCCCAGGGAGCGCGGGAGCGACCGGTACACGCCCACGGACCTCGAGCGCCGAGAGAAGAACAGGACGAGCGAGAGAAAGCGGGCGTCTCCACCCAGAGCCCGGGAGGAGGAGATCCAGAACAAACGGGCTGCATCACCGTCACGTTCTCCATCACGTTCTCCGTCACGATCTCCTGCACGACAACGCGCAGATCCTCCACGCTCCCCGAGCCCGAAGCGAGGCGTCAGGAGAGCAACACCGCCCTTGCGCCGAGACCGAGAGAGAGACAGAGAGAGAGACCGAGACAGAGACAGAGGGAGGCCAGGAGAGAGAGAGAGAGCACGCTCGCGAGAAAGGAGGACGAGAAGCAGCAGGTCACGAAGCCCACGCAGACGCTCACCTCCGTACAGGTAAGTAATGGCACCCCGAACACCTCAACAAACATAACTGGAGGAGTTATCAAAGCCAATTATCATTCTCTTTCTCCACCTAGGTCCCGTCGTTCTCCTTCTCCTGCGTACCGGCGAAGAAGTAGTCACTCTCTGTCCAGGGAGAGGGAGAGAGAAAGGGAGAGGGAAAAAGAGAGGGAGAGGGAGAGGGAAAAAGAGAGGGAGAGGGAGAGAGAGAGACATCGTGAACAAGAGAGGGAGCGGGAGCAGGAGAGGGAGAGAGAACGAGAACGTGAAAAAGAGAGAGAAAAGAAAGCAAGATCACCTCCTCGTCACTCTCCATCTTCTTCCTCTACATCTTCATCCTCCTCGAGTTCGTCCTCTTCGTCCTCGCCCTCTCCTCAGAGGAAACCTGATCCCCAGAAGGACAGAAAGTCCGAGAAGAGGCTCCATTCTCGTTCCTCCTCACCTCGTCCCGCTCGGGATTCTCCTAAACGCTCCAGACAACCGCCTCCGCGCTCCAGATCTCCTCCCGTCAGCCAATCAGATTCGAGAAAGACCTCGAGGGGTCGCTCGAGGAGCCAATCACCTGCGGAGCGACGCACGACTCGGAGCCAGGAGCGGCCAATCAGAGGAGAGAACGCGGTGAACGGGAGAGCAGAGAAGGAAGTCGTGAAGCAACAGAAGAGCGACAGCAGGAGCAGCTCCAGCTCTTCATCGTCCTCGTCGTCATCATCATCTTCGTCCTCGTCCTCCGATAGCTCTGACTCTGAGACGGAGAAAGGGTGAGTGGACGTGTACGCTCCACGCGTGGTTCAGCGCTTCGCTCTGTCTCTGTAAAATTCAGTATAGTCCTCTGAGTTAGCAGTACATGATTAAAAAACTTTTAACAAAACTTTTATTCCAGCAAAAGGTTCTATAAGTGTGTACAAACCTCTGAGAAATTAGTGCCCTTAAACTATTAAGGCTGATTTATACATACTGTAAATTACGTCTGTACAAGATGGCCGCCGCTACGGGTCTGCGTGGTGTACGAACACTAACCGGTTTTCCTCTTACAGTTAGTGTTTGGATTTTAAAACCATCTTAAACCTACCAAAAGCTATGTTCCACTCTTTTACATTTTCTAGATTAGTAAATAGTTTTGAATGTACAGTCAGGGATTTTGCAGATCATGACAGCAATCACAACGACGGCGGAAAGTTTTAAAGAGAAACGGAAGAGAAGCTCGTCGGTGTGTTTAACGCGGCTGTGCGTGAGAGTGAACGTCACATAAATTTTTGTGCTCATTTAAGTGTCGAGTGAAGAGTTGAGTCTCGTTTAAAGACGGTCAGCGACTGAGATGTTTGAGTCGGGAAATTTATCTAGAGTTAAAGCGTCTCGGGTTAAACCTGTTTAAAGTTATGATCTAGAATCATCAGATCATCAGAAAAAAGATCAGACTCTGGTGTGGATTTAGAGAAGTAATTAAAACATCTCCTCTTGTTTTCCAGGCAAGGGAAAGCGGCAGCGAGTAGACACTCGTCCTCGTCAGAGAGCGAGGAAGTGAAGAAGAAAAGGTACAGTTCACTTTCTGACTAAATCTTAACCAAGACTCATTTTTTAGTAATAAACGTAACGCTTGTAGCACCTTTTAAACAGCGCTGAGACGCTTTAGAGTATCTGATAATGATCAGACAGAGTGGAGAGGGCGGAGTCGGACAGCGCTGATCAGACCTCTGAGTGTAGATAAAAGCGATGATGAGCAGCAGAGTGAGTCGTGGTGCTGATGCAGGAGTTTAAATTCTTTCTCACGCTGGCTGCTGTTTCTCCTCACAGTCCTCCACGTCGGCCGAGAGAACCTGCAGACTCGCTCAGAGACTCCAGATCACTCAGCTACTCTCCTCCTGCACGTCTGCGCAGAGCCGCACGCTCTCCCCCCGCGCGGAGGTGAGACTGACTCGCTCCCTGACTCTCTCACTGACTCGCTCCCTGCCTCTCTCACTCACTGACTCGCTCGCTGACTCTCTCACTGATTCTCTCGCTCACTCACTGACTCTCTCACTGATTCTCTCGCTCACTCACTGACTCGCTCCCTGCCTCGCTCACTCACTGACTCGCTCGCTGACTCTCTCACTGATTCTCTCGCTCACTCACTGACTCTCTCCCTGACTCGCTCCCTGACTCACTCTCTCACTGACTCACTCTCTCTCTGACTCTCTCACTGACTCGCTCCCTGACTCACTCTCTCACTGACTCACTCTCTCTCTGACTCTCTCACTGACTCACTCTCTCTCTGACTCTCTCACTGACTCACTCTCTCTCTGACTCTCTCACTGACTCACTCTCTCTCTGACTCTCTCACTGACTCACTCTCTCTCTGACTCTCTCACTGACTCACTCTCCCCCTTTGCTGTTGATTTTAGAGAGAGTGATACGCTGATGATGAGCAGGAGAGTCACTGTTTCTCTCTCTCTCTCCCTCCCTCACTTTTTGTTTGTCTTTGGCTGTCTCACTCTCTCCCCTTAAGTCTCTGTATCTTTTCACCCTCTATCTCTCTATCCCTTTTCTACTCCCCTCTCTTTTTCTTTTATTAATGTTAGTGTAAGACTTTCTCAGTGATATCTGACTGATCCAATCATTAAAAAATTCTCTCTCTGCTACGTATCTAGAGTCTGACTGAAGCCCTCTCCTGATATAACACGTAATAAATGCTCTATATAACACTCATGTCCAGCAGGGGGCAGTCATGATGCACACTTGTCATTCTTCAGTACACTTTAACATCTCACCCCTCTCTCTCTCTCTCTCTCTCTCTCTCTCTGTGTTTCCAGGAGATCGAGGAGCAGGTCAAGCAGCCGGCGGAGAAAATAGTTAATTGCGCTGTACATCGCTGAAGCGTTCTTCGTGTATTTCTTTTCCCCGACCTTTTTATTGTGTCTTTGGAGGAAAAAAAAAAAAGTCCCGGCAGAAAAATATTTGTAAATTATGATCCACACGGACTGGAGCGAGGAATCATCTCAGATTTTCTGCACTCACGTTCACCCACAGGGATGTTTTTGGTTTATTTTTTACTTTCATTGCGGTGATGATGATGATGATATGATGATGATGATGATGATGATGATGATGATATGATGATGCGTGAGGAAAGAGAGAGAGAAGTAAAACCATAGACACGTCATGTGTTTCTCCGTGCCAACACAAACCTGAATACTCGATTATAAATAAATAAATATACCAGTCTCTCTCTCTCTCTCTCTCTCTCTCTCTCTCTCTCTCTCTCTCTCTCTCTGCCCTGCTGCGTTGTTCTGAATGTAGATAAAAGTCACTATGGTCAGAACCGTCACTGAGTGGACCTTGTCCTGCTTACACGCCTTTTTCTTTCACTTTGTGGGAAAAGTCAAGGACTAATGAATAAATAATAAATGGTTGTATCTGTATCTTTTGTTGGATTTTTTTTTTAAATCGTGTCATTTCTTAAAGGTATATGAGAGCAAAAAAATTACCTTTTTCACTTATTTGCACTTATTAATATAATTATACTTATTTTATTAGTTTTTAGATATATATGCAGCACATATGTTCACATATTTCTTTGCACTATTTTTTGCATTCTTTTATATATTAATTTTATTTAAATATTTTCTGCATTGCATATGCATTCCTTTAATGTTAGTAGTAATAATAATAGTAATTAATAATTGTTATACAATTATATTAAATTATTCTATATGCATAATTACAATTTTGATTATATTATAATGAAATACAAAAGTGGTAATACATAATTATAGTAAAATAATACATATTTTTATTAGTTGTAGCAGTAGTATGAATTGGGCGTCATGAGTCGTTGGACAGGCTGACGTCACATTTCCGCTGCAGTTACGTCATATTCAAGCGACCACATTCAAACGCATTACTGGTGGAACAAAAGCGTATAGAGTGACAATACAGGGATAAAACTCCACAATAAACTGATTTCTCCAGACACAATGGGTCCGATTGAGGTAAATACTGCATTGTGTTTATTTACATGTTAAATTCAGTCATTTATCAGAGAGTTTTATTCTGTTTTTGTCGGGGAGTTGGTGAGAAAGCGCTAACTGGCTCCTGTTTCCCTTTGAACGCTGTGATACTGTAATAACCTCAAAGTCTATTAAACACTTCCTCAGTGTTACTGCTCCCATTCTGCTGCTCAACGTCAAACATGTCATAAGACACAGAAAATAATCTGGAAATAAATAAATAATAATAATAATAAGGCATATTTCATTATAGCTGGAAGGATCAGAGAGCAGTTATAGTTATAAAGTGAGCATGCAAATGATTTCAGAATATATTTATATCACATTACAGAGGTGTGGCACAAACTTATAAACTCATATCATTTTAATTCCTACATTATTTGACCTTTTTTTTTTAAATTAGTGATAATAAAGGGACATCTGTGAAACCCAACACTTACATTTACCTTTACATTTATGGCATTTGGCAGACCCTTATCCAGAGCGACTTACAATAGTGCTTTGAAGTCTATCAAAAATACATTCTGATATTGGCTCACTAGGTCACAAACTAGGAATACCATCAGCCCAAAACTCTGTTGGGGAGGTGTTTTTTTTTTTTTTTTTTTTTTTTTTGTGTAAGTGCTAATTTAAGTACTTTATGAAGAGGTAAGTCTTTAGACGTCGTTTGAAGACTGCCAGTAACTCAGCTGTTCAGACATCTAGGGGAAGTTCATTCCACCACCTCGGTGCCAGAACAGAGAAGAGTCTCGATGCATGCCTTCCTTGTACCCTGAGAGATGGAGGGATCAGTCGAGCAGTGCTAGACCTGCCAGGAGTGAGTCGCAGTAGTCCAGTCTTGAAATGACAAGGGACTGAACAAGCACCTGTGTGGCCTGTGAGGAAAGAAATGGACGAATTCTTCTGATGTTATAAAGGAGAAATCGACACGAGCGTGTCAGATTAGCAATGTGAGAGGAGAAGAACAGCTGATTGTCCATGGTTACCCCAAGGTTGCGTGCAGTAACCTGGATGAACAAAACAACACTGAATGTTTTGTTTTAGAAATGAAGTTTATTCCTCTTCATCATGTGGTTCTAAAGTGATGAGATGTTTTTTTTTATGTTGAAAAATGAAGTTATGATATAAAGTTCTCTCTCCACAGCTCCTGCACATGTCTGTGTTCTCGCAGAGTTTCTCTCCATGTGGTCGCTTTTTAGCAGCTGGGAATAACTACGGAGAGATCGCAGTGTTCAGGTGAGTCACGAACCTGAGCAGCGACTCCGATTAACCGCACAGTGATTCACTCACAGGAGCATGAACACATCCGGCTGCAGGACGAGGGCTTTCTGCCTGGAGACTGGGCTGTTTTATTAACGATCATCACTGGAGAGTCGTGCAGTATTTACTTTAAAAGGTTGCTGTGTGTAAAGTTTGGTCTTTATAATACTGATATATATCACAGAACATTGCAGTATGCAAATGAGCTCGTTATCTCCTCACTGAATGATTAATTATTCGCTGCTCAATAATCTCACTTCGCTCTCATAACGTCAACTCGGCCTTAAGGCTTCATAAATCATTAATGTGTGTTTCTATCTCGAGCTTTAATCTGAGCTTGAATTAAATATTTCCTGTTAATCCATCTGCCTTTAAATCATTGTTTAATCCTGCTTTTAGATTCACAGTAAACTCAGATTAGCTTTAATCCTCTTCCTCCGTCACTTCCATTTAAATTTCATTTCAAAATGTCAAACATTTGGAGACCTGAAGTCTGTATGGATTGTGGGAAAATGTACGTTTTCTCAAAGGAAAGTTTTTAGACTCGTTTTAATAAAATGAAATGGATAGTTGTTGATCTCAGGAGGAGCGTTCTTCCGTTTTTCTGTTTTTAAGGATTAGAGTTAATCTCAGGGTTTAACTGATTTGTTAAAAGCGAGTCTTTGATCAGGTCTGAGTTTATTATTAAACTCATTCTGTGTGTTTTAATCAGACGCTTTGTGAGGTTTGTGTTTGTTTTTTTCAAAATACATTTTCTATACTCTTATCGTATGTGTTGTGTTTTATTGTGTGTGTTTTATTGTGTGTGTGTTGTGTTTTATTGTGTGTTGTTGTGTGTGTTGTGTTTTATTGTGTGTGTTTTATTGTGTGTTGTTGTGTTTTGTTGTGTTTTATTGTGTGTGTTTTATTGTGTGTTGTTGTGTTTTATTGTGTGTTGTTGTGTGTGTTGTGTTTTATTGTGTGTTGTTGTGTTTTATTGTGTGTTGTTGTGTTCCTCTGCAGTCTTTCAGCTGCTCTGAGTCCTGATGCGACAGACGCGAGTCAGAAGCCCGTCCTCACCTTCACCGGTCAGTTCTGTTTCATCACCTCTCACTTCCTGTCAGTTTACATCCATGTTTTACTGAGTGAATAAAACTGCTGCAGTCCAGAACGATAAATCTCTCTCTCTCTCTCTCTCTCTCTCTCTCTCTCTCTCTCTCTCTCTCTCTCTCTCTCTCTCTCTCTCTCTCTCTCTCTCTCTCCCTCTCTCTCTCCTTCTCCCTCTCTCTCTCTGTCTCTGTCTCTCTCTCTCTCTCTCTCTCCGTTTCTTTTCTCCTCTCCTCTCTAGCCCATGAAGGTCCCGTGTTCTCGCTGCTGTCCACAGACACACACCTCCTCAGCGCGGGGAATGGAGAGATCAGCGCCTGGAGCTGGGCGGAGCTCGGCAAGAAGGTCAGAGTTCAGCTCTTTTCCTCTGTAGAGCTGAGCGGGTTCGGGTACCGAGAGTACCGAGAGTGCCGAGAATACTGAGAGTACAGAGAGTACCGAGAATACAGAGAGTACCGAGAATACAGAGAGTACCGAGTGTACTGAGAGTACCGAGAGTACCGAGAGTGCCGAGAGTACCGAGAATACAGAGAGTACCGAGTGTACTGAGAGTACTGAGAGTGCTGCTCCTCTTTTCACACTGCGGTTAAATTACTGTTCTGTAAATGTTCTCCTGAGCGTCAGATGAAGTGTGTAAATACTGACTGATTAAGCAGCTCTGACGAGGAACGCGACTTTCACGCTCCATTAATCACATACATGTGACGAATATCAAACACCAACATTAGCACAGTAACAGCCTTCATTCTGAAAAACTTTCTCATTATTAAATTATTCTTTCATTGTTAAAGGATTTTTCTAAATGATGGTTTTTTAAAGAAAATCTTGAATCTTTTTGTATCCTGAAGAAATTAAATATTATTATTTTTATTGACTTACCATATTGTTGTTGCTAATAATAATAATAATAATAATAATGTTATAATAAATATTAAATATACTACATATATGTATATGTGCAATTTAATATATCTGCAATAACTTTTATATAAGTATTTATTATCATTATTATTATTATTATATTTAAAACCTTTTTTTTATGACTTTAGCCCTTTAATAAACTTTTTTGTCTCATTAACTCCCGCGTCTAATCCTGACACATTATCTCATATTATCTCATATTATCTCATATTATAGTTTCACTCCTGCGAGTGTCTCTCATCTCTAAACTTCACATTAATAAAATAAAATAAAACAAATAAATAAAAGTGTAAACATGATCAGTTCTGGTTTGTGAGTGTCATTAGCTGTTATTTGTTATCTTTAGCGTGCGGTTCGGTTGTGTAACTGCGTGTTCTTGCTTGTTTTTATTTCTTTTTGGCAAAGGAGTAAAGTGACAGTCGGGTGTGGCGGGATTAGCACTGGATTTATTTGCGTGGTTTATTTATTTATTTATTTTTGATTTCTTGACTTAAATCTTGTTGTTTTTTTTTTCTTCACAGAACACTAAAGCTGTTTGGACGAAGAGACCCGATTACAAGTAAAACGCGCTCTTGGTGTCGCGCGTGTGATTACTGCGTGCACTCAGCTTGGATAAAAACATGTTTAAATTACACATAAATCATATTTTAAACATATTCTTCTCTTTTAGGACCAGTCTCGAAATCCCAGAGATCAACGCAATGATCATCAACACCAGAGTGAGAATTAAACTCACATTTGTGTAATAAAAAAAAAAAAAGATAATGATGAATTTTACAGAATAAATAACGACTGTTAAATGAAATTTGTGATTTTATTCAGCTGTCCTTTACAGTGTGTAATCTGATCCTGTAGCTCTGTGTGTGTGTGTGTGTGTGTGTGTGTGTGTGTGTGTGTGTGGGGCTTTTTCACACCTTCTCTGTTTTCCAGGATAACAGCTTGGTGGTCGGTGGGGGTGACAACAACATCCACATCATGGACATGGAAACTGGAACCTTCAAGGTGAGAACAGAGTTCAACTCCTCGTGTCAGGTTTATTAAAGCGGGTTCTCCTACTGCGTCACGCATCACCGTGTCACACACACACACACACGTGTATCAACATGGATACAGTGATAATTTTGACAGCAGATTTTAATTTAGTTTTAGTCATAATCTTCTGACTAAAATACAATTTTAGTTTTAGTCATATTTTAGTCATCTGCTTTGTTTTAGTTTTAGTCGACTAAATAGCATAAGATTTAGACTCTACTGTAGATTTAGTTGACTAAAATATATTGGGTTTAATTTATGTGTAATTTAGTTAAACTATTGTAATATACAAAATATTCTAACTTAAAATTAAATAAAACCAAGTCTCATTAAATATATGGAATATAGCCTTTCCATAAAAGACCAAAAATTAGATCTGCATTGTTTATAACTTGCATATGACATTCTTCATTCTTTAAAGCAAAAGTGCAACTCCAAAATAATCAAAAGAAAACGTGTATTTGGCAGTAACGCCGCTGCGAATACTGTATGACCTGAAAAAATGACCTGAATCAACAGTTCTCTGTTAATAATAAACAGTTTATTGATATCATAAGGAATATGTTAAACAGCACATGTACTGAAACAGCTGCTTCCTTCTTCCACCTCAACAAAACAGAACAATCTGAGGACAGCAACAAATACCATTTATTATCTTTAGCATGTCAATCACTTTTAATGTACGATGTAACGGAGTCGCTTCTCTGGTTAGTACAGGTGAGTGAGAGGCTTTACTGTTTCAGTTAGGCAAAAGCACACCGACTCGGATACGCTGATAAAACAGCATTAGCAGAAACGTCGTGCTTAGCTTTGCGTGAATTTCAGGATGATTCCCTTGCAGATGTCGCTTTAGATTTGTTGTGTTTTTACCAGCGATTTCCGCTCCACACGGTTTACACAAGGTCTTGTTTGTCTTGACAACAAACATGAAATTGATCCATATATCTTCTCTTCTTTTCTCCCTGCTGTTGCCATTTCATTATAGTGTAAGTCAGACAGACACCCA
>CM040466.1:566381-569038 GCA_022758105.1 Pangasianodon gigas
GAATGTAAGAAAATTGTAAACAGAAGCCTGGAATGAAGAAACTAGTAAGATAGATAGCATAGAAATATTTCACCTGATAGTTTTTCTAAAGAATATTTGAAATTATGTGATTTTTAAAGGCGTGGAAACATTTTTCAACATCACTAACCGCTGCTTTAACGAGAGGATCGTTCATGGGAGAAGGGATGTACGATCACTTTGTCTTTTCATCTGTGAAATAAACTTATTTTTTTCACTTTAAAAACAATTCACCTCAGCTGAGAGAATCATCTTTCAGTTTAAAATAAAACGCATCTTTTATAACAATAACGATAATAACAATAATGTATTTTTATTCGCAGTGGATTTGTATAATAAAATATTTTCATACAGTTTCAGTGGTCTACTTTTTTTTTTTTTTTTTTTTTTAAATTGATGTTTACAAACATGAATAGCTCTAGTGATAAACCCACAGAAAAATATTTTTAAAAAATAGTTAAAATAATAATAATAATAATAAATGAATATATGTATATATAGAATATATATGTGTGAATATTATATATAAGTTTGTCTGGAATAGAAAGCAGACCGCTTTAATTTAAAGGTTTAAAATAATAAAATTGTAAATTATAAAATTTGGAATGTTTTCTTGAATTATTTACTGTTTAAAATTATTATTGTTGTTATTATTTTTTTCTGTGAGGAAAATAGTTCCTGATTTAAAGCGAAGATCTGCTATTTACCATTACGTTTTTTACTGTTGTATCTCAAATACGTGCTTGAGCCCTTCCCAAGCGCACTACTTCCGGTATTATGTAATGGCTTGGACACTCGACCTAGTGCCCTATGTATCCTTTAGGAAGGTAATTGGGATTGCGCCAAGTGTTTGCGCATGCGCCCTCTAGCGGTTGTTAGCTTCTTCCTAACTTTACCTCAGACTTCATTCCTGACGCCGCGCGCGCCGCAGCTCGAGGCTCAGAAACGGGAGAAAAGAAAAATGACGCCTAAAGAAACCACAAACGCAGCGATCCGTTAAACGGTGAGTGTTTATTATTATCATTATTTCTATTTTTTAACGTTTTGTTGTCGGTAAAGTGACGCCATTTCGCGTGGTTTGTCTCGTGACACAAACTTTAATGATCCCGGATTGGGAAAAGACAACTCCTTCAGGCTAGCTGTAGCAGCTTAGCTTCGATTAGCTTCAGTGCTAACTCACTTTCCTGAGGAGAAAATACATCTTAAAAATAAAATAAATTAAAATAATAAATAATGACGGGGATTATGACCTGCAAAAATCTGTTTTTTAGAAGAAATAATCGTCTTTTTGGAAGTAAACAGAAGCTCAGTTTATTTATTTTTTCCAGATTATTTGTTTTTTTAATTAATTTTTTTATTTCTCTAAAATAAACAAACTGCGGTTTTTATTCTTTAATAAATTATTTATTAAATAAATATTCTTATTGATTCGTTTTAATTAACTGTTCGTAATTTTGACACTCAGTTAAATCTTTTAATTTTGTGAATCCTTTTCTTTATCAAAAATATGATTATAAATATTTAATTAATACTTTTATTTAATGTTTATAATTTATGATAAGCTTCTAAATCATTTCTATATTCTATTATAATTAAGTTTAATTATTTGTCTGTGCTGATTAACTCTTAATTTTATAAATTAATTGTTTTCTTTATCAAAAACATGATTAAATTTTATTTATTTATTAGTAGTGACTTTTACGTTAATTATTAAAATTATGCTTTTTAATTAATTTCTGAATTTATTATAATTAAGTTTAATTATTTGTCTTTGCTGATTAACTCTTAATTTTGTGAATTAATCCTTTTCTTTACCAAAAACATGATAATTAAAGTTGAGACTTATTTATTTATTTATTTATTTATTTATTAAGTTTAATTATTAAGTTTGTCTGTGATTTAGCTGCTTGAGTAATTTTTTTTATTTTGTGAATTAATCCTTTTCTTTACCAAAAACATGATGATTAAAAAAATTAAAGTTGAGACTTACTTTTTTATTTATTTATTTATTTATTAAGTTTAATTATTAAGTTTGTCTGTGATTTAGCCGCTTGAGTAATTTTTTTTATTTTGTAAATTAATCCTTTTCAATACCAAAACCTCAAAAAAAAAAAAAGAATTTAAATTTTTTATTATTTTTATTATTATTATTATGAATGACCTTTAATTTATTTATCTAATTTGTTGAGAAATTATTTTTTTAAATATTTTTTTAGTTGTTTTTTTTTTTTAGTTTTACTGCTGAAGTTCTGTTTCTCTGTAAACTTGTTTTTTTTTTTTTACATTTAATTTTTATTATTTTATTATTATTATTATTATTATTGAATTCGTGCTGGATATATTTTCTTTTTTTTCTGTTATTAGTTTCCCGTTTTTTTTTTCTCAGCTGATTTATCTCTTTTTTTACTTCTTGACCATTTATGCAAATTTATGCAAATGAACACAACATTTTTATGTTTTTTTTACGTACATCAGTTTAATTGAAGAGCAGGGGTTTGGGGGGGAAAAATCTCCCACCTCTTCCTGTTTTTCTGGAAATTTCTTGTCTGACCTTTGACCTTTCATGAGCAGGTAGGTGTGTATCTCCCGCTGTTCTCCGCCCTGCTCCATCAGCTCAGAGAGAGAGAGAGAGAGAGAGA
>CM040466.1:637312-651650 GCA_022758105.1 Pangasianodon gigas
GTACTGTACATCCAAACATTCAAACTCCGGCTAACGTTATGCTAACAGTGGAACAGGTGTACGCGTTTTCCTGCGTGCGAAAGCCAGAGATCACTTTTTGTTCGTGTTTAGTAACTCAAACTTGACGTCTGATTGGGTCTGATCTCATGTAGAGAACGTGAAGCCGAGTCTAATCATGCTGTATAGATACTGTCCAATCAGAACTCCTGAATGTGTTCCAGGGTACAGTCAGGACGCCCCGCCCGTGAGCGTGGGCGGAGCGAGTTACGGCGGTCAGGATGAGCGGTACGGACAGGATGTGCGCGGTGGGCGTGGTCCACGCGGAGGGGGAGGCGGTTACGGCGGACGAGGAGGAGGCGGATTTGAGCGAGGGGGTCGTGGAGGACCTCGAGGCCGAGGCGGAATGGGGTAAGCACCTCGTTTATTTCGTTTTAACTCATCCATATTTTACACGATTCCGAGATTAAAACATTAAAACAGGCAGCATGTAAAAATGGTACGATGCAAAGATCCGGTGATTTTTTTTTTTTATTATGAGTTTTTGATCAAATCCACGTTCTTAAAGCGGCTAAAACAAAGCCAGAGTGTTTCCTAAAAGGAGAAAATGAACAGAACGGACAAATCGTGACCTGAATAATGATGTCATAGTGTGAGAGGGAAATATTTTGGTCTTGAGACTCTGGTGAAAAACAAAATGGCCTCCTGATGTACTAATGAGAGGAGGCGATGGGAACATCTTGGTCTAAAAGGGCGTTTCTAGAAACTTCCATCGTCCAGGAAGTGCCTTATGTTGAAATCTGTGTGTGTGTGTGTATGTGTGCATGTTCAGAAGAGTTCCTGGAACAATGGTTCATGGTAACGTTAATATTTAACATATAATAATTAAGAGAATAGAGTGTGATGTGTCATGGGTAAAATAATATAGATGAAAGTTACTGGTGTGTGTGTGTGTGTGTAATCGACCGGCTTAAAACGTTTTTTCAGCAACAACAACAAAAAAAATTATTCGGTAAAGTCATTATTGTAGTGCTGAAAGATGTTTGTGGCTCACCCGATCTCTCCACATCACTCCTGTGCTTCATCCTTTCCGTCAGGGAAAAAAAAACAAAACTAAACAAAACTGTGTGATGAAAATGTTTTAACGAAATCTCTAAATCTCCTTCCTAGGCTTTCGGTTCGTCAAGGTTCTCCTATTTTTCCGTTTTGAAGAATGGGAGAGAAACAGGATTAAGAAGTGTTCACAAGTGTAAACAACAACAACAACAACAACAAAAAAAAAAGCTAGAAAATTGGGGGAACGTCATCAGTTGGTTGTTGAATTGCTTTTAAACCAAAAAAAAAAAAAAATCCAGATCATGAAGTGAAGGTTCTACCTGCTAATGAGAAGAGATTGGAGATGTTTAAATGCTAACGTCACATATGAATATGAATGGTTAAGGAATTAAAAAGTCGTCAGAGACGTAAGCAGACGTTGAGCCCTGGTGAAGAAATGGTGAGGTTTAAGGTGAAATTGGGTGTGTTGTTACAGAAAGGACGACCTGTACGTCAATACGATGAGTTAAATAAATAAAATAATGAGTCGTGTGTCGGTGGTCATCCGATCCAAACACACACAAATCCCCATGGAGGGTGTGATGGGTTAACAGGAAGGTGACTCTGAGTAAATGGGAGGGTTAAAGATCTTCTAGAAGAGTTTTTTTTTTGTTTTTTTGTTTTGTTTTGTTTAAATACGGAGTGAAGGAGGGAAGCCCTTGGTGACGTCGAGAGTGAAACGGGGCCCCGCCCTCATCCACCTTCAATCCGTCTCGCTTCTCTTTCCCTCTCCATCAGAATGGGCGATCGTGGAGGATTCAATAAGTTTGGTGGTAAGTGACAAACTCTTAGGAACTTCACGGAGTTTCCCTTCAGGTTCACGTCATTTGTGTTTGGTTCAGAAATTAATAAAAATAACTAATAATAATAATATCTACGGTGGGTTTTTATATAGTGGATGTGTACTTTTCAGCGTGGTTGTGTTAGGACGTCTCTCACGGTTCCATTACAGAGTGTTTGTGTTTGTTCATGAATTTTATTTATTTATTTATTTTAGAAAATGCTACACAGCACATTAAGAGTCTGAATCAGAGAAATTGATTCCTTTTGGTTCGTTTGCTTTGGTTTGGTTTCACACTCCACTAAACTAAAAGCACGTGTGTGTGTGTGTGTGGAGCCTGAAAACATCTCCGTAAAACTCATTTCACTCGTTGGTCAGAAACACGGAGAAGGAACAAGGTGAACAAACCTTTACCAAAGGTGTAATAAAAAAAAAACCCACCTGAGCCACCTGAGCACAGAGAACACGAAGACGGTGCTAAATAAACAATTAGATAATTATATAAATCACTAGTTTATAACGTTTGTGTGCCAAGTTTATGTTCCGCAAATCTCCAGAACACATGGCACTACTACAGCTCTGTCCTTTGGCTCAGTTTAAAAAAAAAAAAAAACACACAGCGTGTCTGATTCACTTCCTGCAGTGAGTCGATTCAGAGTCAAATCGCTTCCTCACTAGAGTTCATTCAGAAGCGGACCGAGACGTCTCTCTCTCTCTCTCTCTCTCTCTCTCTCTCTCTCTCTCTCTCTCGGACCCGAGCGTGATGGACCGAGTGTGTTCTCACCTGCCTAAAGAACCGCACCGAGGAGGAGAACACACCAGGGTTCCATCCAAACTGACTAAACTCACTGCGTGTGAGAAACCGTCCAGAACATTTAGCCTCATTCCATCAGTGAGAAGTTTCAAAATGTTCTGATTTCGTTTCATTTAGCGTTGGTCTGGAACGGAGAAGGATTTTAAGGAAATGGATATTTGGAGTTGGAGTCATTAAACGATGCGTGTAAAGGAAGGAGACAACGTGAAGAAAACGAACTCGCGTATTCCACCTGTGTGTGTTTTTTGTCGATGTAGATTCCACAACTGAATTAGATCTGTGTTAAGAGGGTTTTTATTTTTTATTTTTTAATATGGGTTTGTTTGTTTGTTTTGGATATACAGTATGGTGAACTGCGTTTACACTTTGAGGGAAAAAAAATCATTCTCGGATCATCAGAATCCGAATGTGTGTGGTGTGAACATGAAAGAAGAGCTAGTTTAAGCAGAGGGTTACTCCAGCGTTGCTCTGTGAGAGCTGCTACACTGCAAGAAAACCAGGTTTCCATTCCATCTCAGCCCAATACTCTGTTTAACCGCGAGTGTTTTTGGTACGATGTGAGTCTTGAGTCTGCACAGTCACAATCTCTGTGGTGTTTTACTCCATCGTGGTTATTGATGAGGCAGTGACAATGAGGATTCTGGGTGTGTAGCGTCAAACTGGGTCCTGATCCCAGGCTGAGTTCATGTTCCTGGTACCAGGATGGAGGCTGAAGCTTATTTCTGGTGGTGAAAGAAACGACAGTTCGACAGGCAGCGGTTAAACGCGGTTAAAAAATGGTTAAAAGTGGCACGTGTGCTCTGGCGATGAGGACGGTGTCCCGGAGACGTCCAATGACTGACGCACGTCACTTTCTCATGAACGGAAAATGTCCTGTGGAAGGACACGCTCATGCAGAGATGCTCAGATTGACGCCGGTGGTGATGTAAGTGCTGGGTTTATATGGAAAGTGTATAAAAAAGAAAAGAAAAATGGAGCATGAACGTTCCAAATCTGAATCATTTCCGGAAGTGATTTGTCATGTGATCAGGCAACTGAATTCAACAGAGATAGTAGGATTACTACTACTACTAATAACACTAATATAATATTTAAAAAAATAATGATAATGATAGAGAATAGTGAGTCTGTAGGTCTGGGGGATTTGACTGTAATATCGATATCGTGATAAATTATACCACGATATGTTTTTTCACTGAGATATCGTAGATAAAATGTTTATTTTGTTTTCAGTGTTTATTACAAACTGACTGGAGAACAGCTGATGGGATGCATTTTTGAACTTTTAAAGTGATAAAGTGATGGCTAAAATCTGGGTGGGGGAAAAGTGTTAAATTTTTAATTGTATGGATGGATGGTAGAAGTTTCAGAAGGTTCATGATGTAAACGGAGACAGATGGTTGGTTGAGAAACGTCAGTGACGTCAGACGTAAAGGTACCCGACGGGAAACGCTTATGAGTCACGGGTCCTGAGGAGACAAAACACAAAATAGATGTTTTTGTGTGAGAGGATTTCTCATTTTCAGCAGAAGTGAGTAAAAATGGTTCGAGGATGAAACGTGGTCGCGTGCAGAACCTTTAAACCTGCATGTGATGTCATGTAGCATCGTGGTTCTGAGCAGACCTCCAGTATAAATCATTTAGGTACAGAGTCTCTGTGTGTGTGTTTCATTTTTAGTAAATAGTGTAAATAATATCCGTTTGTGTGTGTGTGTGTGTGTGTATGATTTTGTTTATCGTGTTTGTCGTCAGTTCTAATGGTTACTGTTTTGATCTGAAGGACCTCGGGATCACGGACCCGGTGGCTCCAACAGTAAGTGAATCGCTTCAGGCTCTTAAACACACCATCAGTTACACTATTTCTCACACATTCACACTTGGAGACTTTATTTATTTATTTATTTATTTATTTATTTATTTACAGTGCAGGAGCAGGATAACTCCGACAACAACACCATCTTCGTGCAAGGCCTGGGAGACGACTACACCGTGGAGTCTGTAGCCGACTTCTTCAAACAGATCGGCATCATCAAGGTACGAAAGACGGAAATGTAGATCAACGTGTCGACTTTGCACCTTAAACACCTGCTGATGAGCACTGTGTGTGTGTGTGTGTGTGTGTGTGTGTGTGTGTGTGTGCGCGCGTGTGTGTGTGCGCGTGTGTGTGTTACAGTAAAATACTGAGTGTGATGAGGTGGAGTTACCACCCTGATGCTGATTACTTTCCTTTACCAGCATGTCCCCAAGTGGTTTATTCCTCTTATACCACAGCAATTTGCCCAATATTCAATAAGCATGACCAATGATACTTTTTATCCATTTATAGTTATATTTAATGTCCTGTGAAACAAGTTAGTTAGTTAGTTAGTTCCTGTTCTGTAGTTACGTTATAGCAGCTATTAACAGTCGTTCCCTTACCTGCGCCTCTCTCTCTCTTTTTTCTCTCTCTTGATGTCAATAAGACGAAAAAAGACGCAGCTTGTTACGTCACGTTACCGAGAAACCGCAAAGAAGCGTAAACTCCTCTGTCCTGAAGACGTCGGAAAACTTTTACACACGTTTTTTAATCCGTTTATCATCAGCAGAGCGTCTACTGTTTATGTCCGTGTTACTATAGAAACGATAACGTATTAGTTATAACGAGCACATATTAATATTAATTATAAATAAACCTGTGACTGGCAGCTGCACTACTGTCAGAGCTGCTGTTAGAGAGAATTAATCAACACCTTCTGACCAATCACAGTCCAGTATTATTATTTAACAGAGATGTAGATTTCTGGATTCCTGCCTCCAGTGAAATTTTCAGTTCTTCTTACATAAACAAATAAGTAAATAAGGTTTCAGTGCGGATTTTTTTAGGGCCTGATTTTTTTTTTTAACGTGACTTTTAACCATGTAGTGATGATGTCATAACCTGTGATAAAAGTTAGCTGTCTTGTTTTTGGCCTGTTTATTAATGTTATTGTTTGAAAACTCACAAATGAAACATGGCAGGAACATCAGAAATGGTGAATAGCGCCACTATCACGAAGGAGTTTCTGTTATTTTTAAACGATATTGCCTTCGATCAAGTGACATGTGATGAAGCTCAAACAGGAAGTGTGTCATAATTCCACTGTACATCCTGTAACGTGGCCCGAAGTGCTAATGTTTGTTCAGTGAGGGGGCGTGGCCACATTCACACGCCAACACTGGCTCACCAATCAGGCATCGCTGCACCCTCGGTGCTTGGGCCCCTCCAATCGCTGCTCAGTGATATATTTTCACATCAGCACTTTGCGAGACTCGCTCTCTCTCTTTCTCTCTCTCTCTCTCTCTCTCTCTCTGACCCAGATGAATAAGAAGACAGGCTTGCCCATGATAAACCTGTACACGGACAGAGAGACGGGGAAGCTGAAAGGCGAGGCGACCGTGTCCTTCGATGATCCTCCTTCTGCTAAAGCCGCCATCGACTGGTTTGATGGTGGGTTTTTATTCGCTGGCTTTGTGTTTGTACGCTGCGTTTTTTTCCTTCTAACTCCCCACGTAAACAAGTTCACGTTACTATAAAACGTCCGTCTCCTGCATCATCATCATCATCATCATCATCATCATCATCATGACCCTCTGTTACATAAACATTACAAACACTACAAATTGATCTGAAACCACCAAAAAACACAAATCCATTTTCTCCAAACTCTGTTTCTAACACCAGAGCGTTAAATCGTGCGTTATTTGGTCTGCGTGAGCTTCATCTCATCCTTTTCCATCCTGCGAGGTGAAATAAGGGTTTCTCTTATACACAAACGGCGAGACATTTCAGATTCGCCCGAACGCAGATCACTTTACAGTCATGTGACCGCTATCATGTGACATCATCTAAAGATACTACAGTAAAGGTGAACACCGTGAACACCTTATTTTTCATCTTCACGCTGCAGGTGTCTAGAAAGTACAATACGGTTCCTTTGCACTGTCACCTGTATACACTGTTAATACACCACCGCCCCCTGCTGGACATTCTGTAAACTGCAGTAACAAAAATACTTTAAATCTCGAAGGTTTTACGCCTCTGAGTGAGTGATATGACGAAATGACATCGATATCATGATAAATTATTTCTCAGCACACTTTTCTGAGATGTTGAGGATATCATGATTTCCTTTTTTATTGTTTTTTTTAAACAATACTTGAAAAGTTTTTTTTTAAGTAATTACAGACTCACTGGAAGCTGCTGATTTGATAAAATTCTGAATTTAATCATTAAATTTGTAATATGTAAACATGCTTACAGATGAAAATGTTTTTTAATCTCCTTTCAGGGTTATACTATATTTACGTATATATTTTATAAATTTTTTAATTATAAAAAAAAAATTCAAAAACATATTTTTGTATATATTTAATAAAGTATTATACTTTTTTTTTTTTTTTAAATTAATGTAACTCTGCTGTTTTGCGGTCAGTTTTTTTCATAAACCTGTAAATATCATGATGTGATAAATATCGTAGTATAATATCGTGATGTGATATTTTCGTTATATCGCCCCACCCCTAGTGGAGGCATTACGTGTTTGTCGGTGGAAATGTTCAGGAATAAGAAGCTCTATAGCTCTAATAAAGCGACAGAATATTTAAAGAACCTTCATAAATCTGTGCAGACGACAAACAGTTTGTGAACTTCTGCTTTAAATGATGGTTAATTATGAAAGAAATATTAAAGTGTAAGTGTTATTGTTTTTAAGGGTGGATTTGAGAAGCAGTATTCGTGTACTCTGTGTGTTTATAAACGCCAGTGAGCTTTATAAAGCCTGTAAAGACAAAGTGCTTTGTTGGAGTGCGAAAGGGGCCTGAAACGGGTGTTTAAGGGGCACATAGGGGTTGCATAAGGGGTACGTAAGTGGTGCATAAGGAACACGTAGGGGTTGCGTAATGAGTGCGTAAGGGTTGCGTAACGGGCACGTAAGGGGGGTGTAAGGAGTGCATAATGGAAGCGTAAGGAGTGCATAAGGGACACGACAGGAGTGTGTAAGGGGTGTGTAAGGGGCATTTAATGAGCACGTAAGTGGTGCGTAATGAGCGCGTAAGGAGTCCGTAAATGGTGCATAATGAGCGCGTAAGGAGTCCGTAAGTGGTGCATAGTGAGCGTGTAAGGAGTCCGTAAGTGGTGCATAGTGAGCGTGTAAGAGGTGCGTAATGAGCGCGGTAGAGAATGCGTAAGAGGAGCGTGAGGAGCGCGTAATGAGCGTGTAAGTGGTGCATAAGGAGTGTGTAAGTGGTGCGTAAGGAGTGTGTAAGGGATGCGTAAGGGATGCATAAGAGGAGCGTAAGGAGTGCGTAAGGGATGCGTAATGAATGCGTAAGGGGCGGTCAGTGATGTCACGTGAGAAATCAGACCACATGATGCAAAGTGCTCTACACGATCAATAGGGAATAAATTCGGGATCCTTAAACCAGGAGATTTCCCATCAGTCCTCTCTCATGTGGATGTTGGCAGGTAAGGATTTTAACGGCAGCCCCATTAAGGTGTCCTTTGCCACTCGGCGGGCGGACTTCGGGCGAGGAGGAGGAGGAGGAGGAGGAGGAGGCCTGAGGGGAGGACGTGGCCGAGGAGGTGAGCATTCCGGCGTAGTTCTGTTTTAAAGAAATCCTCAGAATCATCTCACGCTGTCCAGTGTGCTGTGGAAGTGCAAATATCATTTAACGTTCCTAATATCCTATTAATCCCGTCTCTGTGTTCAGGTCCGATGGGAAGAGGTGGGTTTGGAGGAGGTAGAGGAGGAGGAGGAGGTGGAAGTGGTGGTGGTGGTGGTTTCCCTGGTAACAGTGGAGGCGGCGGAGGCCAGCAAAGAGCAGGAGACTGGAAATGTTCAAACCCGTGAGTGTGTGTAAAGTAAAGGTGTAAAGATGCATCGAGACCGGTGCTGGTGCTGGTCCTGGTATCAGTCCGACGCTGTAAAAACGCTCCGGTTAGAAAGATCCGATACTGTAGCTACTACGTGACGTAATCCTAGCGTACGCTGCCGTGAACAAATGACACGAAATTATAACGATCATCACAAAGACCAGAAAGAGTTCAAACTGGGAAAATATCAAGAGGAGGAACTGCAGCGTCTTCCTACAATACGAGTGATAAAATATCTTAAGCTAAGGCTCAACGATTAATCGATTTTCAATCAAAATCGCAATTGCACACACCGCATTAAGTGCGATTCAAGGTGCGATTCGCCCAAAAAGCATGAAACCCCTTAAATAACAAAATATTTTGGCTTCAGGAAGACAGACGTCCTTCAACAGCAGGTGATTTGCTGAAAAACAGCGTAAACATCTCGTCGTAATACCGCAAACTTACACCAGCATCTCGGGAAAATCGCGACCACAAATCGCAGCACGATGAATATTTAGCTGATCGGAATAGAAGAAAAAGAAAAATTAAAGATTAAATTGAAATCGCAACGCTGGCAAAAACAATCACAATTAGATTTTTTTCCTGAATTGTGTAACTCTAAACTCAGCAGTGAGGAGTGAATCGCTGACAGAATGCACGCCGGCTAGGTGAGAAAATAAATATCTCCTTATTTATTTATTTATTTATTTATTTTGGAGGCAGGTAGGTGAGTGAGAATAGCAGCTCTTATCCAGTGTGTTGTTTTTGTGTTGATCAGACGCTACGGTTTTCAGCAACTAGGGATTTAGACGCAGTGAAAACAAAAACATGCTTTACTCTGCACTCTGACCTCTGCACTTATTGATCTTTGAAAAGAGGATTGCGTTAAACGTCAGCTGTCCTCAACACATAAGAATATCAAAGTTTGTCTTTTGGTTTTGCATAAAATGAAGGGTAGAGGCTACAACAGAACGGCACTGCGATGTCGTGGAAAAGTAACGACGTTACCCCAGAAGTACGTGAACATCCGGGATGGAAATGCGACGGAGTGTGGAGTCGGCTGAAATGAATCAAGGATTTCTGTCCCTTCTATGATAATTTAGACGAAATTTTCAAGTCAAGTCAAGTGGCTTTATTGTCATTTCAACCATATCCAGCTAGTTAGTACACAGTGAAACGAAACAACGTTCCTCCAGGACCAAGGTGCTGCATAAAACAAACACAGAACTACGAAGAGACGACGTAAACAGCACAAGACAGAACAAAAACTACAAAAACAACCAAAACAAGACAATAGGCACAGTGAGTTACAGCACAGCGCCGACTAGCACACAGTTCTAAGACAGTCGTGCAAAAGAGTAACGATATAAGTTGCTGTAAACGTAAACATCAGGAGTAGCAGTCAGGTAGAGAGTATAAAGATTATATACAGTATATAATAAATATCATAGCAGCAGAAATTGAATACGGAGATGATACTGGAGGAAATGCGGCGAATGTTGTCGAGGGAGAACCGTGGATCTAAAAAGTAAAAAGAATAGCAAAGAATAACATTACCCATAATCCAATGCTGCACAGATAGCTGGGGTCTGAGTTCTTAAGGAGCTGTGGTGTGAAGAACAGGAGGTCTGAGGAAACATCAGGGTTAAAGAGGACCGAAAAAGAAACTGGTTCTCTTTTAAATCCACTTACGATGTGAACAGCAGAAGCTCTCGCAGCTCTTGGTTCCTTTTAACCGGACTGAGTTCGGTTTGTTTAAAGTGTACGATATGTGAAACCACCCATAGAGAAACATAAACACTGATAAATAACACGTTCTGTAACGTTCCTGATTGATTAATACTCACTAGGTTACTCATTTCAGTATCAGTATCAGTACTGAGTGAAAATAAAATCAGTATCGATGCTTCTCCAGTGTGAAGGCATCAGTTTCAGCGGGTTTGTGTGTGAACGTTACGCTCATCTCGCGTTCTGTGTGAAGGTCGTGTGGGAATCTGAACTTCTCGTGGCGTAACGAGTGTAATCAGTGTAAAGCTCCAAAATCTGAACGAGGAGGAGGAGGAGGAGGGACGCCCCCTATGGGAGGTAAACTGCAATCACACTCTGTCTACTCTGTTTTTTTTCTTTTCTTAGGCTATATATTTAAACTGTTATTAGAGCGTTCTTCTTATTTTAATTTGTTTACACACGTTAAAGCCAATCCCTCGTTTTGTATCACGCTGACGAAGGTATCGAAACCCCTGAGTGATCGTTTATAGCGTCTTTTATTCTTTAACAATGTTACAAGGCAACTTTACATCGTGTTACATCAGGAACGTGACGTTAATAAACAACACGAGAGCAGTTACGGAAATATAGTAGAGGGAAATCATAAACATAAACAATTTCCTAAAGCTGTGTCTTAATTAAAACCAGCACTGATAGTTTTTAGCCTGGGTTTGGAAACCAGTAACGTTCATTTTTAGATTATTTATAATTTTGCGTCTTTAAAAATAAACGCCTACGATAATAATAATTATTATTATCTTCGTTATTATTATTATTATTGTAATATTTTAAAGATGCATTAGATTTGCAATATTCTAGCAAATGGATTTGTCTATTGTTTTTTTCTTTTAAATTCTGTTTCTCTTTTTCTGGCCCATAAATTAGCTCCGCCTACAAGCGGAACCAAGTTGCTTAGCCCCGCCCCTTTTTCTTTAAAACATGACTCGTGAGGCGAGGCGTCTGTAGTTCAGCGGAGAGGGGGCGGAGTCAGTAATGAGGAAGAGGTTCGTTTGTCTGGTTTGCAGGGGAGAGAGAGAGAGAGAGAGAGAGAGGGCTGTAAATGTTACAAACCGCTGCTTTAAAATTAAGAGTTAATAAGGAAAGGCGTATGATGATAAGCATGTAATGTTTCTCTTCGATGGCTAAATGAATAAGGTGGTAACGCGTCCCGGTTTGTTTGTCAGGTGGGTTTGGTGGAGAGCGTGAGCGCGGAAGGGGCGGGTTCGATCGCGGTGGGTTCCGCGCTCGCGGAGGAGGAGACCGAGGCGGATTCAGAGGAGGCAGAGGAGGAGATCGAGGAGGATACGGCGCCGGCAAGATGGACTCGCGGTAATCTCACAGAAGGGAATATTTTATTTATTTATTTATTTTTTAAAGATATTTTAAGAGGATGTTTATTTAGGAATAAAAAGCTGAGGGGTGTGCTGGTATGGGAAATTAATAACGACGGTGTGGTGTGATGCGGACGAAGTTTATTTTCCTATAACGCCACGTCCCCAAGTTTTATTCCTTTAATAATAATCATAATAATAATAATAAAACTTTATTTTATGTCACGTCTTTAAAAAGGCCTCTTAATGCTCTTTACATATTAAAATAAAATAGAAACAGAAATACATAGAACAAAGTGTATAAGCATGTATCAGAAACAGTTAATAATAAAATACAGTATAATAATAATAATAATGATAATAATAATAGTCTTTGCATTTTGATAAAAATTTTGGATGGAAATTATTTTGTTAATTAATAATTATTTGGTGCAGGCAAACGGCTGCTGTTTTGTTCTTGTGGGTTTTTTTTTCCTGTGCATTAAAAATGAAGTAAAAGATATTAAACACGAGTGCAGGTTCTGTGTGTGTGCGCGCGAGTGTGTGTGTGAGAGTGTGTGTGTGTGTGCGCGCGCGCGCGTGTGAGAGCGAGTGTGTGTGTGAGCGAGTGTGTGTGTGCACGAGAGAGAGAGAGAGAGTGCGTGTGTGAGAGTGCGTGTGTGTGCGCGTGTGTGTGTGCACGAGAGAGAGAGTGCGTGTGTGAGAGTGCGTGTGAGAGTGCGTGTGAGAGTGCGTCTGTGCGCGCGTGTGAGAGCGAGTGTGTGAGCGAGTGTGTGTGTGCACGAGAGAGAGAGAGCGCGTGTGTGAGAGCGCGTGTGTGAGAGTGCGTGTGTGAGAGCGCGTGTGTGTGAGAGCGCGTGTGTGAGAGCGCGCGTGTGTGAGAGCGCGTGTGTGTGAGAGCGCGTGTGTGTGAGAGCGCGCGAGAGAGAGAGCGCGCGTGAGAGAGAGCGCGCGTGAGAGTGCGCGTGTGAGCGCGCGTGAGAGAGAGCGCGCGTGAGAGAGAGAGAGAGCGCGTGTGAGAGAGAGCGCGCGTGTGAGCGAGCGTGTGAGCGAGCGCGTGTGTGAGAGCGCGTGTGAGAGCGTGTGTGTGAGAGCGCGAGCGCGTGTGAGAGAGCGCCTGTGTGTGTGAGTGTGAGCGTGAGTGTGTGTGTGTGAGCGTGTGTGTGAGTGTGTGTGTGTATCATGCGTGTGAGAAACTGATGATTTGTCGTTGTTGTGTTTCAGGAGTGATCACAGACAGGAGCGGAGAGAGCGGCCGTACTGATCCGTTCAGACTCCAAACCGGGACCAGAATCGCGTTTCTCACCGGTTTAAAGCGTTTGTTTCACCTGAGGACGCGACTCTCTGACACCTGGACTGTTCCTTATCGCATACTCTACACCTTATTCCTGTCACATGACACGACCAAAGCTTTGGAGACGAATCTAATCCCGTCTGATGAAGGCTTTATACTCGGACTTTCTTTCTTACGTTAAACACGAGATTCCTGTTTGGCGTTTGAGCTGAATTTGCTCTGGGGTTCATCAGTAGAACATGTTACTGTGTTGTGCATCATTCTGAACCTTTATTTCCTCTCTGACGTGTGCGATCGGTTTTCTTTCCTCTGCGTGTTTATCAGTTTAACGTAACAGTTATTTGAAAGGTGTTGGACGTGAGAGAGGCGAGCGCTTCCGTTAGCGGCTCCTTTCGACTTCATCTACATGACCTCTGACCTGTGAGTTCATGAGCCAACAGAAATCCGAGATCCCGCCGTCAGCACCGCCGCCTGGTTCCGGGTCGCTCAGCGATGAGTCACGTGACTCGACACGGCTGTGTTACGTGATTGAAGGGGGAAAAAAAAAGTCTGGATCTGAGTGAAGGAATGAAAATCAGTTTTTGGTGTTTTTTTAAATAATATTTTGGGCAGGTGGAGCGCGGCGTGATTGTGCTGTGTGTCACTATTTAATATCTTTCATCATATAGACTAGACTTCATCATTTTAAATTTAAATTAAATTAATCTAAATTAAGTATTTTGTGTTGCTGTTTGAACCAGTTAACTGATTCGTTTTGTTTCAGTTTGATGTCAGTAATAAAAGTAAAAACTGTTTCGTGGTCTTTATTTTATATTTTGAGTCTTTCTACAGATTTGCAGGTCCACTAAAGATTCATTTATAAATTTTATAAATGTTTATAAATTTTAAATCTCTCTCACTGCAGCTGTACAGTTTATGATGATGCAGCGACATGGATCATTTATTTTAATTTTATTATAATTGTATAAATGTCAGTCAGTTTTATTTATACAGCACCATTAACAACATTCAAGTGCCAAGGAAAAGATTTTAACTTGGATTTGAAAATATTTAAGGTAGGAGCAGTTCTAAAGTAAGATTTAACCCTCAGCTGGTTCTTTATGAACTGAAACATCTCTGTAGCCTCCTCTTAAAAATTTTATATATGTATATACAGTACTGTGCAAAAGTCTTGGCACCCTGGTTTTTTTTTTTTTTTTTTAGTACAAACTTTGTTATAGATGTTTATTTTCTGACTTCTACATTATTGATTCAGTACAAAAACATTTTAGATTCCAAACATTAGTTTTCCAGCACAAAATGAAATGTTCCAGAAAAATGTTTGTATGTCAGTAAAGAAAGCAGCAGATTCCATAAGAGACACTTTTCAGATAAAAACATAATGAAG
>CM040466.1:670991-685454 GCA_022758105.1 Pangasianodon gigas
TTCTATACAAGTGTGTGTTTGGAGAAGAAGCACATATGGGTGTGATGGTCAGGGGTGCACATACTTTTGGCTGTATAGTGTTTTTTTAAATCGAATCTCCAGCATCTTTGAAAGAGCAGCTCAGTAATGTTTGGTGTCATTGCGTGGAGTGAACAGTAGGTGGCAGCGATGCTCTTTGTGTGATTTGTTTGGTCATTTGTGCCATGATGTACAAGTCTGAATAACAGCTAATGAGCTGTTATTAATGTGTAGAAGTGTTATTAACGTGTTATTAACGTGTTATTCACTGTGTTCAGGAGGAGGATGAAGATGATAGCGAGAAAGACGAGTCCGAAGGTGAGCAGCGTTCCAGTTTTACTTATTTCCAATTTATGATGTTTTTATTTAAGTGTTAATGGTTTGTTTGTTTGTTTTTGTTTGTCACCCCCAGACGAAGCCCTCAGCGCAGACAGCGACGACGAGAGCCTCTCGTCTTCATCCGGAAGCTTGTCATCGTCCTCTTCCTCCTCCTCGTCATCTTCATCCTCGGACGAGGACGACGAAGAGGAACTGGAGCGGGCAGACGAGAGCGAGGCCCTGGACACGATGGACGAGTCGACGATGGACAGCGTTGCCGTGGAGAAGGAGAAGTGTGTAGCGGTTTAATATTTAGTGCGAAAAGAGGAAACGGGTTTCTGTTTATCAACGTTTTTGTTTTTCTGTTTGTTTCTGCTTCACAGGGTGAAGACGAGCGTCGGCGAGTCGCCTGCCGTCGCTGCCGCAGAGATCAAAGCAGGTCAGCGACGAACTTCTCGAATACGACTCTAAATATAAACTAATAAATTAATATCGAAAATTTAAACTTTTCGTGAACTCGTGTTCTGATAAAACACCCTCTATATAGTTTTTTTTTTTTGGATAAATGTTTCTGTTGTTGTTTATTTTCACATATTTAAAAAAAGTTTAATTATTTTTTTAATTAATTACTTTTTAAAATTTGATATTTATGTAGTTCTATGTAGTGAACAAGAAGTCATTTAGGAGTCATAAATATAAAAAATATTTTTTTAAAAAGTTGCATGTAATTAATAAAAAAAAAGTTGGTTATAATTAAGTAATGATATTTTATTAATTAATTTTTATTGCATATATTTATTTATTTTGATGTTGTGTTTATTTTTACGGCTTTGGATCCTAAGCTACTTCCTGTTTATTATTAAATAATGTTTTTTATTCATTAGATTTATTTATTATATAACAGTAATGCTAAATATAATAATTAGAAGGAAAAGATTCTTCCACAGCAATGATTCTTATGATAAAATATGACAGTTTGCTCGTCTTTGGTTTGTTACTGCTAATGTTTTTAATATTTTATTTTATTTTATTTTATTTTTTTTAGAAGATAAGATGGCCCCTGCTGCGTCTGCAGATCGCCGGCCGCCGTCTCCTCCTTGTCCTCGGCCGTCCTCTCCCATCCTGCCTCCTCTGAAGAAGCGCCGCAAGACCGTGTCCTTCTCCATGGAGGAGAGCGAAGCCAAACCCTCCATCCACGTCCCTGCTGCACCTCTCTCTCCCTCCTCCGCCTCCTCCGCCGCCGCTTCTCCATCCCTCCTCCTTTCTCCGGTCAAATCACAGCCTCCGGATCAGCTCATTTCATCATCGCCCTCCACCGTCACGCCGACTGCGTCCTCCAAACCTGCCCCGATGCTTCGCCCTTTTGCTTCACGCCCGACCAAGGCCACGCCCCCTTCAGCCTCACCCACCTCAGTTCTCACAGTCCCGCCTCCCGTGCGCTCGCTGCGTCCAGAGGAACCCAGGAAACGTTCTCCGTCGCCGCAGACGACCCCCGCCAAATCTCCTTCCAGACGCGGCAAGGAATCCCCCAGAACCCCTCCCACTCCCGTCTGTCTCACAGTCCAGAACCTTCCGCTGGACCACGCCTCTCTGGTCCGGGTGGCCTACGAAGACCCCGCCCCTATCCCTCCCACGCCCAATCAGAAAGGGCGTCCACGCGGCAGGCCTCGAACCGTTAGCTTGTCGGCTCCCTCCACGCCCTCGCTGCTGGAGGAGGATGAGTATGATGATGGTGATGACGATGATGAAGAGGAGCTTCTGGAGCAGGGGCTGAAGCTCAGGGAGCAGCTCGGAGCTTCCTGTTTGCTGCAGCTGGCCTCCGCGTCCACGCCCGACCTCTCCGTGCTGGCCCACGTGGCCGCCGAGATGGACGCGGACGAAGACGTCGACTCGGAGGAGACGGAGACATCAGACGAAGCCGAAGAGCACAAACTGGAGGAGGACGAAGAATCGCGTCTTTTCCCGTTGGATCCGGGCGGAATGCTCATCCTCCAGGAGCACAACTACTCCAAATCCGCAGCTTTCCTCGTTCCTCCTCTTTCTCCTGCTTCCTCTGCCGCACAAAAGAGGACGAAACAGGACGCCGCGGTGTTGCTCCCCACAGACTTCCATCAGCACTGCGTCCAGGAGGCTCCGGAGGAGGTCATCGGAGACGCTCAGACGGACACGCCCGAGCTCTACGGCGTGGGGCTCGTCGGAGACGATGCCGGAGATCCGGCCGAGGTGCAGGCGCTCAGCCCGGTTTCCAAACGCAGAGGCTCGTTCAAGAGGGAGGAATCCGTGGAGAAAGGGAAGAGTAAAAAGAGGACTCGGAAAGACAAAGAGAACGTGGAGCTGCAGCCCGCTAAAAAACAGAAGCAGGAGCACGGCAGGAAGCAGAGGAAAGGGAAGTTAGAGGTGTGTGCGGCGAGTCTGCGACCTCGTTTTGACACCGGATTTGTGAAATAACGTTGAATAATCGGCAAACATCCGCTTCAGTTGCGAGCAATGAAATAGCAATGCTTTACCGGTTATTTCTCCATTCCTGAATTTCGTCATTCTCACTGCAGCAAAGTGTATTCTGTTTACAGTCTGTTCTACAGTCTGTTTTCTTTCCCCTTAGGTACAACATTCCACAAAGCGCCACTGAAACTCGTCTTAAACCAGTTCAGCGTGCTGCAGCGCCAAGCGTCTGATGTTCGATTGATTTAGTTTTGCTGCAGCGCTACACGTAACTGACGTCTGCGATGTCGCACGTGCGCTGCTGTCGTATTTTAGCACACGTCAGACTTCCTGTCCGCTATAGACATGAACAAATCTTATGTCACACTCACTTATTTCCTCTCAGTGTACTTTGGTGTGACTCCGCCCTCTTAGGCCCCGCCCCTCAAACCTAAAATACATCTTAGAAAGACTATTGCTGCCGTTATTGCTACATAAATGGTTTAAGAATGTGATTAATAATATATATGAATATGGATCTTCATTTATTTTGATTATTTTTATATTTATCATATAAGAATATGGATCTTGAATGATTTTTTTTGACACATTCACAATAACTTAGAATTAAAAATACTAAATAAGTGGAAGGGATACACCGAGCAGCTACGGTTAATGTCGCACCAAATTATTTACAAAACGTAAACTGTTATAAACGCTACGCCGTGAGAACAAGCACTGACTGTAATCTCTTCGTTCCGTCTCTGATGTCAGGACTTCGCCCCGGAGGAGGACGTGGACGTGGAGCAGCTGGAGACGGCCGATCTGTCCAGCTCCAGCTCCGATTCAGCCGACTCCGACTTCGGCCTGGACGAGCACCTCGGGTTCGAACGCGAGGAGGTGAGGAAAAGCGAGCGTCTCTTCCTGCAGGAAGCCGGAGTCACGCCGTCCACCCAGAGGAAGTCCACCCTGGCCCCGCCCCCTCTCCTGACCTCGCAGTGCTCGTTCAAGCAGCGCAGCGAGTTCGAGCAGATGACCATCCTGTACGACATCTGGAACACCGGGCTGGACCAGGAGGACATGCGTCTCCTGAAGGTCACGTACGAGAAGCTGCTGCAGGACGACCACAACACGGACTGGCTCAACGACACGCACTGGGTCCCTCACACTAATATCCTTTTTACACGCTTCCGCTAACGCGGTTTTTTTTTGCGTTTACGCTCTGCCTGAAATCACGAGATTTAAAAATCAGAGTTTGCTGGAATCACAGTTAATGTTGTAGAAAGTCTTTTTGTTCTTATTTTTATTTAATCCGTTTATTATTATCCTCAGTTTACGTGATGCATCCGCCGTACGAGTCCCTGCGAACGAGCTGTTGCTATGGAAACGCCCACAAAAGAATCGAAACGCACGTTTAAAACATTCTGCTACTCAAACACATTTGAATATTAATCACGTTTACACCACAGCGATGCCGAATTCTGGATCGTGATTGGTCGGAAGGTGTTGATTAATTTTCTGGAACAGCAGCTCTGACGGTAGTTTATTTATAATGAATGCGCTCGTTCTAATACGTTATCGTTTCTATAGCAACAGCAGCTCATTCACAGGGAGTCTAATAAACAGATTAATAAAACAAAACTATCCTGTTTCCCGGACGTTCCACAGAATTTCCCTGGAGCTATCGATTGATAACAAGTGCATGTTTATTTTTTAATAAATAGAAAGTTGTAATTGTTGGTAAATTGCTGTGGTGTAAAAGGATCAGTTGCAGAGATCAGTATCGCGATAACGATATATCGTGTAGCTCTTGACCTCACAGAACTCTTTAACACGAACGACGCATGTAGCTTAACGTAGAACATCGATGTTCGGTTTTGTGCATGTTCAGTCTCTCCTCTGTGAGTTGTAACTGACCCTTGACCCCCGTTCGCACTCACTAACATCCCGAACCCGCGGCGTAAGAAGAAGGCGGCGGACGGGCAGCTGAGGGAGCACGTCACGGGATGCGCCCGCAGCGAGGGTTATTACGCCATCAGCCGCAAAGAGAAGGACGTGTACCTGGACCTGGACCTCCCCGAGGCCGTGCAGGAAGCTGTGGACTACGACGTGACGGTACGCGTCCTCACACGGTGTCCGCTCTTACAGAGATTCGGTTAAAGCTGTTTTCAGGAAGGTGTACGTCACCTCCGAGTCACGCAAGCGCATCACTGTCATTAAAGTCTCTCTTATAAGACTCTCTCTAACACTCGCTGTTTTCAGCGTCCCGTCTTTACAAACTTTACACAAAATCCTGATTAAATAAAAAGAAAAAAATTGTTCTACATTCCAGTCAACACTTTAGCTTTTCTAAAACTAGTTATTATTATTATTATTTTTTTTTTTTTACGAAGATATATATATATATATAATTTAGCTGCATCATGGGACAGTCTTAAACTGCGTACATTTTGTATTATCTACGATTTTGGGCATCAGCTATAAATATTTTCTGGCTAAATGTTAAAAAATTTTTAGCACGTTTATGAGCGTCTAACGGTTTAACGTTTCAACTCGTATGCATGGAAAATCCATTTACTTTTTAATGTAAGTGATATTTAGAAAAAGTCCACATTCGTTTGTTAGGCAATAAAGTAATAAATAATCTGGATATGTTTTTTTTTTTAAAATAATTTATGCATGTGAAGGTTAGAGACTGAGACTGTCGAATGTTTAGATAAAGTTTATTATTAAGCTGAACTCTGACACTGTCCTGTTTCTCTCTCTCTCTCTCAGGGTTCGAACCGTGTGCTGTCGGAGAGGCGCTCGGAGCAGCGGCGTCTCCTCAGCGCCATCGGCACGCCCGCCGTCATGGACTCGGATCTGCTCAAACTCAACCAGCTCAAGGTGAATCCTCACTCCGCGACCTTCACTCCGCCTTATCGCACGCTCGCCTCTGATTACGTCACGTGTGCTGACCTTGTAGTCGCGGTTTTATTGTCTGAGGCGGCACGGAACAAGTCCAATCGCTCCACCTATCGCTATTTTTACAAATATTTATAGCTTTTCAAAATCATCCTGGATATAAGAAGGGAGAAAAACGACGGCTATTGTTTCATTTAAATAAGTGGTAGGTGATCCTTGCTTTAAAGCACGGTTCATCAGCTAGATTCGAAATTGTAAAACGTACTGAAACTCGTCTAAAGGATTAAATTGACTGATATCGCTTTAAAGCGGCCATTTGTAACTTTTTAAACAGTTTCCAATCCTGTACTACATGTACATATAATTTTAAACATTCAAACACTTTGTGAGTCGCGATGTTGTCCAGCAACAGAATGTAGACTCTGTAGCTCTGGATTCTTAATTTCAGATTTCTGGTCTTTCTGAAGATTAGCTCCACCCCTTTTTTTCCTTAAAAGGGAAAGCATGAGGCGTGACGCGTACGTGGGTTAAACTGTGTGTGTGTGTGTGTGTGTGTGTGTGGTCTTTTCGATTTTTATTATAATCGCACCTCACAGGGGCTGTAAAGATTACACACCGTCGCTTTAATCAAAAGCAGACAGACACAGTTTCGGATTTAACGCCCCGTTCAAAGTTCAAGGAGATTGACCTTTGACCCTGTTCTTCTGCAGAGCGTTTAAAGTTCTCCAGCGTCGGAGAGATAAAGTGTGTTCTGTGATGTGGAAAGACGCGACTCGCCTTCGTGCCGAGTTTCATTCAGCAAAACTTTAAACAGTTACAGGACCACGTTTATTTACAGTGACACAGACGAGCTCGTTACATAAGTCTGCATTCTGATTGGTCAGGAGGTGTTGATTAATTCTCTATAACCGCAGCTCTGACAGTAGTGCAGCCCCAAATCATATGTTTATTTATAATTAATGCGCTCGTTCGAACATGTTATAGTTTCTGTAGTAACGGGTTTTTTTTGTTTTGTTTTGAAAAATTGGTAATACGGTGAAAATTTGTCATAGAAATAAAACTCTTGGGGGCATGCTGTTCTAGGAAAATAATCAACTTCAGGGTGGAAACAGTAACTCTGTTTCATCACAGCGACGAAGTGTTTGTTACGCACTCGTATCTTTATCAGTGAATAACTGGTTGAACTGGTTTTAAAAAAAAAAGCAAAAATTTCTTCTTTTTTTTTCTCTGTTCGTCTGCCTGCAGTTCCGCAAGAAGAAACTGCGCTTCGGTCGCAGCCGCATCCACGAGTGGGGTCTGTTCGCCATGGAGCCCATCGCCGCGGACGAGATGGTCATCGAGTACGTGGGTCAGAACATCAGACAGGTAAAATTACTGCTGCTGATGACTCCTGCACGCCGAGGACGGAAAAAAAACAGCAGATTATACGTGTGATGGTCACATGACCGTCAGTGTAATTAAACTAACGCATGCGGGAGCGATACGTCGTACACACTGTGTTCATTTGAGAACGTTTTCATCGCTCCACTGCCGTGACTCATCACCACAGCATCCACATCTTCTAAACATCTTTAGAACCCCATAGGGCTCGTTAGGGGCTCGTTAGAGGCTCGTTAGACGCTCGTTAGAGGCCCGTTAGACGCTTGTTTGCATGTTATAATATTCTTTATCTAGAATATCAGCTTAAGAAAGACTTAATGATTTTATTTTGCATGCATTAAGTGTCATGGAAGCGTATCATTTTTCTACATATTTCGTTTAGTGCGTATCTCCCAGCGCTTAACGACTATCCGGATTCCTCTAGGGAAAAAAATTATTCCTAATAATTCTAAATCATGCCACACTTCTGAGGGTTTCATTTTGACTCACCCTCGAGGCTTTAATCCGGAAGAAGAGTTCAGAAACTTCACAATTTATTCAAGATAAATTATTCAGAGACTAGTGAGACGCGAATGAGGTCTGTGAAAGGATGGAAATAAAGACCTGACTTCAGATCAGTACTTGGGAACTTTCTGATTTGAACATAAATAGTCTAAAATCTGAGCTCGCAAGACTTTCTTCAAAGTCTTAAAATGTTCTGAAAGATCAGGATCTGCTTAACTTTTATGCTTTATTTCTCCTAGTGTAGGTGACTCTAACGACATTTGTTATATAATTATAAATATTTATAAGTTATTTAGTTAAACACGTGTGTGAATGTTTTCATTCTCTCCTGTTTGTGTTTAGTTATGCGGGTATTCGGAATCTATTTATTTATTTATGCAGAAGTCTAAGTATGAAACATGTTTGGTATGGACTCGTGTCGTTTTGTTTATATTTTTTTTAAACGCTGTCATGAAGCGACCCATTAGTCGCGCTCCATGGACCTTCTGACTGCTGAGAAAATGCCGGAATTTCGCACTGAACCGTGTGCGATGTGTTTATCGCGAATCGTTTCAGATGGTGGCTGATAATCGGGAGAAGCGCTACGCTCAGGAAGGCATCGGGAGCAGCTACCTGTTCCGTGTCGATCACGATACCATCATCGACGCCACCAAATGCGGAAACCTGGCTCGCTTCATCAACCACTGCTGCACTGTGAGAGCACACACACACACACACACACACACGTATGTGCTAGTTTTCCTGAAGCAGAATGGTGTTAGGCAATGTTCTAATGAAAAAACTACTAGCAGTGTTAGTGCATCTAACAGCTCGTTGTGTAACTCCAAGCACACAAACACACACACACACACACACACACACACACACACACACACACACAGGGTTTCAGTTCAACCCAATGAACTTCAGTACGCTCATCAGCACAACGGTTTATTTTTAAGTTTAAAATGAGTAATGCTCAGGTCACCTGATGTGTCACAAGAGACTATCTGTGCTGAGCGTGCAGAGGACATAAAGGACACATACAGTCAGGTCAGGTCCATAAGTATTTGGACAGTGACACAGTTTTGGTAATTTTGCCTCTGTACTCCAACACAGTGGATTTGAAATGAAGCAATCGGGATGTTTGCTCAAGGGTTTTAACAAAAGGGGTTTAACAAAAATGTTGCATTAACTGTTTAGGAATTGTGTCCTTTTTTTTCTGCTCCATTTTCACAGGCTTAAAAGTAATTGAACAATTGACTGATAAGCAATTTCATTGCCAGATGTGGCCTGTTTTCTCCATATTTCATGACATGACAGATTTAGCAGATAAAACATCTGGAGTTGATTCCAAGTGTTGAATTTGCATTTGGTAGATGTTTATGGGATCTCACTAGTGCAGTCCAAAGAGGTGTTGATGCAAGTGAAGGAGGCCATCATTAGCCTGAAAAAACAAAACAGACCTATCAGAGAGAGAGCAGAAACTTTATGAGGGCAAAATCAACAATTTGGTACATTCTTAAAAAAAGAAGGAATGCACTGGCGAGCTCAGCAACACCAAAAGGCCTGGAAGACCACGGAAAACAACTAACGTGGATGATCACAGAATTCTTTCCTTGGTGAAGAAAAACCCCTTCACAACATCTAGCCAAGTCAGGAACACTCTGGAGAAGGTAGGCATATCATTGTCAAAGTCTACAATCAAGAGACGACTTCATGAATGTAAATACAGACGGTTTACCTCAAGATGCAAACCGCTGGTAACACTCAAGAACACAAAGGCCAGATTAGACTTGCCTGAAAAGCCTGAATAGTTCTGATGTAAGATTAACTTGTACCAGAATGATGGGAAGAGAAAAGTATGGAGAAGGAAAGGAACAGCTCATGATCCAAAGCATAACCACATCATCTGTTAAACATGGTGGAGGCAGTGTTATGGCATGGGCATGTTTGGCTGCCAATGGAACTGGGTCACTGGGGTTTATTGATGATGTGACTGCTGATAGAAGTAGCAGGATGAATTCTGAAGTGTATAGAGCTACTTTCTGCTCAGATTCAGTCAAATGCTGCAAAACTGATTGAGGAGCTTCAACAGTACAGATGGATAACGACCCAAATCGTACCAAGAAAGCAACCCAAGAGCTTCTTTTTTTTTTTTTTTTTATCAAGGTTTTTTTTTTAATTTGTTTTCAAATTATACAGAAAGAACAAAGGTATACAAATTCTGAACTCCCCCATCCCCCAAACACCAGACATAGCATAAGGATACTATACATGATCAGATGTCTGTAAACAAAGAAAATAATAATAATAATAATAATAATAAATAAACAGTATGAAGTAAATATAAATAATATTCCCCACCCCCTTTCTTTTACAATATCATATTGTCTGCTTTCATTTCTTCAAGGTTGCCAGATTTTATAAAATGCCCCAGTAGACCCTCTAACTGTATCCCTAATTTTCTCCAGCTTAAGATGGTACATGACTTCCCTTATCCAGTGGCTGAATGTCGGTGGAATAGAGTCTTTCCATTTAATCAGTATCAGTCTCCTAGCCAGAAGGGAACAGAAGGCCAATATTTTAATTTTCCTTTTACTAAAACTAATGTTTTCTGGGGCCACACCAAACAATGCAATAAATGGGGATGGCTCTACTACCTCTCCAAATAGCCCAGAGAAGGTCTCAAAGATATTGGTTCAGAACATGTAAAGTCTTGGACATGTCCAAAATATATGCAGCAGAGTTGCGGGAGCTCTGTAACAAACCCAAGAGCTTCTTAAGGTAAAGAAATGGAATGGTCTTAAATGGCCGAGTCAGTCACCTGACCTCAACCCAATTGAGCTGCTTTTCACTTACTGTAGACAAAACTGAAGGCAGAAAAACCTACAAACAAGCAGCAACTGAAGGCGGCTGCAGTAAAAACCTGGCAAAGCATCTCAAGGGAGGAAACTCAGCATTTCAGACAGTTATTGACTGCAAAGGATTTGCATCCAAGTGTTAAAAATAATCCTAATATTTATGATTATATTAGTTTGTCCAATTACTTTTGAGCCTGTAAAAATGGAAGGATTGGATACAAAATTCCTGAACTGTAATTCCTAAACGGTTAATTCAATATTTTTGTTAAACCCCTTGAATTAAAGCTGAAAGTCTACACTTCAGTCACATCTTGACTGCTTCATTTCAAATCCATTGTGGTGGAGTACAGAAGCAAAACTACCGAAATTGTCACTGTCCAAATACTTATGGACCTGACTGTATATGCTGCATTCGAAATCGCATCGTAAGCAGCAATACTGAGATCTGGTTTGTTTGTTTTTTTCTTTTTTTTTTTTCTTTTTTTTTTTTTTTAAGTTCCAGTGAGAAACAGTAGTAGCTATATATAACCTCTAAAGCTAACTAGTTAAACATGAATTAAATAACGCGCTAATTAGCGTAAAAATTCAAATCACTTATTTTTATTTACGTCGTACCTGCTCGGCTTCGTTCTCCGATTCGCAAAGCGAAAGGTCACGTACGACTTATTAAATCTGTAAACGAAATTCCGTCTTCATGCGATAATTCAAACAAATTTGGTAATTATTAAAAAAAAAAAAACAGATCCTGTTAATATTATTAGCATGTTAAAATTTTTTTTAAAATTAAAGCATTTATTTTCTTTGGAAACTTGTATAAAACTTCTTCTTTTTTTTTTTCTTTACTAAAATTTACATAGGTTTTTTTCTTAAATCATTGAAAGCTAGCACTAATTAAATGACAATTATTACCAAAATTAAAGTAGCTGCAGAATTAACGCTGCTAGCTACATGCGTTCCCTGACATTAGTAGCTAAACAAGTTTTACCAGCAAGCTAGCTAACATTGGGTTAACTTTTAAATCGTGTATTTATTAGAGCTACAGCATCAGCGCTAAACGATCACTCGTTACTGTCTGTAAGAACGCGTGTATATTTGTTCGCTAACTTTTATTTGTCCTTGTGATGTTCTGCAGCCGAACTGCTACGCGAAGGTGATCACCATCGAGTCCCAGAAGAAGATCGTCATTTACTCCAAGCAGCCCATCGCCGTGAACGAGGAAATCACGTACGACTACAAGTTTCCCATCGAGGAGAACAAAATCCCCTGTTTGTGCGGAACGGAGAACTGCCGAGGAACGCTCAACTAAAGCCCCGCCCTCTCCCCTTCCCCCCTCCCCCTTTCCCACTGCAGGACAGCCGCACAGCATTATGGGTAAACGTGTCTCGGGAGTAAATACCACAGCTTGGATCGTTTTATATAGCTAACGGACATGACAAGCCCACAGTGTGTCTCCATAGCGACGCCATTTCCTAAGGTTTTTTTTTCCCCTCCCTCACAGAGCTCTGATTGGTGGATTCCGATCATATTTAAACTTTTTTTTTTCCTCTTTCTTTCTTTCTTTTTTTTTTTTTAAAGCATGAATCTGTTTTTGAAGTATTGTCATTAAAAAAAAAAAAAATAAATCTCCTTCCTTGTCACCTGTGCAAAAATAATGGCACCCATAACAGGTTCAGAACAACGTGGCGCTTATTTTTCACTTCCTGTCTCGGCGATTCTTTCAGTTTAAAGGTGAACGAGTCCAGAAAGACACTCCGCTATTATTATTATTATTATTATTATTATTAACTTCTAGACTTATTTTTCTCCCAATTTTGGCCACTTTTAAATAATTTCAGACAATAAACTAAGCTGTAAAAGGAACATTCCTGTAGCTACACCGTGACATTGCATCTACGTCCTGTAGTTAACGTTTAAATTTACAAATTACAAATTCATCAGTCGTAACGCGTTACGCTCTGTCTTGGAGTTTAACGATACGTTTATTTAAGACGAATACACCTTTGCTGTTTTTCTCAGAACATCACCTTCTCTTATGTCTGTATTTTATGTTATTTCACTAAATTTTGTATATCTCTCGGCATAGTTTAGTTTAACGCTATGTGTATATATATATATATATATAACTTTTTTTCCCCAAAGTGTTCGTAGCTAACCACACAGCTCGGCATTATGGTCTTATCGTAGCTAATGTTAGCTAGCAAATCATATTGAACTTTATTTTCTTTAATTAGCTGTTTGTTTTTTAGCTAATAAACTCCCCTTGTTGTAACTCTAGCTAGCTAATAATCAATAATTATCATCAAACCAAAGGAAACATCCGTGCTTTATACGGGATTGTTACTTAAACAAATTTTTTTTATCGTTAAAATTAATTTTTCGGTCTGCCGCGTGACTATGACGTGACGTAAATATTTTAGACAGTGGAGTAAACTGCTAGCTAGCGAAAACTACCAAAAACTACCGTAGTCTGGCATTGTCGTAAAAAAAAAAAAAAAAAAAAAAAAAAAGAGAATACGACAGAATTTAATAATAATAATAATAATAATAATGGAGGGTTTCTGGATCGTTGTGTTTTCATTCTCACATGATTTATTTTATCATATCAATATTTCAGAACTTTTTTTTTTTTTCGGTCCTGCAGGTTTAAACTCCTCCCACTTTTCCCTTTTTTCTTCACGACACGGCGCTCAGCGACTTCTTTCAAAAGGACACCATGTAATGTGTGTGTGTGTGTGTGTATATATATAAATAATATTACAGACTCGCACATAAAAACAAAAAACAAAAAAAACAAAAAAAAGGTCAAAAATAAAAGTGTGTAAATATTGTAGAGGTGTTTGTTTCTCGTAGAAACGCACTGGTTCCGCTCTGTAAATATGTTCTTCTTTTTCCTACTTTTCCCCCATCGCCGGAAAAAAATTGTACATACCGATCATTCACTTATCTTATTTGTTTTTTTTTTTTTTTTAATTTGATGTATTTTAATATTATTTGCAATATTTCTCTTGTATTAATGCGTTGGATCCTTTATTAATGGTGCATTAAAATATTTTTTAGAAAAACTGAAAACCAGCCGTGTTTTAATTCCTTTTCAGGGTACAGCTTTACTGATTGGTCAGTGTTCTCTGGTCATCGTGGGCGGAGCTTAAGCTAAACTGAATCAGCCAATCACAAACCTGGTCTGACGTTAATTAATTAACCAAGTTTGCCAAAAGGTTAGTTAACGTTAGGCTAGCTGTTTCATTCTGTTTCTGAAACAAATTTTTAAAAAAAATCATTAGCCATGTTTCGTTCCACAGGAACTTTTTATTTATTAAAAAACTTTTTTTTTTTTTTTATCCATTTATAGCTACATTTAAAGTTAGC
The DNA here is from genome assembly GCA_022758105.1 of Pangasianodon gigas. Classification (NCBI taxonomy): domain Eukaryota; kingdom Metazoa; phylum Chordata; class Actinopteri; order Siluriformes; family Pangasiidae; genus Pangasianodon; species Pangasianodon gigas. The sequence continues at coordinate 684,746 of CM040466.1, forward strand.
TCCTGTTCTTGTTTACGTTAAAGCAGCTATAAACAGTTGTTTCCTCACCAGCGCCTCTTTTTTTTTCTCTCTCTCTCTCTCGAGGTTAATCAGACAAAAAAAAAATCGCAGCTTGTTACATTACGTTAACGAGAAAACGCAAAGAAGCGTAAACTCCTCTGTCCTGAAGATGTCGCAAAACTAAAATACAGCTTTACCTCTGACTGTTACAAAGCGCTGACACTGGAGACTCCTTCCACAAGTGTTAAATAAATGTCTTCTAACAGATCAACAATTACACATTTTTTTAAAATCTGTTTATCATCCAGTGGAGCGTCGGCTGTACTACACATCCCAGTGAATGAGCTGTTACTATGGAAACAATAACGTGTTAGTTATAATGAGTGCATTAATTATAAATAAAGCTGTGATTTGCAGCTGCACTACTGTCAGAGCTGCTGTTCTAGAGAATTAATCATCACCTCCTGACCAATCACAATCCAGCATTGTGGTGTAAACAGGCTATAAATTACAGACTGTGTATTTTATATATATTTATATATACAGTTCTGTGTAAAAGTCTTAGGCACATGCAAAGAAAAGCTGTAGAGCAAAGACGCCTTCAAAAATAATGAAATTAAATGTTTCTACATTTAAAAAAAATACTATAAAGAGCAGTAAACAGTAATAAATGAAACAAAGTCAATATTTAATGTGAAGACTCTTTGCT
>CM040466.1:685554-698748 GCA_022758105.1 Pangasianodon gigas
TTCATTATGTTTTTATCTGAAAAGTGTCTCTTATGGAATCTGCTGCTTTCTTTACTGACATACAAACATTTTTCTGTAACGTTTCATTTTGTGCTGGAAAACTAATGTTTGGAATCTAAAATGTTTTTGTACTGAATCAATAATGTAGAAGTCAGAAAATAAACATCTATAACAAAGTTTGTACTAAAAAAAAAATAGGGTGCCAAGACTTTTGCACAGTACTGTATATAAAAGTGAAGAGAAATGGCTGTTTATGGTCGTGTTCGAACCGTGTGAGTTTAACAGCGGCGTATAAATCCGGTGCTTCTGCGAACATTTCTGCTTGTAGATGTTTCCCGTGTTTTTAATGTTACTAAGCAGGAAACGTGGGGAATTCCTCCACACCACTTCAAAGAGACGTGAACACAGACTGTCTGGAAAAGAACAAAAAACCCTTTTCATGTAAGAATGTTTAAGATTCAAACACAGCTGGAGGAAAAGCGTGAGATCTCTATTACTGAAACATTCTCACGTCTTTAATTAGAGAGGACGATAAACGACTTTCTGTTCATCTCAGTTCCAGCTGCTACACTATCACTCCTTACACCACTGAGCTCCTGAACGCTGCATTCTGATTGGTCAGAGGGTGTTGATTAATTCTCTGACAGTAGTGCAGCTGCAAATCACAGCTTTATTTATAATTAATGCGCTCGTTGTAACTAATACGTTATCGTTTCTATAGTAACAGCTCAACAAAAGTAAGGAGATGTTTATGTAACATTTAACACTGGAAGGAGTCTCCAGTGTCAGCGCTTTGTAGCAGTCAGAGCTAAAGCTGTAACTTTAAGGTGTTTTTCCGACGTCTTCAGGACAGAGGAGTTTACGCTTCTTTGTGGTTTCTCGGTAACGTGACGTAACAAGCTGCTGGTGAGGGAACGACTGTTTATAGCTGCTATAACGTAAGCGAGAACAGGAATAACTCGTTCCACGAACATTAAATTAGACGTGTTGTTCTTTTAATAATTTTTGTTTTTAAATGTTACCATTGGCAAATTGCTGTGGTGTAAGAGGAATAAAACACTACGGGAAAGTAACTGTGTGTCGCTTTATCACACCACCCCGTCACGCAGTATTTTACTGTAACACACAAACACACCGTGTTTATTATTTACATAAACAAACCTTTTAAATAAATATCTAAAAATCAGCAAGTATGAATATGAAATGACTATTAAAAGCTCCAGGAACATGTTTTTAAAAATTGCACACTGCACCTTTAATAAAAATTTGAGTGAAAATCTACGATCCAGTCGTTCTGTGAGGCTTTTGTGGATGTCGAAAGAGTTTGTGTTGATTGCGCGTCTTCACATGAATATTCAGTTACTACATCGATGTTCTGATCGTTCCCATATGTGTGTGTGTGAGGAACCGACAGGAGGCTAAAAGAGTGTGTGTGAGGGGTCAGAGGGGTTGTCCAATCGCTGATGGGTTTTGTTCAGTGGAGGGCAGAAAGAATGTGCTGATGTCCTCAGCTGCTCGCTGCTGGGGTGTGACTCAGCACCCGAAAGGCGAGAGCAAAACAGCTGACGCGCAAGGACATGAGGGTGAGGTCCACAGGGAGCCGAGATGCTGCTGGAGTCTTCTTTCAAACACGGATTTAAAATAAGCTCCTTATGGAGCAAGAGTTGATTATAGATGGAGGTCACGTCAGCGGCGCCTTTGTGTTTTCAGAACGCAGATAAAGGTGACCAGGGGAAGCAGGAGCTCAGTGGTGAAGGCGTTGGGCTGCTGAGTGGAAGGTTGTGAGTTCAAATCCCAACACCACGCTGCCTCTGTCGAGCTCTGGAGCTGAAACCCTCAGCTGCTCAGCTGTATCCCGTCTCTTTGGCTAAAAGTATCAGCGAAATGAGGTAAATGTAGAAATGTGTTTGACCTGAGTGAAGCGTAAACTTCCCTGAAAATCACAAAAACACGCTTTCTATACGCTGTGCGCTTTATTTAACATCGTGATCGAGGTGATCGTGCAGCCTGAAGCGGCATAACAAAGTGTTTGTGCGCAATGATACTCATTTTACATCAACATGAGGAAACACAGAATACACACCGGAATTTTCACGGATTTGTAATTACAGCGAGTCCAATCCTATCCTATCTAATCCTAACGTATCTGCATTAACACTGTATTAAAAAAAGGATTGTTGTTTCATCGTGTGCTGATTTCATGAATTATTGAAAAAAAAAAGTTATAAAGTTAATATCATGATCAAAACAAAATTCTATACAGGACAGAGTTGCTGTCTTGCTCTAATTAATAATAATAATAATAATAATATCTTGGTGCAGAATTAATATGCGCATAATGACATCACTGCCGTGGCGTCATAGTGACTCACAGGCGCTGATGGGATTCGATCAAATCACCTACATCGCCGCGGTGACGATTTACACCAACACAGGTGTAATAAAGCTGTCAGGATTACGTGCGTCTGCACAGGTAGCCACGCCCCCTCCCCCTTTTTTTTTCTTTTTTTTTTTTTATATAAACACCACTTTCATTCTTATCCAATCTGAAATCACACCGGTTCCTATTTTCTTATATATACATTCGCTGGACTCTGTGATGTCATCATGGGCGTGTCTGCCGTACTGCCGTTTAAAGCGTCGCTATTTACGCAGCTGAAAGAACGTTAGGATTCTTCCATGTGCAACACACACCACGTAGCTACCATCAAAAAGGAAACAGAAAAAAACCGAATAAAAACAAACCTCACGGCGGGACGCGCAGCCGTTTAACGTTAATACGTGATTATGTTCGAAGATGAACACATCAGTCACTTTTCTAGTTTTAAAATTAAAAGTGTTTGTATCAGGGAGATGAGCGCAAAAACAGATTTTGACAGAATGTCAATCAGATAAGCCACGCCCCCTAGTTCTTCGTGATGTCATGACACGTGAATTAAGTCTAATGTCAGTTCATTTATTTCTGTTTAAACTCATTCAAGACTGAAAGGAAAGAAAAAAGTTGAAAAGTGAAACTATTGGTAAAGAAGCTGACCGAGTTTTGAGCCAACCCCACACACACACACACACACACACACACACACCCACACACCCACACACCCACACACACACCCACACACACACACACACACACCCACACACCCACACACATGATTCTAATAAACACTGTAGCTATCTAGGTGAAACGACAGTTTAAACACAGTACGAGCAGCTGATGAAGAAATCAGGCCCATGCTCTGCACATGAGCATTTCACAGGGTTTAGAAAGCAGGCCAGAGTTCTTCTGAGCTCACAGACAACTTCACTAGAACATTCAGAACGTTTCTAAGAAGATTCACCGGCAACGTTACAAAAATAACATTCCTACAATGTTCAGAAAACGTGATGTAATAAGGCTTGATAATGGGATACAAACACGCAGGAGACTCACTAACGTGAACCTCGACTGATCGTCTTCAAATCGTATAATAGTCAAGTTCCTGTGATTTTATAAACAAATTATTTTATGAAACTCAGTCGCTTCATATTAATGACCTGAAAGAAGATTCTCATCCACATTAAATAAATCCATACGATAAATTAAGACAAATAAGACAAGCAATTCAGTTAGGAAAAAAGTAATGGCACCCTATAAAGGAAGAGGAAGATGCACTGCAGTGGCTGAGCTGCATTACTGGAAGATTTAGCGCATGCTGTGTTTAGGAGGCTCTCTGTCACCGTTTGTTGGCCATTTTGTCGTTTTCAGGTCTCTGTGAGCTTTTTTACCTTTTATGGAGTTTTGTGGGTGTGGCTAAATGTAAACGCCATGTCATTATTTCGACTGACTGCCGTTTATCAACATGCGCATGCGAGTACGAAGAAAATCAGAGAAACTTTTGTAAATGGTGTTTGGCCCTGAAAACATTTACACACAACCTTACTGAGTGAGAAATGTCGTAAATGTCGTTGATAAATGCGCACCAACAGATTTTTACAGTTTATCAATCAAATAAGCCACGCCCCTTGTTCATGGCGACATCATGACATGTGACTTAGTTCTGTTTAAACTCAGTCATATATATATATATTTATATTTATATTTATATATGTATATTGTTATATAAGTTTTATAATCATACATCTCCTTTTCGGTTCATTAAAACCAAAACTACTGGTAAAGAAGCTGATGAGTTTCCATCAAGTGACCAGAAACATGTGTGACACACACACAGACACACACACGCGCACACACACACACACAGACAGACAGACACACAGACAGACAGACAGGAAGCCGAGAAAACCTGATGCATTGAACTTTCGAAGAAAATTTCCTTCTCGCTGTTTCTTTCTTTCTTTCTTTATTTATTTGAATGTTGTTTACTGTATTTCTGCTCATTTCTGCAGTTTGATTTATTTGTTTGTTTGTTTGTTTGTTGTTTGTTTTCTACTCTCATTTCTATTAGTGAGGAGATAATTGTAGTATTGTTATATATATAATATATAATTGTAACCCTACAATTAACTGATCACTAATAGAAATGAGAGTAGAAAACAAACAAATAAATAAATAAAGCAAATTGCAGAAATGAACAGAAATACAGTAAACAACATTTAAATAAATAAATAAATAAACACAGTGAGATTATGATGTGTCTTTAACCCTCACCCTGTTTCAGTGTCACAGCTCATACCACAGAAGGCACTTCCTGTGTGTGTGTCTGTGGTTGATGTATGAAAATAAAAATGAGAGGAAGCAGAATGTTTCTGCAGAAGTGAGGCAGAAATTGAGAAGAGCGTCATCTGGTTCATGAGGTGAGAATTTAAAAAATGAAAAATCTAAACGTTCAGTGTTAATTCTGCGGTACAGAATTGATTTATGTTAAAATATAACATATATAACAAATATAACATTTCCCTTTTGTGTTGAATGTGTTGAAGAAAGCTGCTTAGTCGGAGTGATATCTGAGAGAGCAGACTGAGGTTTTGTGCAGCACACACAGCGAGGGAAACAGCTGAGCATGGACTAAATATATTTTTAGATCACTGCATTTCAGTTTAGATCCACACTCACCCCCGTGCAGCTCTGATCCTGATCACGTCTCAGGTCCTTGTAGTGCGCTAAAAACCACACAGTACAGCGTGTGGACCGTCTGTGACATAAAACAGAATTCACACAAACCCAGAATTTACTAGTATACAGTTAGAAAAGATAAGATATAAAACTATAATATAAAGGATATAAAAGATTGGTGGCAGCAGCGGTATGACTATATTTGGTATGACTATATTTGGTATGACTATATTTGGAATAAAATGCAGATGTGTGCAGTTGTTTGTGCAATATAATGTTGTGCAACATCAGGCTGAGGTAGATGTTTTAAAATGAAATTGGGAACAATTATAATAAATATCTATAAATCTGGGTAATACGAGTAAATTATCAGGAATGTAGGTGGTGTGGGTGTTGTGAGAGCAAGTCCAAGCCTGACTGGCCTGTGGGAAGAAGATCCTCCTCGTTGTCTCTGTGTTGTACTTCAGAGAGAAGAGACTGTTGTTTGGATTTCTGAGGTCTTTCACTGTCTTCCTGGCCTTGGTCCAGCGCTGCAGGTCAGGGAGCTTGGTGTGGATGGTGCGCTCAGATGATCGCACCACCCTCTGGAGAGCCGTCTGTCCTGCTTGGTGCTGTTCCCAAACCAGGCTGTGATGCTCTCCACGGTGCAGCTATAAAAGTTCCTTAGCACCTTAGAGGGCAGTTTAAGGTCTAAGGTGGTAAAGACGCTGATGGGCCTTCTTCACCAGGGTGTTACTGTGACAGGACCATGATAGGTCCTGTGTGATGTGAACGCCAACGTATCAGAAGCTGTCCACTCTCTCCACTGGGGTCCCGTTGATCTTAAGTGGGTAGAAGATCCTCTCCTGCTTCATGCTGAAGTCTACTATCAATTTCAGGAGGAGGTTGTTCTCCTGGCTTATCAGAGATCAGGTCCACCACAACAGTGTTGTCAGCAAACATGATAATGCTGATAGAGTTGGAAATGGCGCCACAGTCATAGTGAGAACAGGAGGAGGTTCAGGGCACCTCCAGGGCTGAGGGTGAGGGAGGATGAGACATGTCTGCCCATAAACGAATCAGCTCTTTGAATAGACTCTTTCAGGTGAATGCCGTAAGCTGACTCTCTCTCTCTCTCTTTCTCTCTCTCTTTCTCTCTCTCAGACATGAGCCATTTATTTTGTTTTGGTTAAATATCGGCACAATCCTTACTCTGCAGATCAAAACACTTCCATGGAAAACTCTTTTTAGCATCTGAGCTGTTAGTGTGAGCGGTGAGTCATGTGTTTGATTCTCAGCTTTCGGAATGAAGCACTCCATATTTTATAACCTCTATGGAGAAGTGACGTGAGAAGGTAGAAGCAAGAAGAACAGCCACTGGTCAGAATACGGTCAAGTGGGAGCTAAAAGAAAGAGTCGACTCTTATTGGTGAGCTGAGTTAAACGATTCACATTCACATGACCCATCCTCATTAGTAGTGTTTTTTATTTTTATTTTTTTCATTTTCACATTGTGTCATGCTTTTATGTTACATCATATTACATTTCTCAGTAGGCTTGTGCGATATAACGATATTATCGTATCTACACGACATTACACTGCCACGATATCCAGTAATGTTCACTCCAATTGTATTATATTACATTATATTATATTAACATTTCAGAGTAGTATGAATAGTATGTGATAATTAGATTTATGGCTGTAGTTGTGGGAAATTTGTGTAAATTTTCAAGACATTAAACAAAAATATCAATTAGTTAATTTTTTTAAATTGCAGCATGACTTTTTTAGCTGGCAGTTTGTTAACAAAGTTTAACATCGCAATCTATATCATATATCTTACAAATTTCCAAGTATGGTAGTATGATATTTTTGTCATATCGCCCGTCCCCTAATGACCCACTGCGTTATTCCTCATATGAAACAGCTGATTGGTCGTTAAATCTCCCTTTTCCTAAATTATTTTTGTAGACACGTCATCAGTTCGAATTTATTTTTACCATCTTTTTTAAAATGTGGCACTGATATTCTGTAAGCAGATTTGTGTTGGATATCATGATACGCCTGTCTTTACCGTGTCACTGACCCTTCATCTCTTCTCGTTCGGTTAGACGCAGCTCAGACGTAATGAGACGCCACTTTCTAAGTAAAAAAAAAAGCTTGACCCGTTTATTTGGAATCAGTACAGAATCATTTCCTCAGTAATCAGCCTGAAAGCAACACGATAAAAAAAGAAGAAAACCCCAAAAAAAAGCCACATATGCGGTTTATTCTCGAACACTGGTGTGTCCTGAACACTTGTGTTTAAGAAGAAAAACTCATTACACTTCATAGAAAAAGTGTGATGAAAGGCTTTACTTGGAAATCCGCTCTTGTTGTGAGATTTTGAAGCTCGAGTCCACGCTTATGTAAGTTAATGAACAGCTCAGCGTTCTGGACGCGTCTCTGAACTTCACCAGCACGTGCAGGAAGTTTAAGGAAGAGGTTCTGCTCTTCCTGTCTGGTTCATGACCTATAAAACGTAGCCTTGTAGTTGGCCTTGAGTTTGGACCAAGCGAATGAAGTTCATGTTAAGCAACACACACACGTCCAACACACAAACACACACACATACGTTTGGTACTTTGGCCATGGACTGATGTTTGCATTTTACTGAGACATAGATTCTCTCCACATTATCTGGATGTTATGTGAGTCTGAGATGAGAATGTGTGTGCGTGTGTGTGTGTGTGTGTGTGTGCTGGAGGTCTTTATTTCCATACTATAAGAGGAACCTGCAATGACATTTACATTTAAATTCTGCGGGAGGAGTTTTATCTAAATGGATGTGCGAGTGAGACGGAACCTAATTCCAGCTCAGAGCTGACGTGTTGAAGGGCGTCTCTGTGAAACTAATATCCGACTCGCTTCCCCTAAATTCTTCTGAAACTCTTCCTGCTCCATATAACCTAATTTGGTGTGCAAATGAACATGCAAATTAGTCCATGACGAGCATGTGTAGGTTACTGTCCTTTGAAAAGACACGAGTGAGAGAAAAGGAGTAGTGAAGAGGTCCAGATCTTTCTGAAGAAAGCATTCGCTGTACAGGCTTCTGGGGCTTGGGGCTTTGTCAGCCCCTCTAAATATTAAGCCAAGTAGGTTAGCTATATTCACTGCTCAAAAAAATTAAGGGAACACTTAAATCACACACTGGATCTCGATGAATGAAATATTCAAGTTGAAAATCTTGACTTATATACATTGTGTAGTTTGTTGAGAACAAAATGATGCCACAAAGGTCAGTGGAAGCCAAAGTCATGAACCAGCACACTGAGGGCTGGACTCAAAATCACACCAAAAATCAAAGTAAAAAACTGAAATTACAGGCTGATCCAGCTTGCTTGATTTCATCACAGCAACTCATAATGTAAGTCAGTAGTGTGTATGGCCCCACGTGCCTGTATGCACTCCTGACAACGTCTGGGCATGCTCCTGGTGAGATGGTGGATGGTGTCCTGGGGGATCTCCTCCCAGACCTGGATCAGGGCATCAGTGAACTCCTGGACAGTCTGTGGTGCTACTTGGTGGCTTCTAATGCTCCAATACATAACGTCCCAGAGGTTCTCAGTGGATTCAGGTCTGGGGAACGTGAGGGCCAGTCAATGGCATCAATGCCTTCATCATCCAGAAACTGCCTACACACTCTGACCACATGAGGCCAGGCATTGTCATGCGCCAGGAGGAACCCAGGGCCCACTGCACCAGCGTAAGGTCTGACACTGGCTCTGAGGATTTCATCCTGGTACCTAACAGCAGTAAGGGTACTGTTGGCTAGTATGTGGAGGTCTGCGCGACTGTCCAAGGATATTCCTCCCCAGACCATCACTGACCCACCGACAAACCGGTCACGCTGGATGATGTTGCAGGCAGCATAACGTTCCCCACGGCATCTCCAGACTCTTTCATGTCTGTCACAAGTGATCAGTGCTCTCATCCGTGAAGAGAACGGGGCGCCAATGGCGGACCTGCCAATTCTGGTGTTCTCTGGCAAATGCCAATCAAGCTGCATGGTGCTGGGCTGTGAGCACAGGTCCCACTAGAGGACATTGGGCCCTCATGCCACCCTCATGGAGTCTGTTTCTGACAGTTTGGTCAGAAACATGTACACCAGTAGCCTGCTGGAGGTCATTTTGTAGGGCTCTGGCAGTGCTCCTCCTGTTTCTCCTCACACAAAGGAGCAGATACTGTTCCCGCTGCTGGGTTGTTGCCCTTCTACGGCCCTGTCCAGCTCACCTCATATAACAGCCCGTCTCCCGGTATCTCCTCCGTGCTCTTGAAACTGTGCTGGGAGACACACCAAACCTCCTTGCGACGGCACGTATGGATGTGCCATCCTGGAGGAGCTGGACTACCTGTGCAACCTGATTTGGTTGCAGATAATGCCTCACGCTACAATTAGTGACAAGACCCTAACAAAACACAAAACTAGAAACACATCAATCAGGAAGGATAAGGAGAGAGCAACTGTCTGTGGCCACCACCTGTAAAACCATTCACAAAACTCACCCGAGCATGGAGAAGTCACTAAATAAATGATTAGATCATTATATAAATAACTAGTTTAATATCTAGTTTAGAAGTTTAATGTCTGTACTTTGTGCCTCATGGTTCAGTTTAGCATAAAAAAAAAAAACAAAAACGCTACAACTCAAAAAAAGATGGCACATTTGATTCACTTCCTGCAGCTGATTTGATCCCAAATCAAATCACTTTCTCACTAGAGTTTTACATTACATTCATGGCATTTGGCAGATGCCCTTATCCAGAGTGACTTACATTTATCTCATTTTATACAACTGAGCAGTTGAGGGTTAAGGGCCTTGCTCAAGGGCCCAGCAGCGGCAGCTTGGTGGTGCTGGGGATTGAACTCATGACCTTCCAGTCAGTAGTCCAACGTCTTAACCACTGAGCTACCACTGCCCTAGTACCCTAGAGTTCAGCTGCACCAAGGAGAAGATCACATCAGGGTTCCATTAAGCACGCTTAACATTAATACAAACAAGTCAAACTCGATCCCAATGGCGTGGACGGGGACGCCTCTACCACCAACACGTCTAGTGCTTCTTGTTACTAATGTGTGTTGCTCCTTTAAGAAATACCCTTAAAATACACTTCAGGCAGGAAGGAAGCTATTAAAGAAAAATGACTTCTAAGGAGAATTTCAAATGGACCGATGGCAAAAATCTTAGATCTCCAGAAAATTGCCTTGACTTCCTGAACATGAAAGGAAATAAAATGAAAGCCTTTATTGTCATTGTATATCTCTGTATACAACGAAAATAGGAGCACTGTTTCTGACTGGTGTTAGAAAAACAAACATATAACATTAGACAATAAATAAGACTATAAAGTGAGCATACTGTATGGTATTAAAGTATGTATGTATGCACAGCAAGTATACAGTATAGTATAAAGCGTACATGTATATAAGTAACATGAGCGTGTAGGTAACATCTCTGTTTGACAGACAGGAAGGAAGCTATGAAGAAAAACTGTTTCAGACATTTGACCTTGCTGTGACCTTGACCCTGTTTGGGTCGGTTCTAAAATCCAATCAGTTCATCTGCAGGTTACACTGATCATTCCGTTTTTTATAAAACCCCTCGCTCTTGAGATATGGTGCTAATGACAGACACACGGACCGTTTGTTCGTGTTTGGTCGTTAAAGATGATTGTATGTGGTACAGAAACCTATGAGGGACATTTCCACAAGCCCACCTCACCATGACCTTTCGAAATGATTTGAAATCGGCTTTAACCACACAGAAATCTTATCTCAGACTTCAACTCCAGCTACAGACGATGTACTGGAGCAGGTCTGAACACGGCGAGGCAGAGCTTCCATTTCAGCTTGACAGCTAACTGGAGATCAGACAAGGGCAGTTCCAGCAGATTGGTTTCTACAGAACGATCAGATTAAACCTGACTCCATCTGACCAGGCAAACACAATGGCTGACTCAATATCATATCAGCTGTTGATGCTTTTCCTGGATGTTGTGGTGATGGTAAGCGTGATCATGAACTCCAACTGTACGAGGGGCTAAACATGCCAAAAATACGCACACGGCCTTGTGTCCTGTTAAGAGGAACTGTATGAATCATACAGCAATAATGAGATTAGTAAAATCATTGATTTTAAAGTTTCCAAAAAATCTTCATTTTGTACATTTGTATGCTTTATCCAGGCTGAAAGTGTAGAGGATGAATGAAGAAGGCTGTTCTTTTGTTGTTTCTTTGATGCTAGCTCTGCACCAGTCAGTGCTACTCAGCCAAAAACCCATGGAGATGGACGAGTGAGAACAAAACCAGGGTGAGAGGAAAGAGGGAGGGAGAGGAGATGAATCAGAGCAGGACATCAGCAAACAATAATGCACTGAGACCTCACAGAATAGACCTGTGTTAATGAGGGCATCAGACGCATAATGACCGTGTCTAACAAAAGGTCACGCATTTCACGTAGTCTACACATTTAGTCTGTTTAATCCGTTTCTATTTATAGCAGTCTGACGTGTTTAGAGCTGGAGAAAGAAAGTAGCAGCTTCAGAAAGACTTAATAGTGAAAGAGTAAAGTCAAGGATAGATTTCTGTATATGAAAACATGTTTGTGCAGCTCCTGAGTGACACAACTGAAAAACATTTAAGCCTTCATCAGGATCGTATGAGTACAGAACCGTGTGAGTACATAAACCTTAAACCATAAACCATAAACCATGCACATCACTTTGAGTTAAAACGTGAAGCCTTCAGGATAGAGGAGTTTACACTTCGATGCAGTTTCTCTGTAACGTGACAAACTGTGTTTTTTGTCTTATTAACTACAAGAGAGAGAAAAAAGAGAGGCTGGTGAGAGAACAAGTATTTATAGCTGCTATAACTGTAATCGTTGGAAAGTTGCTGTGGTGTAAGAGGAATAAAACGCTCAGGGATGTGCTGTTATGGGAAAATAATCAACACTAAGAGTACCTTCACTTCATCACTCTGTATTTTACTGTAACACACACACACACACACACACACACACACACAGTGGGTTGTGTTAATGTTTAACGTACAGCTTTGTTTATAATTACTTGGGAAAAAAAAAGAAAAAAGGAAATTATTTCCAAAAATATGATAACATTTATTCTGTATACTAATCACATCAGCAGTGCTATTGTCATATTTCTGTGTATTTATTCTACCTCTTTATTCTTTCTATTGCGCTTCTGTAACACTTTAATAAACCTGATCTCCTCGTCATCTTCGGCTGTACTGTATGATAATGGATAACTTCTGTAGTGTACACATCTGGGTCATGTGTCACCTGCTGAGCTGCTCTTCTTTTCCCTTTTCTGTGTTCTCTGTTTTCCCCCTGACACACTTTCATCCTCGCTGCTGAAGAAATGATCACTCGTTTAATATCTTAAATATTATTATCTATATTCTACTGCCAAAGCAGCAGCGTGGATAAAGCACGAGCACACATCACAGCATGCCAGAATTCATTTCTAAACCCAGTAAAACCCTGTGTGTCCATCTCACCGCTAATCAGAGTGTAAATAAACGCCGGGGCGTGGGGTGTGCCCGGTCACGTGACGCCAACCGACAGGCGGCTGCTTAATTAATTATTAATCGAATCTTCACCTCTTGATAAGAAACTCAGAAAAGACTTTCCAGGAAAAAAAAAACAGGAAAAAGCAAAGAGGCGCGTATTCAAGCACCAAAACTTGTTAACAAAGTGTTACAGCTTTACTTCCCTCTGAAAAATAAACAATATAAACCATCACAGAAATTCTAATGGTTTCCACTACAAATACCATTACAAACCATCAGATAACCATTAAATCCATTACCATTACTGTTACTGGGCCTTAATGGTATCCACTAGACACAACATGCCACCAATAGAAGGCAACAGATTACCAGGAAGGCAACAGACTGTGGATTGTTTGCGCAGGGAATTTTGCGCGTATTCTGCCCAAAACAGATATCGGCTCCAATCAGCTTGATTGCGGTGACAGTAGGATCTTAGAAAGCGGGTGATCTCTTGATTGAGCCGCTCGGTTTGCCCATTGGATTCAGGATGGTAGCCCGAGGTAAGGCTTATGTTAATGTCGAGATGTTTGAAGAAAGCTGTCC
>CM040466.1:698848-703848 GCA_022758105.1 Pangasianodon gigas
GACAAAGGCAGAGTAATCAAACAGGCAGATGGTCAGGGCAGGCAGCAAAGAATCCAGAAACGAGAAAAAACAGTCCAAGGTCAAACACGGTAATCCAACAAAGAAGATACAAACGCTCAGAAATGTCAGCCGGGGCAAAACAAGACTTCGCAAAGAGTGAGCGAGAGGAGGAGGCTTAAGTAGTCCCGGTAATAGGCTGTAGGTGAGCTCGTAATCAGTGCTGGGTGCGGGGTGATGGGAAATGTAGTTTCGAGGGGAAAGTCAATACTCGGGTGATGGTGACCTCTGGTGACGATCAGGGGGAACCACAGAGGCCGGATTCGTTACAACATCTGGGTTTCTTCTGTGCACTCCTGACTGCTGAGTCTTTCAGCCAGAGATTCAGTAGTGGAGTCGATTCACTTCATCGATTCGCTTGAAGAGGATTCGATTGTGAAACGTGCTGCACTGCACAACTCTTTCATTCCTCTATTCGCTCATTTCTCCAGCCTCTTTTACTCTGCAGGGTTTTATATTTCTTAGCAGAGACACACCAGAGCGTCTTGCAACCTGATCAGCACACAATCCGACTTCATTTCATTTCACTGAAGTTTAATAAACACTTCATGTGAACGCGTTTCATCTCATGTGGCTGAAACACTGCTGATATCAAACACAGCACAACTGACTGCCAATAAAATCCACAGTCAGGACTAACTTTCATCCCTCTCTCTCTCTTTCATCCCTCTCTCTCTCTCTCTCTCTCTCTCTCTCTATCTTTCACCTCTCTCTCTCTTTCATCTCTCTCACTCCCTCCCTCTCTCCCTCTCTCTATCTATCTTTCACCTCTCTCTCTCTCTCTTTCATCTCTCTCTCTCTCTCTCTCTCTCTCTTTCACCTCTCTCTCTCCCTCCCTCTCTCCCTCTCTCTCTCTCTCTCTCTCTCTCTCTATCTTTCACCTCTCTCTCTCTCTCTTTCATCTCTCTCTCTCTCTCTCTCTCTCTCCATCCCGCTGACCGCAGTAAGAGGTTGGCTTTTGGGACAAAGAGAGAGAGAGAGAGAGAGAGAGAGAGAGAGAGAGAGAGCGAGAGAGAGAGAGAGAGAGGGAGGGAGGGAGAGAGCGAGAGAGAGAGAGAGAGAGGGAGGGAGGGAGAGAGAGAGAGAGAGAGGGAGGGAGGGAGGGAGAGGGAGGGAATTAGATTCCTCTCTCCTGCAGTAAGACTGCAGTCTGAAACATGAATTAAAATCAGGGAGATTTATTTTATTGATTAAAAATTTGGTTTTGTCTCCGGATCAGATCTGAAGAAAGCAAACATTTTTAAAAGCACGTTTGGTTTGGTTTGGTTTGGTTTTGTTTGGTTTTGTTTGGTTTGGTTCCAGCTTCGGCTGTGTTTCTCGCTCGTGTCATGGACCTGGTTTCACTTTTAGCGCATTAAGTTTCTGGATAAAGTGTAAAATTTCGCTTTGCGTTGCGAGTGTTGGGAGCGTGTGGAGCGCGTGCGCGGTGTGCGGTGCGACACACACCTCCTCCTCCTTGGTGCAGCTCCTCCTCCTCCTCCACCCTGTGTGTGCGTGTGCGTGTGTGTGTGTGCGTGTGCGTGTGTGTGTGTGTGTGTGTGTGTGTCAGTGTTCAGTTATCTCACTAATCCGAGCTTCATGCTCTCCAGAAGCACAGCAGCACGCGCTCAGAGGAACACTGAAACCTCCTCGCGCTCTAAGAGAACCTCGTTTCCAGCGGCTCCATGCAGGAAGACACCATGAGCAGCAAGAACCCCGGGCTGGTTTACCTCATGACAGGAGGATGTGGATTTCTGGGGCAGCACCTGCTGAACGTTCTGCTGGAGAAAGAGGAGAATGTGAAGGAGATCCGGCTCTTCGATAAGAACATCGACTCCAGCCTGGAGGACCTCAGCACAGGTGAGACAGGGACAGGGTTGGAGGATTTGGGGTTTGGTCGCACTCTCAGGGAAACCGGGGTGCCTCTCCTTGTCGCTAGTAGAAGGTATCTTCTGTACCGTTAACGTGTTTAATAATCTTTCACCTGGAAACCTGGATGGAGCGTAAAGCTTTAAACATGCACCTTTCTGGGTCAAAGATATGTGCTAAGATGGTGGTGCCACTCCAAAGACACGCAATGGTACTGTTAGTACCCTTTCTCGTGAAAGTACAGAAAGCTGGAGTGGAGAATAAACTGCTGAACTTTGCACTTTGTACACTAACAGACTCAGAGCTGCACTCTTCTCCTGAGAGTTCACTTTAACTCTGCACTCAGGACCTCAGGTGTGTGAGACGTGTCAGTGCTGTAAACACACCTGAAGCAGGTGATTAAAGGGTTTCGGTGGTTTTCATCTCAATCAGGTGTTTTGAAAAATCCTGCAGAGCCGTAGCTCTCCCCCTGAGCTGTGCTTCAGGCATGTGCATATGCAACTAACTTCCACTTTATTTATCTGTCAAGACTCATATCATTACATCAGAAAAAAAGGGTGTGACACGTTCATATTTCTCATTTGTTTTTACATTTTTATATGTAAAATAATCTTTTTAACCTTTATGAATAGAATGATATATAGACTTAGACAATAGAATTATTAGACATAACATAATGAGTATTTTTTACACACCAGGTTAGACTGCTAAAGCTGACAGTTATTTATCATAATTATTCAGATGACCTGCTGCGAGGAATCGACTCTTCAATACGACTCAGTCGGTGCAAAAGAAACAGAATCAAATATATAAAAAAACTTGTGTTAATCGATTCACTTCTGATTTAGAAGAATCCAAAGCACCGTGGGTCGAGCGGCGTGAAGGTGAGAGGAGGAAAAGATCTTTTCAGAAGGGAATCAAAGTAAAGTTTTTACTTTGAAAATATCCTTAGTGATGAAAGCAATAGAAAAAAAGGGAGAACTTGCATGTCGTAAAGATGCGTACAATCTCAGTAGATTATATAATGTGAAATCTGAAATATTGTGATGGATGACTGCAGTGTTTAGATCATTCAGACAGGATCAGGAAAAACACGAGCTGGATTAAAAGAAGGGTCTAAAATGGGCTCATGGCTGCTCTTTAACCCACGCTGTCAAATTCTGATTCTATAAAGAAATAGAAATCATCCAGATGAAGGAAGTGCAGATTTATTTTCCTAAGTTCCAGAAGTGAAACATAGCGAGAAGTTGAATCTAACGCTGACAGATTCTCGTTAAAGTTCATCGTCTGTTCTCATGAAATTTTTAGAAGCACAATCAGACAAAACCAAACAAATTATAAGAAAAAAATGAGGGACTTTCTCCACATTCTCACGGGAAAGTAAAGAATGTTTCAGACGGATAGTAGAGCAGAACTTACACATTACTTCTCACGAAAAATGTGTAAGTCTGTCTCTAAGTTGCGTTCGGTCTCACCTGCAGAGACCTGAGCATGAGACGGGAGCTTTAGGGTTTTATCTTCATCAGGATTATTTACAGCATGAATCAGAACTAATCCCAGACAGAAAGACAAGACGTAGTGAGTATTTCACAAATCTGTTGCTTTATAATGTAAAGAGACGACCTGATTAAATAAGATACTTTTTGCCACATCAGTAATGTAACAGGAAACAAGTGTGTGTGTGTGTGTGTGTGTGGTCAGCTTGACTCAAATTTGCATGTTGTAAAAGGCGCTGTAGGAGGACAGTAGGAGTGTAAAAGTTAACAGACAGTAGAAGGTCGTCCTCCAGCACACACACACACACACACACACACACACACACACACACGGCTCACACCTCTTTCCTTCCTTCAGATTACCTGTTTCCATCATCGCACACTTCATCACCACATACGAGGAACTTATTACACCGCCTTCTGTGTAAATGCAAAAGAGAATCAAACTCCTCTTGGGATTTTTTTTTTGTCTCAACGTTTCCCAAACAAATCATGAGAAAAAAAAAACGTTTTGAAATGCACGCATTTGTATAAAATCTCCAGGTCACACCACGGGGGCGAAATATACTCAGCAGAAGAGTGAGATTGCCAGCATCTGTGTGAACTCACCCAAAAAGAACCCAAACAGAACCCAGAAGGAACTCAAAAAGAACCCAATTCCAAAAATGTAAAGGTCTACAGTCCCCGAGTCACGAGTAGCACTGACAAATCCACAGCAATGTTTAACAGCAACATCACACATTCAAAACACAGAACCCTTAAGGTTCTTCTCTGTTCCCTTAAACGTTCTATGTGTGTTCAGAGTTTTCCTCTATCAGAAAGCGTTCCACGTAGAACCCTTACTGATCCAAAGGAACCCTTCAACAAGCTAAAAGTTAAACTCCAGACAGGTTCTAAGGTGTTAAGAAAGAAAAAAGCAATAATGTGGCGTTTGTACCACACGTAATACACACACGCTTAGAAACAAGGGTTCTTCAAGGGTTCTTCAAAGGTTCTCTAGGGGTTCTTTTGGATAATTAAGAGGTCTTAGCTTCCTCAATAGGGTTTCCTCATGGGAAAGGGTTCTGCGTAAAACCTTTTTTAGGAAACGAAGAACACTTGAACCTTTAAAGAACATTTTTTTTCCTAAATAGATCTTTCACCATGGTCTTGAAATGATCTCGTATTATTAGAGATATCATGAAATATAAAGACATCGCTCTCGGGTGGGAAAAAGAGTTCGTCTGGAGTTGTTTCTACACAGAACCTTTTCTAAAGAGGAGAACTTACATACGTAAAACCTTTAAGGGTTCCGTTAGAAAAAATACGAAGAACGAAGTATTATTTTATAGATTTGAACATTTTCAGACCAAAAGCGTTCATAGAGCAACAAACAAAACCAAAGCTAATGACAAGATGGAGAGGCGTGTTTAATGTTGCGGCGTAGGATTATTGTTGAAAGAGAAACCGAAATAAAATTAAAAATTGCAGTTTACGGTGTGACACGGCATGAAATCGCTAACACCGGCTACGTTTACATGCACATCAAATTCCGTATAAGGTCTATATTCTGAATATGATGTTTATATGCGTACAGGAATTGGAATATTCCCGTATACA
>CM040466.1:708848-716257 GCA_022758105.1 Pangasianodon gigas
GGAATCCGTATGTCATCGCACGTCCCCTCCCTTGTGAAAAACTGCAGCCCGGACTCTTCTGTGTTCACTTAGTACAGGAATTACGTAGAACTGAATTACATAAAATGCTTCACACTTTTCCTGTTTACGATCTTTCCTGTATCGTTGTCACGAACCTGACAATGTGACACACCTCTCTCTCTCTCTCTCTTACATAATAACAAAGTGATTACATTTAAATTTCACAATTAAAATGAATATCACAATCTTCCTACTTTCATTAAATATAAGTAATAAATACTCTGTGTGTGTGTGTGTGTGTGTGTTATAATGGAGATACTGTTACCACCCTGAGGCTGATTATTTTCCTATAACAGCACGTCTCTGAGTGTGTTATTCCTCTTACACCACAGCAATATACTGCCAATTTTTTATTTATTAAAAAGACAACACGTCATACAGTTTATCCATTAGTTACATTTAACGTCCTGTGAAACATAGTTAGTTAGTTAGTTAGTTCCTGTTGTCACTTACGTTATAGCAGCTATAAACACTCGTTCCCTCACCAGTCTGTCTTTTCTCTCTCTCTTAAAGTTAATAAGAGAAAAAGAATCGCAGCTTGTTACATCACATTACCGAGAAACTGCAAAGAAGCGTAAACTCCTCTGTCCTGAAGATCTCGGAAAACTTAAAGTTACAGCTTCACCTCTGACACTGGAGACTCCTTCCATAAGTGTTACATAAACGCACTTTCTCTTACAGAAAACTTCACCATATCAATGATTTTTTTTAATCCATATGAGTCCATGTGAATGAGCTGTTACTATAGAAACGATAACGTATCAGAACCAGCGCAATAATTTTAAATAAACCTGAGATTGGCAGCTGCACTACTGTCAGAGCTGCTGGACTAATAGTGTAAACACATGCAAAATAAACAAGGTTACATAACCATGCGTGACAGTCATTCAGGTTCTTGGACCTTTGTCCCTCCTGCATCAATACAAACACAGATAAAGCGAGAGAGTTATCATGAAGGAAATGTATAAAATGTATAGAATGTGTACAATGTGTACAAAGTGTAAAATGCTTTTACAGACGTCACACAGGGAAACGAATCCCATATGAACAGGACTTATATACAGAATTAAAACAGAAACACCTTTGTCTTCATTCCAGTGTTTATCAGAATGGTCCTCAGCCCCCTCCAGATGCTCTGCATTTTTGCTTAGATATATATGTGTGTGTGTGTGTGTGTGTGTGCGTGTGAGAGAGAGAGAGTAAAATATCATGGAGCATCTAATAAACACTGCATTATACTAATGCTGCTTTCAAGCTTGTTTTGTTTCTTTGCCTTTGTTTTCTATTTGTTCTATTAATTGGTCAGAAATACGGAGAGGGAAAATACAAAGAAACTTTTGCAAGAACAAGTAGAAATCAGAAAAATCAACCGAGCATGAATGGAGAACACGGATGGAGCTGATGATAAAGACTAAACAATTAATATAAATAAATAATTTAACAGCGTCATTTTCTTTCTGAATTGTATTCAGGTTCTTATTTATTTATTTTTTGGTCCTGGAGATCAGTTTAATATCTCTCATGTAAAAAGCTGCATTCCAGCACGCACAGCACGTTCACCTCATCTCCTGAAGTGAGGTTAGATCTCTCTCACTGGTGGTCTCGCTTGTTTTGCTCTCCACTCCAGTGCGATAGCCGTGTTTACACTGGCTCAAACAAAGCCGGGTTTACTGAGAGCGCTCGCTTCAAACAGCATAAATACAACGCACAGAGAAGAGAGATAAAGACGAGAGCATTAGGATAAAGAACAAGAGCGTTGCTGCAGAGTCACAGAGCCGGGTGTGTTCACCTTACTGACAGTTCACTGAGCGGGAAATGCAGGACGTTTCAGAATTGATGGCTTATAGAAAAGTGCATTGAGAGAGAGAGAGAGGGAGAGGACAGTGAGTGATTCTCATTTCTTTATTTCTGCTTCCTTGTTTAATTCTCTCGCTTCTTAGCTCCCCTCTGTGAGGACGTGATGGAAAGAAACACGTTCAGGACGAACTGATAATGAAAATATGTGCCATATTAGACGTCCTCGATCAGGTTAAAGCAGCGTCACTTATTAAAGACATTGCATTTACACAACTCAGTGTGATTACACGCTGAATTAGCATTAATAACTACTGCATGTTTATATACTACATCACACGCTTAAATAATGTTTTTGGTACAAATATTTTACTACGTGTGACGTCTCACATTCTACTATTCTACTATGACGTACTCTGAAACGGAGATCGACTTTTAGCGATATCTGACATTTACAATCAGTATAAACAAACAAATTATTCTATCACTGCAAGTCTCTTATAAGATTAGTCAGGACACTCTTGGGTTCCTTTTTTAGAGTATACTGACTCTGTATTTAGCTGCTGGTGAGCAGGGTGATGGAAAAAGGGAGGAGTGTGAGCCCACTACTGGGCAAACAATTCACACTGTTCCAGTAACACTTGTACAGAGATAAACCAGACAGCACAACTAAAGCTTTTTGATAGTAAAACACCGTATACAACTGGCACAATAAAATTATAACATTTAAACCTAGTAGGCTAGATAATAAGAAAAAGAAATACTTATGAGAAACTGCAAATTATTAAAGCAGCAAGTATCTACTTGTTATACTTTTATATGAGCCATTAAACACTACTGTGGAGTGTGACATCGCAAATAAATTCCATGCTGAACACACGCACAAAAAAAACAGGCGCATTTGCATTTTCTGGCTTCTGGTAAAACGAGTTAAATTAATCACACAGCCACAGGCTACTGTACACAGGACGATAAAACACAGGAGATAACGTTTACTGTTCAGACACCAAGCACCAAAGGCAACACTGCAGGCAAGATAACAGTGTAAACAGTGAAAAATAGACACAGTTCTGACTGCGTGAGAGGATTAAAATGTTTTTAAATCTTAATTTATACACAAGTCCTGAACACAGAAATGGAAAAGCAGCTGTTTTTCTTTGAAGCTGTGTAGGGAAATAAAATCAGTTTTCTTTCCAGGAACAACACAGAAAAAACCCAGAAATATATAAACCTCCTGCCCTCTATCTCTCTCTCTCTCTCTCTCTCTCTCTCTCTCTCTCTCTCAGAGGAAAAGCTGTAAATTTGAGTTTTCTGACTTCTTCAGAACGGAGGAGGTTACGCTTTCAGATTCCTCATTTTTTTTTAATTAACTTTAAGAGAAAGAAAAAGAGAGGCTGGTGAGGGAACGACTGTTTATAGCTGCTATAACGTGAGTGACAACAGGAACTAACTCATTTCCATTAACATTTAATGGAACTACAGATGGATAAAAGTATGACATGCCGTTCTTTAATAAATAAAAAATTGTAATCGTTGGTAAGTTGCTGTGGTGTAAGAGGAATAAAACACTCAGGGACGTGCTGTTATAGGAAAATAATCAGCTTCAGGGTGGGAACAGTATCTCCACTTCATCACATGCTTGTTCTTTTTGTATTAGTGCTTCTTATTTTCTTATTATCATTTAAAGGAAGCTTTTTTTGCTGCAATAATATAAAAAACATCCATTTCCGGATCACAGGCTGGAGAAGGTCGGCTCCGGGAACGGAGCTGGCTTGTTTTGGGCTGCACCCAGTGAGAGCCACAGGCTCATCTTGACAAGAAAGACAAAAATTTGAGGTCTTAAAAAACAATGAGTCTTTATTCTCCACTCCACTTTATTCTCCACTCACTTATGAGGTTAACAAGCTGTTGAGATACTTTACGGATGACGCAGTAGAAGTTCTTGGCCAGGTCTATGACTATCTCATCCAACATTTTCCTCATAGCTCCCTGTAGCACCGTGCCTTCCACCGGCACTGTTTCAGTTGGACGAGTGAGCTGAACATTTTTTTAATAAGATAAGGAGGCACGCCTCAGAGATGTGCTAGAACTTTCTAGAAGCCCAAGGAAAATGAAAGGTCAAATAAATGTCCTGGATTGAACGCAGACCTCCAACAGACTAATATAAATAAAGAATAAATTTTTTAAAAATACCACATTAATGTAAAAATCTGTGCTGCAGAAGCGTTTATCACAAAATGTGTCGAGGAATCTAAGAACCTTGAATTTTCTTGAAAATTGCTTTGACATTTGATTTTATTTATTTTTGTATCCTGGAATTTTGTCACAGGATCATGGTCATGTTTTAAAAACAGACTTTCCAGCAAGTCTGTCATGTATTAAGATGTTTCTGTACAGCACACTGCAAAAAAATAATACCTTAGTTAGTAAAAAAAACTCAAACATAAACATAGATATCATATTTCTCACAGTAATCTTCTGTTTGCTGTATTAAGTTCATTCCTCAGCAATTATTACTCATGTCAAGCTTGAAAATGCTTCACATGAACAAAATGATCTCTTACTAAAAAAAAGTTTCAAGCTTTACAGTAGAAAAATGATTAGATTAGGTTTAATATTATAATTCAGTTCAGTTTTATTTGTAGAGCGCTTCTAAGAGGAGACACTTTCACGAAACAGCTTTACAGAAAGTTTGTTATCATTTCACAGTGAGAAATATGAGATAAATTTCCACACATTAGAGATATTTGAGATATTTTTACTTTGTAATAATGTAATAATTTTGCCTATTTCAAGCATTGGTTCTTAAAAAGAAAGCAAATGATCTGTTAATTAAATAGAGAAATTTCAAGCAATTAATATCCAGTAATGAGTTTAATGATCTGATCTTAGATTTGTTATACTATAATCACAAAATGAGAAAATAATTGGATCACTTGTTGTGTGAAAGCACAGGAATGCGAGTTGACGTTGCTTTTCTGTCTTCGCTCTGGTTTACAGGGACAGAAAACGTGATTAATGCGTGTAAGGAGCTCGGGATTCAGCACCTGGTCTACACCAGCAGTATGGAGGTGATCGGACCCAACGTGAAGGGAGACGCCTTCATCAGGTGGGTTTGTTCTGCTAACTTTAATACATCGCTCATAATGTAAGGACTAAAACACGATGTGGTGGTGTGGTGCGGTCCGAATAATCCCATTTATCCACCACAAAGTTGATTATTTTCCTGTAGCAGCACATCCCCGAGTGTTTTATTCCTCTTACACCACAGCAATTTCCCGACGATTACAAATTTAATTTATTAAAGAACGACATGTCATACTTTTTATCCGTTTAATGTTGTGGAACGTCTGAGTAATGAGTTAGTTCCTGTTGTCACTTACGTTATAGCAGCTATAAACACTCGTTCCTTCACCAGTCTCTCTTTTTTCTCTCTCTTGAAGTTAATAAGTTAATACAATCGCAGCTTGTTACGCACGCTACCGAGAAACTGCAAAGAAGCGTAAACTCCTCTGTCCTGAAGATGTCGGAAAACTTAAAGTTACAGATTTACCTGTTACAAAGCGCTGACACTGGAGACTCCTTCCGTAAATGTTACATAAACATCTCTTTACAGAAAACAATAAAAAAAACAAGTCCCTTTTTAAACATTTTCTTATTAATCACATTTCTGTGGAATGTCAGATGGATAGATAGACATATTTGTGACATGGCTATGCTTGTTTGACTGGATACTGGATACTAGCGTAACATTATGTGACTAGCATGCACCATTCTTAGCCGGCTAGCTACCAGACTACTCATTTATTTCTGTTAAATGTTTCTACCATTTTTTCTTGGACCTGTTCTAAAAGTGTTCACTGTTTACCTTTTTTGGAGAAGATCATTTTAGTGGTTATAGCTAATTTTAGGAATACCATGAAATAAAAAAATGAACATAATTAACAACCTGAAAATAACTAATTAAAACAATCCAGCATTTTATAGTCATAATCCTTTTTAAGTCTCTTCAAAAGATGACTCTAAGATAGTGGAGCAGATGTTGGACGCTGGACAGCATGTCTTGGCTGACTGACGGTATTTCTGGTAAACTCACTCACAGTCTGGATCTCGATGTTGGCTTTGGCTTTGTTTCTATAGAAACAATAACGTATTAGAACGAGCGCATTAATTATAAATAAACCTGTGATTTGGAGCTGCAATATAAAAAGCTGCTGTTATAGAGAATTAATCAACACCTTCTGACCAATCAGAATCCAGAATCCAGCCACGCTCTGGAGTAACAGTGTTTAACGAGAAACATCAGGAAGAGAACAGTGTAGATGAAAAGTAGACACAGTTCTGACTCCCTGAGAGAATTAAAACACTTTTAAATCTTAATTTATACACAAGTCCTGAACACAGAAATGGAAAAGCAGCTGTTTTTCTTGCAATTGTGTAGAGAAATATTTATCTCCAGGCAGAAAATCCCCCACAAATATTTAAACCTCCTGCCCTCCATCTATCCCTTGCTCTCTCCCTCCCTCACTCTTCCTCCTTTTATTCCTCCATTCTTTTAATTCTCCACGGACATATGAGGCATATTAAATGTCTCGTACACGTGGCTGAGGAGAACAACAACAGATGTATGAAAATGTGCTGACAAACACACAGGCTGTGATTTTTAACGATGTCTCACTCTCACGCGCTGGCCAAAGGAAGACCCAGAGATAAGCAGGCAAAAGAACAAGGCCATTCCTGGAAAGTTGTGTGATTTATCTCCTAAATCAACACGGCTGAAGGACATAAATGCATGTAGTGCATTTTTTTGGGCTGCAGGTGTTATTTTTTTATCACCTACATACTAGAGGAGAGTGCATCAGAAGGAGGAGGTTTAACATAACGAACCCTAAAAGGAACTACTGGATACAGGTAAATGATGTGAAATGATTTTTTTTTTTTTTTTTTGATGATATTAGTTGCTTCATATGTTGTGGTTCTGTGCTATATGAACACTGTTGTTGTAAAGAATAAAAGCATACAGTATAGATCTCATTACAGCTTTGAAATAAATCTTCAGATGAAGTTAAATTAAGAGGAAATGTTCATGTTTCGAATCTAATGTGCTACAGCAATAAGAAAATACAGAAACCCCTCTGTGGAGTCGGAAAGCTATGAGTGGAATGTTTCTAGAAGCTTGCAGAGAAACAAATCGGTCTCTTTATCTTAAAAAGTTGCCTCTTTGTCTTTTGATATTTTTCCCTGACCCATCAACACACACAAGTGTATATTATACACACTTACAGTTGGGGTCATAAGTTTCCATACGCCTTGCAGAATCTGTAAAATGTTAATAATTTAAAAAAAAAGAAAGAAAGATCATAATAATTGCATTGTGTTTTTATTTAGTTCTGCCCTGAATAATCATAATCATAATTTCACACAGCAGATGTTTCCATCTCGTCCACAAGACACAATAATAACTGAATTTACACACAGGAACCAGTTCAGAAGTTTCCATACGCTCGATCCTGAATACTGTGTGTGTTTCCTGATGATCAGAGACTGTTTTTATG
>CM040466.1:716357-730898 GCA_022758105.1 Pangasianodon gigas
TTTTATTTAGTTCTGCCCTGAATAATCATAATCATAATTTCACACAGCAGATGTTTCCATCTCGTCCACAAGACACAATAATAACTGAATTTACACACAGGAACCAGTTCAGAAGTTTCCATACGCTCGATCCTGAATACTGTGTGTGTTTCCTGATGATCAGAGACTGTTTTTATGTTTTGTGAAAGTTGTTCATGAGTCTCTTGTTTGTCCTGAGCAGTTAAACTGCACACTGTTCTTCAGAAAAATCCTCCAGCTCCTGCACCTTCTCTGCTTTTCCAGCATCTTCTGCGTATTTGACTCCTTTCCATCAGCAGCTCTATGATGCTGAGATCCATCTTTTCACACTGAGGACAGCTGAGGGACTCGAACACGACTATTACAAAAGCTGCAAACGTTCACTGATGCTCAAGAAGGAAACACGATACAGTAAGAGCATTAAGGGGGTGTAAACTTTTGAACAGGATGATCCGTGTAAATTGTTAGTATTTTGTCTTCTGGGAAACATGTAGCTTCTGAAGGGCAGTACTAAATAAAAAAAATAAGATCTTTAAACAAAATAATAACAATTTACAACATCCGATGATCCTTTTCAAAAGTTTACCCGCCCCTGTCTCTTAATGCATCGTGTTTCCTTCTTGAGCATCAGTGAAAAGTCTCTTTTCTTCTGATTCAGACTCCAGCTTCCTGTTTGTCTCCTCTCTGTGTGACAGTGTGTATAAACACTAACCCTCCTGACCGTCTCTTTAACACAGGGGAGACGAGGACACGCCGTATAACGTGTGTCACGAAATGCCATATCCCAAGAGTAAAGCTGAGGCAGAGAAACTGGTGCTGGAAGCCAATGGCACCAAGGTACTGCGCACACACACACACACACACACACACACACACACACACAAACACACACAACACACACACACACAGACACAACACACACGAAAAACAAACATTACGTCAGAAATTACAGCATATTGTTCACCTGACATCAGTATTTTATTATACTGGATTATCTCAACACCACGGCATGTAGACATTTCCACACACACACACACACACACACACTCTTGAATCTGATTGAATATCCTTGTGCTGGAATGTCCCTGATTCAAGCCAAGAAGATTTTTTCGTTTTTGTTTTTAATTCACGCTGTGCTCTTTTTTCACCTGGTGTGTTCGTGTTGAACGCTGTTTCACTCCTTGCTTTTTTTCTACACAGCTTAGAGAGTTATCCTGATGTGAAGCGTGAATTCTAGAACACAAAAAATACTATTTGAGAAAGAATTTAATTTTTTTTTCACTTAAAGCAACTTTTCTATTGCCTCTGCTTCACAAACAAGATGATGAAATGTCAAAGCATGAGCCAGATCCTGGAGCTACGAGCAAAACTCAACCCTTCTCCAGTTCTCCGATTATAGCCACATCCCAAAATACAACATGAGAGAGCTGTGATTGCATTTCAGTGCGACACGACTGCAACACAGTGATGAAAATGCAAAAAAAAAAAAAAAAACGCAATGTGCTTAATTCTTAAAAAAAAAAAGCAAGACCTTGCTGATAGTTTTTCACTGAAGAGACGTAAGAACAACATGATGAAGGTTTTCAGCTTCTGCGTGTCACTTATGAAAGGTTTGTGTAGAAATGGACTTTTCTTAGTTTGCGTTAAATAAATATGGCATTGAGGTCACGCACTCCTGCATCTGCACGCAGTCTGAACCTTTTACATTTGTGTCTGTGTGAGCGGCGGCTTTTGAGAATCCTTTGTAACGTGTTTATGAAAGACAATACCGTCTACGCTGCAAAGTGACATTAAGATCACATTGTGGTTCCGGTGAAGCATGAAGTATAACATGACTCATTCTGTCAACGGCACCATTTTTCATTTTCTCACAATTGGAGATGGGTTTCTCGTAAGTAAGACATGTCCCGTAGCAACAAGATGCTGATGGGGATTTTTTTTTTTTTCTTGCGTGACATTACTTCACTTCAGGACAATACCTAGCATGTTTTTTTTTTTTCTTGCTAGAAAGTGCATGGGTAGAGGTTGGAGAGAGTCCATCATGTCCCTGATGCCAACCAAAACATTCCAAGTCTGCGTCCAACTGTTTCCATCATCAAGTCTTAACACGGCTATATAATTAGCTGTCTGCACCCCGAGGTTTAACACGTCGTCCGTCTGACTGCTTTTATTTCTCAGTTTATGAACAAGATAATGAGCTGATCATTACTGAAGCTGTTCACTTTCTCCTGTGAGAGACACACTGTGTTCATTTTTATCATTTAAAATAACTTATTTTACACCACAGCGCTGCTGAATTCTGGATTCTGGATTGTGATTGGTCAGAAGGTGTTGATTAATTCTCTAGAACAGCAGCTCTGACAGTAGTGCAGCTGCAAATCACAGCTTTATTTATAATTAATGCACTCGTTCTAACATGTTACAGTTTCTATAGTAACAGATCATTCACAGGGACGTGGAAAAAAAAAATGTGTGTAGTCATTGATCCTGTAAAAAGACATTTATTGAACATTTATGGAAGGAGTCTCCAGTGCCAGCGCTTTGTAACAGTCAGAAGTAAAGCTGTTAAGTTTTCTGACATCTTCAGGACAGAGGAGTTTAAGCTTCTCGGTAACATGATTTAACAAGCTGCGTTTTTTAACTTATTGACTTCAAGAGAGAGACAAAAGAGAGACTGGTGAGGGAACGACTGTTTATAGCTGCTATAACATAAGCGAGAACAGGAGCTCATTTCCCAACATTAAATGTAACTATAAATGGATAAAATGTATGATGTCTTTTTTTAACAAATAAAAATTGTAATTATTGGCAGTGGTATAAGAGGAATAAAACACTCAACACACGTGCTGTTATAAGGACAAATAAGGGTGGGAAGAGTAACAGTATTTTACTGTAACACACACAAACACACACAGTGTTAATTACTGACTTGTTTTTATTTATTTCCTGTTTGTTTCTCTGCGTGCAGGTTGCAGGCGGCGCGTCTCTGTACACGTGTGCGCTGCGTCCCACAGGGATTTACGGTGAAAACCACCAGCTGATGAAGGATTTCTACATGTTGGGTGTTCGCACGGGCGGCTGGCTCATTAAAGGAGTTCCACGAGACACCGAGCACGGACGTGTTTACGCAGGTATACGAGTATAAAGTTTAACCAAATGTACGCAATGCTACGCTAACCCCAGGTCAACCAAGATGAGGCTAATGTTACTAACAGGCGAAAAGGCAGGCTACAGGTTTTACCTCTCTGCTCAGCTGAAATTTCCCTCCTGCAAAAGACATAGTTAATCATTGTTAATCCTACACAAGTGCACACTCATTCATGAAATGCTCCTTCTCCAAGACTCCGCCCTCTATTCACAGCGCTCGATCACGCCCCCACACCACCACACATACAATATGTTTCATGATATTGCAGAACAAATAAGTGTATTCGGAAAAAAAAATCACCTGGGAACTTTATTATCACGTCCACCTTCAGATGCTGCAGAGGAAGTGATTCATCTTCCTTTCATCTGTATTTATAGACAGCATGACAAGAGAGTCAGAAACCACATCTGACATTTGAAGCGAGTGTGTAATGATTTAGACATGCATGCATGATGCTAAATTAGTGGTTATAAGCCTCCCTCGGTGGTCAGCAACATCAGCCTCGTAGAAAAACCGGTGCAAAACTAAAGAAACTTTACCAATGCGTCATTGTGTCATGAGGACACCGAATTCCAGACCTTGAGGTTTTTTTTTCTTCTTTATCAAGGCTCTTTCAGCTCACAGTTTCCTCTGTCTGAAATGTCATTCAAAATTAGCAGTGAAGGGAAACTGTGGAAGTCAAGGCAAAGTCTGACCGATCAAGAAAGGAAGTGCAAAGCTGACACAGCTGTCATGGTGCACTGTTCTACTCTGCAGCATTGCTTGCGCTAACATGATCTGCATGGAAGAGTCATCAGAAGGAAACATTATCTGTGACCTCAACACAAAAGCCAACATACTGAAGTATGCAAAACAATACGTAGATAAGCCAGACGGATTTTCAGAAAGTACCACAATCAGCAAAGGTATGTCTGGAGAAACAAAGGAGCATCATTTCATGAAAAGAGCACCTTGCCGACTGTTAAGCGTGGGAGTGGGTTTATTATGCTTTGGGGTTGTGTGACAGGAAACACTGCACAGGTGGATGAAAGAAAAACAAATCTGGAAGCAAATGTGATAGTCGAGAAGCTTGAAGCTGAAAGAACATCACTGAAAATCTGTGTGTTGATCTTAAGCATGCTGTGCACGCAACACGTCTCACGGATGTCTCAGGACGAGAAACATTCGCTTGGAAGAATGGGTGAAAATTCATTAAACGAGAAGAGGAAGTCTCCTAGCTGACTGCAAACTGTCGTACTATTTTATTTATTTCTATTTTTTCACAAGGTCATAAAATGTAAAGCAACAGTGCATTAATATTTGCAGAAATTCTATTGTGTTTACTTCTTTTCCCTTAAACAAATAACAAAGTGTGTCATTTGGCCAGCGATGCAGAAGGGTGTGGAGCACATTTCTGCAGTGTACACTTGTGATTCTGGTTACGCCCCTGAGCACTGCATTGAGGCCTGGCTCCATAGAGCATATTTTTATTATTAAATGTGATTATAGATAATTATGCAGTGAGTCAGACGGGTCCCTGGAGGACTAGTGGGTTCGATTCCCGGCCAGGGATCCGACCCCGCACGACAGTGCGCTCCCAGTGCCGGTCCCAAGCCCGGATAAAACTGGAGAGGGTTTCATCAGGAAGGGCATCAATAATCTAATATGCAGACTGATGATCTGCCGTGGTGACCCCTAACAGGAACGGCCAAAAGAAGAAGAAGAACAACATGCAGTGAGTCAGACGACAAAAGAGAGGACTGCATAACGGAAACATAACGCTTAAATCTTCTAACAAAATCAGAACCAACACGACTCGCCTCTGGACTGATGTTAGAGCTTCCATCGATGGTCACTCTGCTTTCACACCTCGCGGTCTAGATTAGATTTATCATCGTCAGTAATGCAGATGAAATAAAGATCAGTGTAACTCTGGTGATGAGGATGTTGTTTGCCTTCGCTGTAGCTTCAGAGGCAGGAAATGAAGAGGATTTGAGCTGCCTGTGTGTTTCGACTGTTGAAATGAAACGTCCCAAACACAAGCACTGTTTTTTTTTTTTTTTTATGTGGAATATCAGCAATGAAATATTTTCGACACGTCGTAACGCTCCTCACTAACAAGACTCATTTTTCTCTGGCACTTTGTCCTCCATGTTTGTTTTTCTTGCTTATCCTCCATCTTGCAACCTGCTTTATCAGGTTAAAGTCGTGGACTTGTGAATGACGTTAGTTTTGACCCGTTTGTCTGTAAAAGACGTGTTGTAGTACGTTTTCCCACAGTGTTGTCGAGTTCTGGATTCTGATTGGTCAGAAGGTGCTGATCGTTGTTCTATAACAGCGTGCTGCGTTTGGTTTTATTCCGTACTTAATAAAAAAATGGGTGGACACATTCCCCTGAACAACACCTAAATCTAAAGAAAAAAAAATCTCACCAGGGCAACAAGGAAGCTATTTGTTTTAAATGACATTATTACTATTAATTTTTTTTATTACTAATATAGAGAAGCCTAAAAATAGAAGTAAAAGAGTGATCATTGCATACAGACTCTCTCAGAGTGACTCGTTATTAACAGGTGATTTTGGAGAACTCAGATATTTTGAAACACGTGGTGTTTTTTCTCTCCAGTCCACGTTTTACATGGAAATCTACACGTAAGCGGTGGCAAGGTGTTCGTTTTGTGATAGTGGAGCTTCTATAGTTGGAAAAACTAGAGAGGCTCCTGATAAAGCAGGTTGCAAGATGGAGGATAAGCAAGAAAAACAAACATGGAGGACAAAGTGCCAGTGAAAAATGAGTCTTGGTAGTGAAGAGTGTTACGACGTGTTGAATTGAAAATATTTCATTGCTGATATTCCACATAAAAAAAAAAAAAACAGTGCTTGTGTTTGGGACGTTTCATTTCAACAGTCGAAACACACAGGCAGCTCAAATCCTCGTCATTTCCTGCCTCTGAAGCTACAGCGAAGGCAAACAAGCTCCTTATCACCAGAGTTACACCGATCTTTATTTCATCTGCATTATTAACAATAATAAATCTAATCTAGACCGCGAGGTATGCTAGTTAGTTAGCCGATACTAGTTAGGACCTGAGCTGTTGTTTTTTTAATATCAGCACAAAAAAGCGCTACAACCAACACTTTTGCTGTGGAAAAAAAGAAATAACCCCAAGCGTGAAGTCATGCTAAAACGTCTTGTAATTTTGGCTCCGACTTAAAGAGCCTATATAAGTGCATAAATATTTGACATGTGTTTATCGTAAGCCTGCTCGTCTGTAGTGCCATGAAATCCCTGTTTGTTTAAACGCTTTTCCAAATAGATCCTCTTAATGTGTGTTTATTCACATGTACAGATACTCATAAAAGAATATTTATTTTTATTACCCATTATAGGTTTACTGAATAGATTTATTTTGACAGAATCTGTTCATTGTTGTGTGTGTCGTCTTGAGGAAGATTGCACTGAGAAAAATCCTTCAGGGTGAAGACATTTGATTGTATTTGTGCTGCCTGTTTTGAACTCAGCAACTCAGCAACTCGATGGTTGTGTTTTTGTCGACAGGAAACGTAGCGTGGATGCACATGTTGGCAGCGCGGGCTTTACGCGAGCATCCCGAGCGACTTGGCGGTGAAGCGTACTTCTGCTACGACGATTCTCCCTACAAGAGCTACGAGGAATTCAACATGCAGTTCCTGTCTGCGTTTAACTTCCGCTCCCTGCGCATGCCGCTCTGTGTGCTCTGGATGCTGGCGTGCTTAAACGAGCTGCTGCACTGGCTGCTGAAGCCCGTCCGCCACTTCACGCCGCTGCTGAACCGCTACACGCTGGCCGTCGCCACCACCTCCTTCACCGTGCACACGGAAAAGGCGCTGCGCCACTTCAACTACCGCCCGCTGTACGACTGGCAGCAGTGCCAAGCTCGCACGCAGAAGTGGGTGGACACGTTCCCTCTGGAAACCAGAGGCAAGGACGCATGAGGACGGGGAACATCAGGAGACACGAGGACAGACTGAGATCATCATCATCATCATCATTCTATACATACACACACATAATACACAGTGGACACAAATGCCAGGGACTAATGAAACAGGAAGGGAGTCGTGTCTTAGTGTCTTAGTGTCTTAGTTCTGTTTCCCGTTTATAATATTAACAATATAATTATCTTCCTCCTTCCAAAGGATTTGTAATTGTGTGGACACGCCCATTTTTAATCATCAGGAACGTAAACCATGTGCGTGTGTGTGGAGGGGGGGGAATGGGGTGTGTGTGTGTGTGTGTGAGGGGGGGTGTCAAGATTTTTAAGAGAATCACTGGACTAATCAGTCATTATTATTTAAAAACTAATCAAACTCTTTCAAACAGGTTTATTACTCTAACCAGGTGGATGTTTTAACCGTGACGTGACGCACTGCTGCTTAGTGCTTTTATTTAATCATAAAATCCACAGTCTATACGTTATCGTTATATTCCATAACCAAAGACACGTGAGGTCAAAGAAACATACAGAAAGAGGATGTAGAGGACGTTAAAGTCGTGGACTTGTGAATGACGTTAGTTTTGACCCGTTTGTCTGTAAAAGACGTGTTGTAGTACGTTTTCCCACAGTGTTGTCGAGTTCTGGATTCTGATTGGTCAGAAGGTGCTGATCGTTGTTCTATAACAGCGTGCTGCGTTTGGTTTTATTCCGTACTTAATAATAAAAAAAATGGGTGGACACATTCCCCTGAGCAACACCTAAATCTAAAGAAAAAAAAAACCTCACCAGGGCAACAAGGAAGCTATTTTTGTAAAATGAATTTATTACTATTAATTTTTTTATTGCTAATATAGAGAAGCCTAAAAATAGAAGTAAAAGAGTGATCATTGCATACAGACTCTCTCAGAGTGACTCGTTATTAACAGGTGATTTTAGAGAACTCAGATATTTCGATTTACACTCCAAGCATCATTTTAGTTTTGCTAATGTTTCTTTGACATACTCACGTGTTAGCATTAATCCGTGTGTTTATAATAGACATTAACCCTATAGGTTCTGTATCTGAGACGGCATTTACACTTCACATATTTAACACAAGAAAGGCAAAAACTCTTCCTACCTCTTTCTCTCCATCTGCCTTATTAAATCACTTTACTTCTAATAATTTGATTTGAAATGCTTCTTTTTTTTCGTCATTTGTTTGACGTGGCAAAAAAAATGCTCAAGATAGTTTAAATCATTTAAAAATATATATATATATATTTATTACTCTTACCTATCTGTAATTAAATCTATGTGATTACATGAATATTTATTTGCATAATGTAAATATATTTTGAATGTCATTAAAGTGCAATAAACAACATTTTTAGTGTCTTTAGTTTTGTAAAGAACCTGGAAATGTATATGTAAACCATGATGAAATAGAATTGTTAAATTAATATTAGCCTCAGTAAAGCACATGAGGGAGGAAAAAAAAAGGTTTGGAAAAAGTTCGGTGCAGTGCGTATGTTCTGTTCGTCTTGTTACGTAACAAACACTCAAGACTCCGCCCCCTTCTCCGAGATGCCACGTTAGCCGCTGTTCCTCGCTAATATAATTCAACATTCAACATTTATTTCTATAGCACGTTTAAAAACAACACATGTTGACCAAAGTGCTTTACATTCTCAACATTACCACAAAAAACAAACACAAATTAAGAACACACCCAGTACAGTACACTACTCAGACTCCTCCCCTAAGGGCAGTTGTAGGCAATAGAGTAGAGATGCGTTTACAACAATGATTTAAAACATGCCAACGAGTTGCAGGATCTAATATGAGGTGGGAGGCTATTCCAGAGCCGTGGAGCTGCCACAGAGAAGGCACGATCACCTTTAGTCTTTAATCTTGATTTCGGAACATTCAGAATGAAACTCTCAGACGATCTTAGCGGTCTAACAGTACAGTGCCATTGTAACAGGCTAGAGATATACTCAGGGGCAAGACCATGTAACCCTTTAAAAACCATTAGCAAGACCTTATATTGCACTCTAAAATCCACAGGCAGCCAGTGCAGAGAGGCCAGCACTGGAGATATACTAGAGCATTTCCTCGTGCCAGTCAACAGTCTGGCTGCTGCATTTTGCACTAATTGCAGCCGAGCAAGCAGATTCTTGGAGAGCCCCAGATATAAAGAATTGCAATCATCCAGTCTGGATGAAATAAAAGCATGAATCACAGTCTCCAAATCAAATTTCAGCTCTGAGTCAAAAATCACCCCAAGGTTCCTGGCTTGCATGCTGACATTGGTGGCTAAGGGGCCAAGGTGAAGTGCAAGCTTTTCAGCTACGTTCGATGGACCAAAGATCACCACCTCCGATTTAGACTCATTTAACTGCAAAACACTAGATGCCATCCAGACCTTTACTTCATCCAGACAATCGAGCAACGATGTGAGTTTGGAGTCATCATCACATTTCAAAGGAAGATACAGCTGGGTGTCATCAGCATAACAGTGATACGTCACATTATGTTTATGACAGATTAATCCCAGTGGGAGCATATATAAGGAAAACAGGACAGGGCCAAGACAAGAACCTTGAGGAACCCCAGATAAAACAGGCTGAGAGGATGAGATAGAATTCCCTAGTTCCACAGCAAAAGTTCTTTCATGTAAGTAGGAAGAGAACCACTTCAGAGCATTCCCCCTAATGCCCACCCACTGACTCAAACGGGTCAAGAAGAATCCTGTGATCCACTGTATCAAACACTGCGCTTAGATCGAGAAGCACCAAAACAACACAATTCCCAGCATCTACAGACATCAGCAAATCATTGGTTACTTTAATAAGGGCAGTTTCGGTGCTGTGCCGAGACCTAAAGCCAGATTGAAGTTGATCAAAGATTTTGTTTTCATTTAAAAATGTTGAAAGCTGATTAAGTACCACCTTCTCCACTACTTTAGCCAAAAAAGGCAGTTTTGAAATCGGCCTGTAATTGTTCACCACTGACGGATCCAGGCTTGGTTTTTTTAACAGAGGCTGCACCAAGGCGTGCTTAAAATAAGATGGAACTAGCCCCTCTATAAAACTCTGATTCACTATAGACGTGATCGAGGAACCCACCACATCCCAGACCTGAATTAACAGACGTGGAGGAATAACATCAAGAGAGCAGTAGGCTGGTTTCAGGTGATGAACAATCTCTAACAGATAAGAAGATGTAACAGACTCAAACCTAGTTAAATGGCCAACAGTAACCAAGTCAGGAGAGGCTAAAGTATAGCCAGGAACCAGGGGAGAATTAGAGATACTAGCTCTAATGTCAGTAATCTTATCCATGAAATATTTTTAAAAAGTTTCACAAGCCGTCCCCGCATTTTCAACAACCGTTGGAAATACAGGATTTAAAACAGTATTTAATACACGGAATAAGACTTTCGGACTATGATGGTTCTTTGTGATTAAGTCAGAGAAGTACTGCGCCTTGGCGGATTTAATACACTGTTAATAAGTTACCATACAGTCTCTAAGAATCTCATATGAGACTTGAAGCTTATCTTTTTTCCATTTCCTCTCCATTTTTGTCTGATTGACTGACTCTCTGTATTTATCCAGGGCTGAGAAACAGCTTTAGATTTTACCTTTTTAAATGGAGCTATACAGTCCAGAATAGCATTACACTCAGTATTAAAAACAACCACCAACTCCTCTGAACCCCGACTAGCTAGAGAGGGATCAGTGGCTAGAGACTGTGTATAGGAGTTAAACGCCTCAGAAAACTTAGAAGCCACCAGCGCATTAATGGGCCTGGTACGACGATCAGCTGACTCAGGGCCTGTAGTAGGCCCTGCAAGCATCACATTAAAAATAATTTAAAAATGGTCTGAGAGCCCAATGTTTTCTGTAGCCAGCTCGCACACCGGAACCCCCCAGGACAGTACCAAATCCAGAGTGTGACCCTGTACGTGCGTAGAGCCCAATACAGATTGAGTGAGATTAAAAGAATCAAGCAAGGATAAGAAATCTTGTACTAAAGGCTTATCCGGGCAACAAATATGAATATTAAAATCACCTAATATGACGAGGCTATCGTGCCTTGGTATCAAAAATGATAACAGTTCAGAGAATTCACAAATAAAGTTTTTGTTGTAGTTAGAAGGTCTGTATATAAGTGCACAAATAACCGGCCTGGTTAAGTCCACTTTAAATACTTGCACCTCAAAACTAACGAATCTAATCCGTCAAAGTGTCTGTATGTGATGTAGGGAACGAAGAAGCACCACTGAGCAATGCCTTCCAAAAAAATGCAACGATATAAGAAGAAAATAAAACTAAAGTAGAAGTGGAAAGGAGTGTTTTTGGATGAGGAAAAAACCTGCAGCTAGTAACAGGAAGTGAAGTTGTAGGATTGTGTTAGCTGAACGCACAAGTTAACGTGATCTGTATAAAAGTTGCGACTTTGCGTAAAAAATGAAGGTTGATACTTCAAGGTAAATAAAGTAATTCTTTCGATTGAACCACTAACCGAGATGGGCGTGGCTTGGAGGTGGAGTCAAAGAGTAATCACACAATTGCTGTTTTACTTCCTGTACCTTCAAATACATTTATGCTAGCTCCAAACTAGCAGAGTTAGGTTCCTATGACATAAACAGATCATTTCCACTGGAATTAAACATGACTCAGGTTTGGTTTTTGTTTAAAGTGTTACCCTGATGACTTCCGCACTGTTTATTCTGCTTTCTGCAGTTTCAGAATGAGTTGAACACTTGGGCAGGACAAAAAATGTATGTGCTCTGTCTGTTTGGGTTTTAGGGTTTAGTCAATGTGTGTAGATTCATAATAAATTGCACTCAGGGAAATCCTAGGAAACATAGCAACAAAGATAGAAAACACAAATACATAGCAAATGACACATCCTGACAAAGGGTAGAAGCAGGTCGGAGGTAGGTGTGTGTGTCTGTCTGTGTGTGTGTGGGTGGGTGTGTGGGTGTGGTGGCTGTTCTGGCTGTCGATCATATTAAATAAATAAACGCACTTTTTTTTCTGTGTTCTAGTGAAGGGATTCCCGACTCTTTTCAGTGAGTCAACTCACCAAATGACTCATTGCCATTTTCTTTTCTCTAAAGTTTGAGATATTTTGAGCAGTGATTGTTCTTCTTTGCCTGATGATGGCTGAAACTGTTTCATTCTTCCTTCTAATTAACACAATATCATTACTTTACATTGTATTTTATGACTCAGGACTACAGGTCATGTACGAGAATCGACTCTCAGCGTTCACCTAAAGGAGTCGACTCGTTTCTGCGAATGACGCATCACTGCAGTGTCTCGTGGGAATTCAGATTAGGAAAAGTGCCAGAAAGCATTCACCTGTGTGGTGTTGAAATCTGGATTGTGATTGGTCAGGAGATGTTGAGTAATCCTCTATAACAGCAGCTCTGACAGTAGTACGTTATCGTTTCTATAGTAACAGCTCATTCACAGGGACGTATACGACGAACGCTTCGCTAATAATAAACGGATTTATAAAATCATTGATATGGTGAAGTTTTCTGAAAGTAAGGAGCTGTTTATTATTTAACGTTTATGGAAGGAGTCTCCAGTGTCAGCTCTGTGTAAGAATCAGAGGCAAAGCTGTAACTTTTCGGACACCTTTCCAACATCTTCAGGACGGAGGAGTTTACGCTTTTTGTGTTTTCTCGGTAGAGATTAAATTCAAGAGTGAGGAACAGGAACTAACTTGTTTCATGGACTCAATTATGACCTGAAAAAAAAAGTATGACATTTGCTCTTTATGAATAAAAAAAATTCGACAGTTTTTCTATGCAAACTTCTATGTGGTTACCAGGAAACAGTAATTTCCTGATCTACTTAGATTGGATATCAGGAAATCTGTCTTCTGAGTGCAATGGATTAAAGTGATCTTCCTGTTTAGCTCACTTCATTGCTGCTTGGGTACAGAATAAACACTCGCGTCACTCCTCAGGGTTTCCACGCCGTCCTGACCTGGGATTTGTTTCTGGTCATTTGAGGAAATTTGTTATTTATTATAAGTTATTATTTTCTCTCAGGTTATAGTTTACTTTCCATGTATGATTTTTTTTGTCTCAATTGATTCTTTTTTTTAATCAAATGCAGGACACCTGATTGGTCACATACTTTATTATTCACATGCCATCACATGATGTGCGATTTCAGGACATTCATGTGATTTTCCACCTGATCACACGTCGTTCTTCACACACACACACACACACACACACACACACGTGAAAAAGACGATCTGTGAAATGATTTTCTGTAAGGGTTTAGATTGGATTGGCTTCACGCTCACTTGTGAGGTGCTGGGGATAAAGTAATAATAACACTTTGGAAAACAAAAGCTCAGGAAAATACTCCCTGATTATGGTGAGGAATTAATGACACACTGACATGCAATCATTTTAAATCAAGGAAATAAAATGTGCAACACACACACACACACCCCCCCTGATTTTTCAGGCATTACATGCTGTCTTACTTTTTCCTTTCCTACAGCTGACTCCCGATACACATAAACAAGCTGAATTTATTGTTCTGCTTTAATTTATAACAGTTTTCAGAAGATATCCATCACGAACATCGTGCTCTGACTCTAACACACTCGTGTTTGTGATATATTCACTATAATAACTCATCCTTTGTCGTGTTTTTGGTGAGGATTCAAACATGCTTTTAACAAGGGAAATGCAGGTTGACAACAGGATGAAATTTTTCCACTTGCTTTTTTCCAGATCTTTGTGCAAACTCTCTCTCTCTCTCTCTCTCTCTCTCTCTCTCTCACTCACACACACACACACACGCACGCACCCAAGGCATCTACATACCAGCTCAGACCACAGGAATGACAGAAACATTGTTTTGTTGCTAGGAATCTGCACCGTATAAGAGAAAATAACTCTGAATAACAGAGAAAAACACAATGCCGTCCCCATGCCACGTTACACGAGTCCATGTCTGCTTCTGTGTTTTAGATTTGAGGAAAGCAGATGCAGCTTGCACAAACTCTCTGTCTTTTTTTAAAAACATTTTCCGAGTGAGTTAAGCTCCTACGATCTGTCAAGTTAGATCTTAGTCTGCTCTAATCTGGGATTAAATCGCCATGGTACTTTATCCAACTCCATCTCGTCATCATAATCTCTCTAATTTTTTAAATGCTGTACTCATGCATAAAATAACTTCCACGAGATCGTTACGTCTCACTGGTCTTTGTGAGATGATCTCAGACATCAGGTCTTATCTGGAACAGTGACACAGAACATCCAAAACAATATGTGACTGATCTTTAAGATTAAATTGCACATTGTGTTCATATCTGGTGCGTTTTGGAGACACAAAAGTACAGATCAGTCCTGATTTAGGCAGATCAGTCTCGCCTAACAGAAGCATTTCT
>CM040466.1:769503-779503 GCA_022758105.1 Pangasianodon gigas
AACTATAAATCACTAATGTAAATCTGCAGCCGTTCCACAGGAAAACAGACCTGAGAGAAAATCTTCCCAAATCTGTTCTGTTCTATAAACTTTTATTATTAACTTTTAGTTGAAAACTTCAGGAAAGAGAGTTCACATCAATATAAAAATATGTTTTATTTAAAATTAGAGCTCGGGATCAGTATCAGGGATGATATCAGCTCAAAATGGTGGATCGGATATCAGGGAAATTCACATTCACATTTAGTTATAAAGCTCTTTAAAAACCACAGATTGTACCAAAGTGCTGTACAATTACAAAAAAAATCTAATATCCGCTAAAGAAATAAATAAATGAAAACGTCGGATCCTGTAACGGACAGCAAAGATTGGATCTGGATTTGGATAGAAATGTAATTTTGGAATTGGAAATGTTTACGTATAAAGAGACTTGACTGATGTTTCTTTTGTTAGGATTTTTATTTTTATTGTATTCTTAATTTAAACTTTAGTTAAAAAAAGTTTTTAAACCTTAGTCATTTTTAACGTAAACAATATCAGATGGGTATCGATATCAGCTGGTACTCAAGGTTTCGGTATCGGAAAAGAAAATCTGGTATTGTGCCATGTCTTTCGTCAAAATGTAAACGTCTGGTAATAAAACAGATGCTACAGATGTGGTGGATGAAGGCCATGTTAAAAAAAAAACAGCTGGAGTTATTGTTTAATTAATGTTTAAAAATAAACCAAAACAATAACAGATGAGATTATAAACCTGACTAGTAATCAGTGAACATTTAAAAAAAAATATGAATAATTATGGAAAATAAAATGTAGTGATTTTTAAATAATGCTTATTTATTTATTTATTCATTCATTCATTCATTCATTCATTCATTCATTTATTTATTTAACTGTTGGCTCCAGGTATGGATGTATGTATGCCAGCTGAAAAAAGAAATATCCGAGTGGCGTGAGGTGTGTTTGTTGTTATCTGTGTGTCGTGTCTGTCCTGCTAAACTCCTCTGGTTTTCTTCCCTCCTGCTCTCGCCGCTCCTCTGTCTCCTCCCACCTGTAAAAAAGGACAGCTGGAACCCGTCAATGAGGTACGAGTCACAATAAATCCTGTTTATGTTTTTTCTTGTGTGCTGTTAAAAGGGTGCGCACGCAACGACGTAAATCAACGATTTCTTCCCACGTCTTCTTCAGACACACTGTCTAAAAGGTCATTTATAATTTCCTCACTGCTTATCATTTCTCCTCCCACATGGCATGTTTTTGCACCCAATCAACATTTTGCATTTTTTTTGGTGAAGCAATCATGGCACTCTGATGGTCTCTCTCTCTCTCTCGAGCCTCGATGTGATGAGACTCGCTCAGATGAAATCAAGCAGAAAATAGGCAGGCTTTTTGATATGAGGTCTAAACCCTGCACCTCAGATCCCAGATCGAGCGCCGGTCCACTTTACCACCGTCTCTGCGATGGTTTGGATCTTCTTTATTGCCTACCTACGTTCATAAGCTGTTTGTTTAGCCGGAGTGCAGTGACACTAAATCATGTCTGCGCTTCGGGGACCAGGCGGCCGCGTCGCAGCAGAGGCGATGACTCACGCACTTTACTACCACGGCTACGCAAAGCTCCTAAAGATGAAATCTTAATCAGAAGCTCTCTGAGACTCCCCGAGGCTTTTCTCCTTACTGAGAGCAAGACAGTGATTAACATTTTATGTAGAAAAGTCTGTACAAACTGTCATTTGGAAGTCCTGCATCAAATTCTTACAAACCGGATAGTTTTCATACAAACATTTTAATAAAAACATTATGTCAGTGCATAAGTTGGGAAAGTTCCTGGTATTCAGAGTCAGGTTACACAGAGTGCTTAAGTGGATTTTCTGAGCTCCACATGCAGATTATTAAATAAGGTTTATTAAATTCAATCACCTGCATGTATTTCACACCTCCAAGATTGCCAGATGTTTCTTGGGTAGAAGCGTCCGAGACAGATTTTTTCACTAGTGTCTAGACTCGGAAAAAAAATCTGGCCAATTTTAAAATGAAATAAATAAATAAATAGAATAATATGATGATTTATGAATGAGAAAATGGTGAGAACTGAAATAAATCTAATAGGAGTCCAGTATATAGCTGCATGAATAGTCCTAGTTGTAATTATCGCTTTAATCACCGCAAATTTGGATTAATTTTACAAAATGGCTTCCAGGTGGACGTGGTGCTTATAAAATAGCACTTGATCCAGCGTATGCTGTTATTTTGCATTTAGTTTTTTTTTCATATTGTGCTCATGAAAATGTGTTTGGTAAAAAATTTCTGTTCACTTATCTCAACTCTGAACTTAACTTTAATATCCAGT
Source organism: Pangasianodon gigas (assembly GCA_022758105.1). Classification (NCBI taxonomy): domain Eukaryota; kingdom Metazoa; phylum Chordata; class Actinopteri; order Siluriformes; family Pangasiidae; genus Pangasianodon; species Pangasianodon gigas. Next base: position 771,854 of record CM040466.1, read on the forward strand.
ATGTACTAATAAATATTCGAGATGCAGACATACCTGTATCAAACCAGGCTGTAATATAAAGCACCAGTGCGTTCTCACTGAGAGATTAATCCGAAAGGCTATAATGCTTTATTAGCTGTTGTTGTGCAGGCGTTAGCTCAGAGTGCTACGTGATCTCTGAGTGGTGTTTGTGATGATTCTCCTCAGGGTCTGCTGTCTACACTGACGGATCTCCTGCTGTGCCGCTGGTCGTGTCGATCATGTTGGCAGTGGTGTTGGGAATGTAGCTGCTGTCAGACCACTGAGGAGGAAGTGGAGATTCTGGGGCCGTTTCCTGCACAGACGCCCTCCTGGCTGTAAGTACATCTATAATCCTCTGATCATCACCATACAGTACATTTATAACCTCATATAATAGCCTTATTATCCCTTTATAACCTCATATAACGCCCATAGGAACGCTTTATAACCTCATTCGGTGCACATGTGCACTCTATATAACCTAATACAATGATTAATATGACTCTTTATACAGTAATCTCATAATCATAATCCTGATATCTAATCTTTTTGACCTCATATTATGCCATTATGAACCATTTATAACCTCATACTACACCCATAGGAGCACCTACAATCTTATACCATCTCTGTCCCCATATAAACAAATTATAACCTCACAACAACACCTATATGACCCCTTTATAACATCATACAATCCCCATATGAACTCTTTTTAATCTCATAAACTGTTCATATGAACCCTTTATAACCTCACACAATGCCCAGCTTATACCATCACAATACCTATATCATCTTATAACTATATACAGTATCTATATATGCTTTTATAAATTCATATCATGCCCATATGAACCCTTCATACCCTTATACCATCTCTGTCGTCATATAAGCCTCTTATAACCTCACACAATCCCCAAAAGGAACCCTGTATAAACTAATATTAATGTAATGCCAGTATTAAGGCTTTATAACCTCATACTGTGCCTTTGTGAACCATTTATAACACAACAACACCCATACAAATCTTTTATTACCTGACACAATGCCAAATATGAATACTTCACCCTAATACAACACTCATATGAACCTTTTATAACCTAAAACTATCTCCATTCCGATATAAACCCCTTATAACCTCACACACTGCACAAAATGAACGTTATAACCTATATGCCCATATGAACCCTTAATAGCCTAAGAGAACATCTATAGGAACCTTTCAATACCCTATACCATTTCCATTCCCATATAAACCCCTTATAACCTCACACAATGCCCAATATGAACATGTTATAACCTCATACAATCACAAGATCCATATAATCATCTTATAACCTCATACAATGTCTATATAAGCTCCTTATAACCTCACACATGCCAATAAGAACTTCCTATGAGCTCAGACCATCACAATACCCAGATATCCTTCTTTTAAATGTATATAAAGTGTACATAAATTCCTTACAACCTCATACAATGCCCATATGAACCCTTAATAACCTAAGAGAACACCTATATGAACCTTTCAATACCCTATACCATTTCCATTCCCATGTAAACCTTTTATAACCTCACACAATGCCCATATGAACCCTTCATAAACACATACCATTTCTATCTTAATATATAAACCCCTTATAACCTCACACAATGCCCAATATGAACATGTTATAACTTCATACAATCACAAGACACCTATAATCATCTTATAACCTCATACAATGTCTATATAAGCTCCTTATAACCTCACACATGCCAATAAGAACTTCCCATGAGCTCAGACCATCACAATACCCAGATATCCTTCTTTTAAATTTATATAAAGTGTACGTAAACTTCTTATAACCTCATACAATGCCCATATGGACCCTTCATAAACACATACCATTTCTATCTTAATATATCAACCCCTTATAATCTCACATAACAGCCATTATGAACTTCTTATAATCTCATACCATCACAATACCCATTGTTCTCTTATAACCTTATACAATGGCTACACAGTATAACCTCATTATAAGCCCCATATAATGCCTATATGAACCCTTTATAATCCCATAAATCTCCAATATTAACTCTTTTCAAAAAATTTGAATTTTTGCATATCACAGGTGATGCTTTTATATAAAAACTTATAAACTTATCTGTGAAAAACGGTTCAGTGATTCTTCTGTCCTGACGCTGGACACTGATGCTGGACACTGATGCTAGCATTTTTGGGGAAGTTCTAATTTTAATTCAAGCTTAACGTAAGCGATGTTACGGATGTGTCTGGCTGCCTGACGAAGCCTCTCCGACTCATCAGATAAAATCACATGCTTCAGTAATTATTACAGAAACACTGTCAGATCACCAGTCAGTATTAGCAGGAGAATTTAACGTGACTTTTAGTGACTTATCGCGGTTAGGCGGCGTATGACTGGAGTCGTGTGTGTGTGTTTTTTGGGTGTGTGATTGTTTATAGTGCCAGACTCGAGCGTCAGATGTGGGCACGAGAGTCTGAAAGAGCAAACGAGTGAACGTTCAGTCTGCAATTAGTCTACAGTTTGAATCATCATCACTAATCAACAGCTTGTGTTGTGAAACGTCAGTCATGCTTTGTTTTTGGCTGGACGGACGTCCCCCAGGGACTGCTGGGTAATTGCAGGGTGACGGATGCCCTCATTCGGAGGTGGAATGAGATGTTTGCACACAGCATTTTTTATGTCAGTTGTTTTGTTTTTTTTAAAGCAGACGCTGGCTGTGTCGGTGCTCATCATTCAGAATCCTCTGAATTTCTAGGAATAATCATGATCCACATCCTCCAGTCCTCCAGCTCTCCCTCGACCCCACCCCCTCCTCCTGCCGACCTTCTAAGGCCATGTGTTTTAGATTGCTCTGTTGCCGTGACAACTATCTCTCTCATTGCGCTGTAGTCATGGACACAGAGGGTCCTTGATGATCCCTAAGGGAAGTCCTCGCAGTCAGGCCTCGCCAAAGAAATGACCGAAACAGGATATTTATTCCAGCAGGGGAACACAATAAAATTAGCCACGGCTGTTACACGAGCTCTGGGCCGTGACATTAATGCGGAAAGTTGCACTCTGGCTCTGACTCGTTTGCTAATTCATGCACAAAAAAGACTTTTTTTCCTGCCTGCTGAATTTGATTTCCATCAAGGAAGCATTTCAGTAATCGACTCCCTGATTATATTGATTTCACATCAGTGTGACTGTTTAATTGTGTTTTCCCTGTTTCTAATAAACGCTCCAACTTGCTTTCAGTAATTTATTATCATAATTATTATTATTATTATTATTATTATTATCTTGTCAACATGCATGGTGTCATCACTTTAGGACTGTGATAGTACTTGGACATAACAACACAAAAAAGTGCCAAAATGTTGCATGAAATCAAAACTCAATATTCCAATGTACACACGAATTAAAGGTACAATAGCTGATATTTTCCCTTGTACGTATATTGCATCATATTGGATTGCTAGGAGTCACATGACTGGCTGGTCACATGACTCACTATAACACACTAATACAGGAAGTAATTTGCGACTAACTGAATATTGATCATGTGTCTTTACACTGTTTCTTTTTTTTTACTTTACATCTTCATGCTTGAGTTTACTTAGACTTGCATCACCATGAGCCCTGTGACATCACCACACACCTGGGGGCGTGGCTTATTTTATTGACAAGCTGGCAAAATCGATCTTCACCTTTCACTCACCTGTGCCCAAACAACCGAAACGAGTGATGAATATTTGGTGGTAAAGTGATTTGAGCGTTGTTACAGACACACCCTTAAAACATCTAGAACGCTTACGGGTTCTTCAGCTGTACGTTAAAGGTTCTGTGTAGAACCGTACAACAGAATGTTTCATATCAGAAAGACTTCCAAATAAAACCTTTTTGTGGAAGCTAAGAACCCTTAATTATACAAGGAACCCTTGAAGAGCCCTTTTTTATGTGTGTGTGTATTACTAAGGTAAAATAATTATTGGTCATTGTTTTTTTTTCTTAAAATCTAGAACCTGGCAGTAGTTTAACAGAGGGGTTTACGCTTCTTTGTGGTTTATAAGATAAGCTTCATTTTTTTGTCTAATTATTTTTAAGAGCGAGAAAAAAGAGAGGGAACGACTGTTTATAGCTGCTATAACGTAAGTGAGAACAGGAACTTGTTTTGAGGATGTGTCGCAATATTAAATGTAACTACAAATGGATAAGAAGTATGTTTTCTATTTAAACAAATAAAACAATTGAATTGTTGGTAAATTGCTGTGTTGTAAGAGAATTAAAATATTTTCATGTCTTTGTTTCTTTCTTTCTTTCTCTCTCTTTTTCAGTGTTAATGACTGTAACAATGAGAAAGAGTCGAACTCTCATCTGGTGTCGCGTGATCACGTCCCTCCGGCCCACAACAACATCACGGGCAGCAGCAGTCCGAGCTGCACCAGTCCCGGCAGCCGGGGTTCCGGCTCGGAGAACTCTCGCTCCACCTTCAGCCTCGCACGCCAGCTCTCCAGTACGTCCCTGTTATTGTGGCACTAAACTTACGGTTAGGCCAAAAATAAATCATTCCAAGGTGTCTTTTTACACCAAATTTACTCCATGAATCAATACATGTTCTTTAGATTTGTAATGGAGCTACAATGCTAATGTTGCTAACGTGTAATGGATGTATATAGCCTCCAGTTTAGCATGGTGCACTAAACATGTGTGTGTGTGTGTGTGTGTGTGTGACTCCTCCCACTGTGGCACCAGCTTTGTGGAGATGTTCGGGGTCTCAGACAGACTTAGAGATGTGGTTTCTGACTCTTTATTACACACTGTTATCTATAAACATGGACAAAACGACAGCAAAGAGCTCATTAGGGGCGTGGGCTAATGTCTGAAGGCGGAGCTTGTACTTATAAATGATTCAGATGAGAAAATAGTTTTTGATTCATAAATTTATTCTGATATTTTATGACACTGTTTATGCACAAGTTGTGTTACTGAGATAAACCCTGACTTTAAAGGTGACTGTGTGATGATTTAAACACACGCTATGCTAAACTGGTAGCTATAAGCCTCCATTCCATTAGCCTTGTAGCTAGAAACAAACGTCACGCATGAAACAGGTCTCTTCTGACTGACTAGACTTGTGAAGATCTTGAAAACTTTTCTCCACTGATTTGAGGATCTTAATCAGGTCTGTGGCTGAAAAATAAAATGTCTGCATGATAAGAAGTTTAATTAGAATTATTATTATTATAATAATTAGAGGATTGGATTGTAGTAAATGTCGAGTTGTCTTCTGCGTCTCAGGTCTGGACTCGCGGCGTCCCAGCTCCCCGCTGGTGGACACGAAGCCCATTGAATTCTGGGCCATGTCCCCGAGGAAGGAGGCGGTTCAGCCCCTGCGTAAACCACAGCCTCCTCCGGACGACTATTTCCGCAAGCTGGAGCCGCGACTGTACTCGTCCGAATCTGGCGGAGATGACGTGGACTCTCTGAGCGACGAGGAGCTCCTCCTGCGCTACCAGCTCGGCCTCCTGCACTTCAGCACGCAGTACGACCTCGTGCACTGTCAGCTGATCGTGCGTGTGATTGAGGCGCGGGACCTGCCTCCTCCCGGCGCGGGCGTGGCTCACTCCAACCCCTACGTCAAGATGAGCCTCCTGCCTGACCACAAGAACTCGCGGCAGACCGGCGTCAAGCGCAAGACGCAGAACCCTGTGTTCGAGGAGCGCTTCACCTTCGAGCTGCCCTTCCTCGAGGCCCAGCGCCGGACGCTGCTGCTCTCCGTGCTGGACTTTGACAAGTTCTCACGCCACTGCGTCATAGGCAAAGTGACGCTCCCGCTCAGCGAGGTGGACCTGGTGAAGGGGGGACACTGGTGGAAGGCTCTCGTGCCCAGCTCCCAGGTCTAATCATTTACATTTATTCACTGTTGAGCTGATGATGACTATCTGAGGAAGACGAAAACGCAGACGCGTTACATACAGAGTTTCTTAAATGCTCAGGCTCTGATTTACTCCAGGTTCACTAATCTGTCCACGCTGGTGAACAAGCTACATGGAGTTTTATCTCTTTCACATGAGCAAAATAACGTTTTGCGTGTTTGAATATGTAATCCGGGTCGTTTCTACACAAACGTGTAAAACTGTGGGTGGAGTCAGTGCAAGTGTGTAACTTTATACCACTGAAGGGCAGGTAATAAATTTGCCGAAGCTCATTTTTGTTTGTTAAATACAAAATTTACTAAGGAAGAATATTAAAAAGTTGATCCAAACATTTCTCAAAACCACGACCATGGTATTACTGCGGGAAAGTGGCTTTTATTCGCAGCACATTTACACCTCTGATATTAACAGCATTTAATTTAAATACAGCCACTGAATAGTTTTCATTCACATTTACTTTTATTATAGTATATATTAACAAAAATCACACTCATGTCTACGGGTTTTTATTTTTAATTTTAATCAGTGTTCCAGGAGTTTCTTTGAGATCTGAACTCTGCAAGTGACGACATTCACGCAGTTATTTCGTATTGGCAGTGTTGAGCAACGTGATTTCACCACTAGGATTTTGATTTCACATCTTTAAGCATTAGGAGTCGGAAATCGAATCCAGCTAAACAATTAACTCGAGATAAACAAAATTTCATCAGACTAACAATCACGCAACCGAATATTTATATAAAGCGTTTGTTTGCGTCCAGCGTCCAGGTCCTCTGGTCAGATTTCTGAGTAATGCTGTGTGAAATATTTTCATTAAATTTCACACCAACAGCTTGATTAAAAAAAACTGCACATGTTGTGACAAATCTGGTTTCTATGAAGCTGTTTGGAAAACTGGAGCAGCTGTGAACTCCGGGGAATTCTGAAAAATTAATAATAATATTTTCCTTTAAAATGGTGATGAGTGTCAGAAGGATGTCGTGCCTCGGTTCTCAGTCCGCGTGTGGTGTTTTATAACTCTGTGTGTGTGTGTGTGTGTTGTACAGAACGAGGTAGAACTCGGGGAACTGCTGCTGTCCTTAAACTACTTGCCGAGCGCCGGACGACTCAACGTGGACGTCATCAGGGCCAAGCAGCTGCTGCAGACTGACATGTGCCAGGGTTCAGGTACCTCCTCGTTCCTCTCGTCACACTTTCCACTCGCTCCGTCCGTGAGATGAACCTACAGCTGGAGCTATTGAGGGTTCTCCTGCTTTACAGACCCAGCTTTATTAATTCTGCTCTCAGAAAGCAGGAAACTGTGCTGATTTAACATGAACACAGCGATGATGCTGTAATTGAGATTTAGGAGGTGTTTAAGCTTTACTACTTTTTAATGGCAGAATTTGACTTGTTACATTTTGGATGGACGGATCTTCAGGTTTCAGTTTTCCAGTTGTTTGTCGGTTTTGGCTTTAATATGATAGACGGAATGTGCTGGCAAATGACGCAGGACGCAAGTGTGTATACTCAGCGTGGGTTGTATTTGCGTAATCGTAGTCTGTATCCATAGCGAGGGTCAATACACATGAAAGTGACACCAAATGAAGACAATCCATAATCAATCATTCGGAAAACCGGGAATAGGTGTGAAACACAAAATAAGGCTCAGAACTGCACAATAAAATCGACAAAACTTCACAAAGAAACTGCAAAGGAAC
>CM040466.1:784503-786321 GCA_022758105.1 Pangasianodon gigas
TTACGCAGCTGATTAAGTGGATTTTCTGAGCTCCACATTCAGATTGTTAAAATCACCTGTGTGTTGTTCATGTTTTTTCCTGAGTAGAAGCATCTGAGACATACAGATGTAATACGAAATATAATGTGATGTAACATAAAATAAAGGGACCATTTAAAAAAAAATTAAAAGACTAATATGATATGTGAATGAGAAGATGGTGAGCGCTGAAATAAATCTTACAGGAGTCTAGAATATTGAGGATATATCGCTACATGAATAGTTCTGTTTCTAATAATCACATTAATCACTGGTTTAATTTAACAAAATGGCTTCCACCAGGTTAAAGAATAGCACTTGATCCAGCACATACTGATATTTCTCTATTTTATGTGTTGATATCGTACACATTCACTCGTACATTTACTCGTACGCACAAATTAATCAAGCTGTAATGTGAAATCCTAATGTGTGCACAGGATATTTTATCACGCTTTTAATTCACTATTTTGATTAGTGGAATGAATAAATAATGCCAGTGTTTTCTGTCCTGTAAAGAAAACGTGGCGGTGGTTTGAAGCTGACTGAGCACTCGTCTGCTACACTTACAGAGAAACTTTAAGTTCATTCACAATTTGGTCAGTTTTTAAGGCACTTTTATCAAATCGTTGCTGTTCTCTCAGCACTTAATCCTTCCTTTTACCTTATGTGAAGAAATGAACTGATTATGTTTGTATTTTGTGGCATATTTCCTTGTAAAGTTCATAAATATAAAATATATAAATAAACATTCACTTCTAAAATCCTGTCAGTTTTATCCCGTCAGTTTAAGTGGCTCTTGATATGAAGATATTTTCTGCTCTCCCTCTTGTCTCTAGTTTACGGCCACAACGTGAAGAGCAGCAACGACTTTGTGGGCCGCGTTGTGATTGGTCAGTTCTCCACGGGGCCGGCCGAGACCACGCACTGGCGGCGTCTGCTGCGTTCCCAGCGTACGCCCGTGGAACAGTGGCACAGCCTGCGGTCCCGCGCCGAGTGTGACCGCGTCTCTCCCGCCTCACTCGAGGTCACGTGATCCTCACGCAGCACGCCGATTGGTGGAGGCAGGAAGTGTGGACCATTTAATGGGCGGGGTTTCACTTGAAGGACAAACAATAAGAAGAACTGTGGTGATCTGAATGGACTGTGGGTTCTGGAACCGGCTCGTGTTCTGCTCTGGAGTTCCTGGACTTTATTCGGAAAGCTGGACTGCTGAGAAAGTGTTTTTCAGGCGACGCAGCTGAGCGTTTGTTCTTTATCACACTGATATTATCATCATGGAGAACATAATAACCTCATCATTGGCTCGGCTCAGGCTGAGATCAGTGGGATCATTCCTCCTCCTCCTCCTCCTCCTGTTATGGGACGTGGCGTTGCTTCTATTAATCAGCTGATTGGTTTTTTTGTTTAAAGGTATTTAGAAATTAATCAGTAATAACGTGGCTGTTCCTTTCAGTTCCACACCATAGACTCCATCTGTGTGATATAAAATTCTGTGAAAAAAATAAGGCATAAGATCATGATGTTATATTTTCACGGGGTTTTTTTTTTTTTGTGACCATCAGTGCAGGAGGTAAAAAGGTGAAAAGTGTCATGATTGTAAAAACAAGCGTCCAATCAAATCAGCTCCTCTCATCCAATTTAAAAATGAGTCCAATCAAATCAGCTCCTCTCATCCCCTTTAAAAATAACTGTCCAATCAAATCAACTCCTCTCGTCCCCTTTAAAAATAACTGTCCAATCAAATCAACTCCTCTCGTCCCCTTTAAAAATAACTGTCCAATCAAATCAACTCCTCTC
>CM040466.1:796211-819128 GCA_022758105.1 Pangasianodon gigas
CATCATCATACACTACACACACCTAACATCATCATACACTACACATACGTAACATCATCATACACTACACACACCTAACATCATCATACACTACACACACATAACATCATCATACACTACACACACCTAACATCATCATACACTACACATACGTAACATCATCATACACTACACACATAACATCATCATCATACACTACACATACGTAACATCATCATACACTACACACACATAACATCTTCATACACTACACACACATAACATCTTCATACACTACACACATAACATCATCATCATCATCATACACTACACACATGTAACATCATCATACACTACATGCCATCATCACACACACATCGGGAGGTTGAGTGTGAGACTCACCGCTGTTCTGTCTGTACCAGATCTCCACACAGTCCTCCTCCTCAGAGATACGGTGGATTCCATCGTCCGGCTGGTTTCCGTCCCAGTAGTTGTACTCGTACGGTGATCCGTCCGTCCACTCCATGGTGCCCTCCTGCGAATACGTCCACACAAGGATATAACAAGCAGCAAGCTGTCCGCATTCTGAACCTTTCTGAGCTTTTCTTGGAGAGTTTGGGTCAAATGAAGTATCGCTAAACAGACAGGAAGGGTCACGGGGCAAAAACATCACATCACTAATCATATACTTATTTATACTAACTGGTTCACAAGCAAACCAGTACAGACACATTTAGATAAAAATGTATGAACATTTAAATGTGTGTGTGTGTGTGTGTGTGTATGTATGTTAGTGTGTATACATGTGTGTATTTGTACTTATGTGTGTGTATGTGTGTGTGTCTATGTTTGTTAATGTGTGTGTGAAAATATATATATATGTTTGTACGTGTGTGTGTACTATATACGGTATGTATGTGTGTATCTATATGTATGCCTATGTTTGTGTGTTTGTGTGTGCGTGTGTATGTGTGTATTTGTACATGTGTGTGTGTGTATGTATATGTATGTATGCCTATATCTGTGTGTTTGTATGTGTGTGTATTTGTACATGTGTGTGTATACTATATACAGTATGTATGTGTGTGTATGTATGCATATGTTTGTGAGTTTGTATGTGTGTGTATATGTGTCAATTTGTAAGTGTGTGTGTATACTATATACAGTATGTATTTGTGTGTGTGTATGTATGCCTACGTTTGTGTGTGTGTGTATTTGTACATGTGTGTATATACTGTATACAGTATGTGTGTGTGTGTGTATGCCTACGTTTGTGTGTTTGTATGTGTGTGTATGTGTGTGTATTTGCATGTGTGCGTGTATACTATATACAGTATTTATGTGTGTGTGTGTATATGTATCTGTATGTTTGTGTGTGTGTATTTGTACGTGTGTGTTTGTATGTATGTGTGTGTATATGTATCTGTATGTTTATTTGTACGTGTGTGTGTGTGTATTTGTACCTGTGTGTGTTGAATTAAAATAAAGCTGAATTATTTTAAACTGAAGTGAATCGAGTAAAATATCTAAGAAAAGAAAAACGTCCTGATGGTGTATGTAACGTCGTCGCGCGTTTCGGCTCTAACGTGTAGCAGGAACGCGATCTCCACCTCGTCGCCGTGACGCTCGCAGGTTTTTACTCAAACCCAAACTCTCTCTGAAGCTCGGGGAGGATTTACGGTGTTGTGTAGATCCTACAGGAGGATCACTGAGCCGCTCGATCCACCAGGCTGTAAACTATCCACATCACCACTTCCTCTAAAGCTGCAGCACAAATCCCGCTCTAATATAAATATTAATATATTTATACTTTAATTATTTTTAATGATCATGAGGACACTGAGGTTTGGGCTTTAGCTAGATTTGATTTCCACAATAGCTAATGAAATAGCCAGCTAGCGTGCTAGTCATCCTGGCTAACTGTTTTACTACACAGTATAATATTTACCCTAATGCAATCTAGCTTGCTAGTGACATTTTACACAATAAACAGCGTAACAGTTAGCATATCAGTTAATGATCTGTAGCTATGGTACAGATAACGACTGCTTGTTTACACAACATATTAGTTAGCATAATGTTAGCTAGCTAGTGACAATGGCTAGATTGCTAGCAATGGCCTAGCAATCTAGTGACAATGGCCTAGATTGCTAGCAACTCAGCTACTAGGTTACACAATAATTGGTATAATAGTTAACACAATGTTTGATATCTTACACAAAATTACACAATTAACACAATATTATAGTTAGAATAATGCTAGCTACCTGGCTAGTGAATTCAGCTACTTGTCTACATAATTAGCATAATCAATAGCACAGAAGTTAGACTAATTTTAGATCACTTGCTAGTGATGTTGGCTACTGGTTTAACAATAATTAGTATAACAGTTAGCCTAATGTTAGCTAACTAGTTAGCAACAATGGCTACTAGTTTGAACAATTAACACAGCATAGAAGTTAGCATAATGTTCACTAGCTTGGTGGCAATAATGGCTACTTGTTTACACAATATAATAGTTAGCATAATGTTAGCTAGCCTGCTAGTGACATTGGCTCCTAGTTAGCATAATAGTTAGCCTAATGTTAGATAATTTGCAACTGAAAGTGTTGGGTTCATTGCTAGCAACACTAGCTTCGTTTTTACACAATAATACCCATAACTAATATATATAGTTAGATATATAATATATATCTAAGTATATAATTAGTTTAGCTAATATGCACATATATACAGTAGCTAATTTACACAATAATTAGCGTAACAGTTAGCATAGTAGTTAGTGGCTACTTGTTTACACAATATAATAGTTAGCATAATTATAAATATTTTGTTAGCCTCTAGATTTATGCTATAATTATTGCAATAATTAGCATATTAGCTAGGTTGCTGGTGACATGGGCTACTAGTTTACTCAACAGTAAGCATAATAGTTAGCACAGTAGTTAGATTAATCTTCAGTAGTATGTTAGCCATATTGGCTACAGGTTTACAAAATATATCAGTTAGCTTAATGTTAGATTGCTAGCGATATTGCCTCTGGGTTTACACAATAAGTAGCATAATAGCTAGCAACTTTTGTTTACACAATATAATATTTAACTCAGTGTTAGCAAACTTGCTACTAGCTACTAAAGTCAGTTAGCTTCTGCTGTAAAGGTAACTGGCTAAATTTTGCTAAACAGAAATGTGGGATTTTTTTTTTTTTTTTTTAGGATTTTTGGCAGATGTTGTTGTGTTAGAGATAAAAGACATCCAAAATGATAAAAAAAAATTATTTAAAAAAGGGTGAGAAATGAATCATGGAAATTTTTATATTGTTATGTTTTGTGTTGTTTATGTGACCAAGGAGACAATCATCTCCATCATCTCCATGCACTCCAGGGTTGCCAGGTCTCAGAATAATAAGCATTTCAACTGTACAGTGATGTATAAAGGGAAATGAGGATTAAAAAAACCACTTGATCACAGTTTAAGATCTAAAACTAACCCCAAAATCTCATGGAGCTGGAAAAGAGACGTTTCTTTCTATGCGTGGGTCACTGTAGTGCGCACGCATTTCTATTTCTATGTTTTATCATCACATACTAAGGACATTATCCGCTCTGTAATCCTCCTTTTCCCAAATTTTGCACTATTTTCGCCAGTTTAGACTCTCACGACCAGCCTACGTTTGATTATAGATTTAATTCCGATGATTTTCTCTTTTTTTTATTTGCATGATCTCGGTGGGTGTGGATTATTTTTCAACCAATCCAAAAATACACCACCTGTGGACTTGCTCCAAAACTAACCCTAACTAATTTGGTATAAACTCCACGACCCTGGCAACCCTGTTCTGCTCAAGCCGAGCTCCACGCCGCCGCTGAGGTTTCACCTGTCTCCGGTCGTGCAGGCCGATCCAGATATCCGTCGGGATTCCCGGCACGCGGCTGTTCACCAGATCGTACACGAACACGTTCTCCTCCCAGCTGAATGCAAACACAGACATGTCAGGTCTATAAAGAGTGCGCTGAAGTTCTATTACGCGTGCTCTGGATGATCCATGCGTCTCCGTGTTACCTGTGTATGGAGGCGAGTTTTCCTGACCGGTGACCGTTGGAGAACTCGGCGCAGTACAGGTCGGCTTCGGCCCACGTGCGGTTCAGGGGAAAGAAACGGTAGCAGTAGCCGTCGAACTCGGTCCAGAAGAGCGGACAGACGGCGGGCTGACTCGAGTCAGGAAGCTGCAGAGGCAGAGCTGGAGAAAGGGGAAGAGTTACAGGGTAAAACTGTGGTACTGACTTCATCTACTACATTTATATCCAGAGGAAATGGGTTCTAACAAGGTTCTCCAACTCCTGTTCTGTCCCTCATCTAACACAGTGTCCGGTGTGAAAGAAGGAGCTACAGCTGAGCAATAATGTCATGTATATCATATCATATCATATTACAATAATTTATTCATGTTTATGAATGTGATGCTATTTGGAGTAAAACAGGAACACATTATGCTCTTGGAAGCCATTTAACCCTTTAAAAAAATTATTTTTCAATGTTGAATTTAACCATTTAACCATTCAAACAACGTGTTAACCGACTATCTCATCTTTTACAAGGTTTCTTTGCTGCATTTTGCTCTTAAATGAGTAAAAGTGTTGAGGCTTTTTTTTTTTTAATATAGAATTAGTAAATCTACAATATGTGGTTGGATATTTTTGTACTTTCTTCTTCTCAGGATCTTCAGGGAATTGTTATGAACTTCCTGTTGTACTTGTGACAGGTAACAGGTTTGAGCGAATGAACTGAAAATGCAAAAAAAAAATCTGATTTGTTAAGCATTTTAATGATTATATTTGACGGTAAGGTGTAGTTATAGTGAGGTGAAACACGCAAAAATGATTTTGTAGGTTTTGTTAATGTTTTATCTGAAATGTGCACAATGAAGGAAACTTTACCTGTGTTTAAAATGTCTTTTATTTTACACAGAGATTTGTGAATGGAGCATCAGTGCAACACCAATGACAAATGAATCATTCAGACACTGAGGAGCCGACAAACAACGTCAAATTTAACGTGCATTATAAATGATGTTTATTTGAGTTTGAGAAAATGACAATCATCCACTAAACCTAGTACTGTATTCTGACTTTTAACAAACAAAGTGCAGGCGAAATAATCAGTAAAAATGGTGTTGGTTATAAAAGTTAGAAAAAGTATAAAAACCTACAAAAGCACTGACATGAAAATTTACACTCTGTCTTATTTAGGTTTTTTTTTTTTAGCTATTTTAAGTGCATTATTTGATATTTATTTATACAGAATTACAGCAGATTTGAGTTTACAGCAACTCTGATGCATTCTACACAAGCACACAGGTGAAAATATACACATCTTCTCTACACTTTTATTAAAACTTGGCTGACATGACAACATGATACAGATATCGTGATAAATTACGTCATGAAACAGTTCTATGAGAATGTCATGGTTATGTTGTTTAACTCTGTATTGCTTTTAGAGTAATAAGCGCTTTTTAACCTTTTTAATTATTTAGTTCTATTTTGTAACTTGTTACTCGTTAACTATTTTAATTTTGTACCTTTTTAATGATTTAACACATTTCTCATGTGGACTGGAGACTAAATTAAAAAAAAAAAAAAACAAGGAAATTTGTTTTAGACATATTAAAAAATGAGAAGTTAAAAGTAAAAAATAAAGTAATTAATAACTAACAAGTGATAAACTACACAAAATAGTTAAATACCTGGCTGTATATTACGTATGGTGAAACATCAGGTCAGGTGTAATATTTGTTGTTATGATATTCTGGCCACATTGCTCAAATATATACATATTTTACTTACATTAATATTCATGACTCTCTTATAAGATGTTATCTTATCCTAGAAAGTAACTGAAGAAGACTGAATGTTTTCTGTTTGCTGTTTTTACTGGTACATTAAGATAAATGTGTAAAACTCAGAAGTCTGTGTTAGTCTGGGAGTCAAGCTCAAACTTTAATTTTCTTCCTCCTGAAGTAGGTCACAGTGTAAATGCTCATAAAGCAGGGAGGTATTCATCCTGTACTGTGCACATTCTCAACCCAGTACAAGAGCAAACTCCAGGAAGAAACTCTCAACATGCAAAAGATACATGAATTTTAAACATAAAGGATAGAAGAGAGTGCGTAGCTCCTGAAGGAGTGAAGTAAGAAAACGCCGTGGAGTCGGACTCACCCTGAGTGATCTTCATGCTGGTGGAGGGAAGAGCCCAAAGCGGCACGCTGCTGAGCCACAGGGCCAAGCACAATCCACACCAGAACATTTTCACACACTGCAATGTGGCCGAGTGTGTGTGTGTGTGTGTGTGTGTGTGTGTGTGCGTACAACACGGCTGTGTGGAGACTGGGATCGATCAGAGGGTGGGCGAGACTCCTAAATCCTCTGCCAGACTCTTCCTACTCAGAGAGAGAGCAAGAGAGAAAGAGAGAGAGACAGTGAGAGAGTGACAGACAGAGAGAGAAAGAGAGAGAGAGAGAGGGTGACAGAGAGAGAACCAGACAGACAGGGAGACAGAGAGAGAGAGAGACAGTGAGACAGCGAGAGACTGACAGTCAGACAGAGAGAGAAAGAGGGAGAGAGAGAAACAGACAGATAGGCAGACAGATGGTGTGAGAGAGAGAGAGACTGACAGATGGAGAGAGAAAGACAAAGAGAGGAAGACAGAGAGAGAGAGATGCAGACAGACAGACAGACAGACAGGGAGAGACACAGGGAAAGAGAGAGAGAGAGAGAGAGAGTTTAATATTTTCTGACATGCACCCTCTGACTGCACAGTTTTGTCGTTTAAGTGTCCTCAGTACGTGACCCATGACCTTTGTTCCACATTTAAGCTCACTAATCGAACTGAAAGTGCACTGAATACAGAACACACCTCCTTTTACTGCATCCAGACAGAAAGAACTACACATTACTGCTGATTAAAGATGTTCATTCATTCATTTATTCATCTTCAGTAAACGCTTTATCCTGGTCAGGGTGGTGTTGGATCCGGAGCTAATCCCCGGGAAACGCTGGGTGCGATGCAGGAATACAGCCTGGATGGAGACGCCTTACAAAAACATTTATGTTAATGTTAGGATTACGGAGCTTAATGAGTGTTCTGACATGTGTTTACAGAAAGGAGTTTGGTAACATTGAGTTCCAGTGGCCTCATAGCACCAGTACAAAAAAAAAAAAACAATGAGGCAAACTTTGGGCTTCCTGGCTGATCAACTGCGATGGGGGTAAAAGGGGCTGCAGCAGGCTGGGTGGGGTTTAGAAGGAGGGTGTAACATTGGTTTGAGGTGTTAGGAGCGATGGTGGAGGTACTTCCGATGCCCTGTTTATTTTCTGTTCCTCTACATCATCCAGTCACTGATCTACCTGCAGGATTAACAACATCTGTTTCTCCCGAGTCCAAAAATATCCAACATCCAGTCCCACTCCGATCTCTTTGGAAGACCATCTTCCAGAGACTGCAATGGTTGCCAAGTTGCAATCTCAGTGTTCCTATGTTTTTTCTTTCCCAACTGAACACACTGATCTTATTGAACACACAAATCAGGACTGGTGTGGTCACGTGCAGCCGTATGGACAGCCTGAAGATGAGAGAAAAGTGGTTCAGGAAGATTTGGGAATGAAACAGGTGACCAGAAAAGCCTCATTGTGCTCGTACCAAACCAAGATGGGGAAATGCGTTTCTGCGTGGATTACCACAGGTTGAACGCAGTTTTCCAAGTTTTTTTGTGTGTATCCAATGCAACATATTTACGAGCTCTTGCATAGGCTGGGTGTAGCTCACTTTTATTCAGCACTAGATTTAACCAAGGCCTATTGGCAGATTAACTTCAACCAAAGTCCAAATTCGCACCGATTTGTATTCAGGCTTTTCAGAGCACTGCACACGTTTCAACATTTCAAGGACCAGGATCTGTGCAGATGACATAATCATTTAGAGTAATAACTGGCTGCAGTATATGCAGCTTGCGCAAGCCATATTGAGTCTATCCTTGAGATAGACTCCAGATCCACTGTGACCCTGACCAAGATAAAGCCCTTACTGAAGAGCAATGAATTTTAAAAAAACATCAATTTGCAAGCGTGTCCATTTGAAATGCTTTGTACTAAACAACCAGGCTCAAAAATCATCTCACAGTAACATCTCACTGTGATGACTTGTTCCTCCTCCAGTCCTCCGTCCCGCACGCCATTGTGCTGCTGTCAGCTTTATCTGGAGCCCTGCAGGGTCCCGACGCTATTAAAGGCCATGGATCTGTCCTTATCTTGCTGAGGAGCCACGACTGACACAGTGAGAGACAGGACACACAGATATGAGTCATTCTGCAGCCACTTACAGCCGGATTCTCTTCTCAGACAGGCCTGCTGCTGCTGTTCTCTAAAATAAACCGCACTATAATTACATTCCAGGAGGCCACGTTGCCTGAAAGTGGTCAAGAGGATGCCAAGAGGATGTACGTGACCATCTGACCATCAGGAGACGCCGCAGCACTCTGCACTGAACTGTCACTGTTTTTTTTAATGATGTATCGTGATTGGCAAATCAGTAAATTATAGCAACATTCAAGCAAGATTCCAAATAAAGAGACTAAATCGTTTGCACAAAAATATCTAGTATCTAGAGTTAGCTGTTATCTAGAGTTAGCTAGTATCTGGAGTTAGTATCTAGAGTTAGTTAATATCTAGTGTTAACTGTTATCTAGAGTTAGCTGTTATTTAGAGTTAGCAAGTATCTAGAGTTAGCTGTTATCAAGAGTTAGTTGTTATGTAGAGTAAGCTAGTATCTAGAGTTAGCTGTTATTTAGAGTTAGCTAGTATCTGGAGTTAGTATCTAGAGTTAGTTAATATCCAGTGTCAGCTGTTATTTAGAGTTAGCTATTATCTAGAGTTAGCTAGTATATAGAATTAGTTAATATCTAGTGTTAGCTAGTATCTAGAGTTAGTTGTTATTTAGAGTTAGTTAATATCTAGTGTTAGCTATTATTTAGAGTTAGCTAGTATCTAGAGTTAGTATCTAGAGTTAGCAGTTATTTAGCGTTAGCTAGTATCTAGAGTTAGTATCTAGAGTTAGTTAGTAAATAATAGGTGTGTCACAGATGACTTAAAAATTAATAATTATTATAATTCCACCTCGTACAAAGTCGACAGAAGAAACGATAGATAAAACTCACCAAATGTGCTTCATTACGTGTTCAGTACAATGCTTATAAAGGCAGCGAGATACATCAAAAAAACTGTTCAAAGTACGAGGGTGAGTCAAATGAAAACACAGCTTAACAAGATTCCTCTAAAAAAAATTTCAATTCAATTCTAATTTATGTCAGTTTTTATTTCACACACTGTCTTACAATATGAATGCAAACTAAAAACTTTTTCACAGCCTCTGTTTAAATGCTTTTAGTCTCAGAGGTGAACCACGTTTCAAATATTTGTTGCTGTCAATATTTTAAGAAACTTTCTGATCAGTTCTGACACTAAAGAATAATCATGATACACTTTCTTATTATCAAAGCGTTGTAAATGATATAATTTTGTCTTTACATCACAGAAACAGATGTATTAACAAATTTATTACCTGCCCTTCAGTTGTATTAATTTACACACAGTCTACGTTTCTGCAGTTCTGTTGTCTTTGACAATGACAAACCATAAAAACCTTAAAACTTTAAGTGACTTTCAGGCTGCAGGTAATAAATTCAGGTCCGTTTTATGCTACGGTCGCTTAGGGGACAGGGAACACCACTATTTTAAAAAAAACGAAAGTTTCTGTATCAGGCAGTCGCATGGCGCCCCCTTGTGGTGTGAATAGAATTTACGATATATATATATATATATATATATATATATATATATATATATATATATATATATATATATATATATATATAGTATTTACGAATAACTAAATTAAGGAAGTAACATCAGAGCAAAGAAGTGGTGATCATGAAGGGTTCGTATCTATCTGGGGTGGAAAAGACGAGAGGAGAAACAGACCCAAAACATTGAAGACATTTGCCTCGATATTAGCTAAGAAATTAAAGCTAATTAATTGGATTTATTAGATTTAGTCAAATTGTCCACTTTCTTGCTTCGGGTTGTTGATGTAATTGAAATAGAAAAATATAAATATAGGCTATCTAGCTTGCTAGCTAGTATCTAGAGTTAGCTATTATCCACAGTTACCTAGTATCTAGAGTTAGTACCTAGAGTTAGCTAGTATCTAGAGTTAGTTAGTATTTAGAGTTAGCTAATATCTAGAGTTAGTACCTGGAGTTAGCTAGTATCTAGAGTTAGCTGTTATTTAGAGTTTGCAAGTATCTAGAGTTAGTTAGTATCCGGAGTTAGTTAGTATCTAGGATTAGCTCATATCTAGAATTAGTTAGTATTTATGGTTAGCTCATATCTAGAGTTAGCTATTACCTATAGTTAGTTATTATCCAGAGTTAGCTAGTATCTAGAGTTAGCTATTATTGAGAATAGGCTAGTATCTATAGTCAGTATCTAGAGTTAGTATTTAGTATCTTGTTCAGCTGTTTTTATTTTATTGTTTAATAAACTTTTCCCTCATGTGAGATAATGAAGTTAATTATTGCATATAAAATAATATAATTAGATGAAGGGTGAGCCAGAGTGTCAGAAACAGCTCTGATTAAAGTCATTCATTTGCATTGGCTCCGCCCACTATTTTAACCTTTTAGAAAGAGTAGTAATTATATAGTCATTAAAGCAATCACACAAAATGGACCTGAGGAGTTATTTTGCTCCTGTAAAAGACACAACTCTCTCTGTAGAGCTTTTTTGGGGGTGTTTATGAAGTGTGCATGTGTTTTTACACTCATAAACCTTCAGACACTACTTCTTTAATTCCTAATTTTTTTTAACAAAATCGTAAAATCACACATTAGGCTGAACTCAGGTAATGTGGAAGCTTTTAGGAATTTTTTATGTCAGTATCTTTTCCTTGTATATTACTGAAATCCTATATTGTAATTTATCAATTGTGAACTTTTACACATTTTATATATTATATTTAGATTTTAATTATCTTTACACCTGCACGCTGTGAACCGGGGAGCGTAAGTAAACGCCCCCCAGAGAGAGACCTTGAAACGTTGATTTTCACCGGTTTTAAATCTTATAGATTGCTGTAAATCACACCGTGTCCTGGATGTGGTCTGAAGCAGATTTATTGATTTTGGGTGAGACAGACTTCTGTTGCTTCAATTTAATTAAATTAGTGCAAAAGTAAAGAAGCGAACGTCTGACGCTAAACCTGTCCTTGAGTAAGACGTGGACACTGTGGACATTTTTATCTGTTCCTTTAAAACTGTATCCATGATGAGAAAAATAAATTTGCGAGTCTGCTGTATATAATCCTGAGCCGGGTATTGATTTAGAAAAGCTCTGCTGAGAGCAGACGCTCCAAAACGGTCATGTTTGAAATGTTTAAGTGTCCCTCTGTAGAGGAAACGCATCACTGTGATCATCTCCAGCTCCGTTATGTTCTGCATGATCCTTAATCCTGAGTTAGCGATGACCTCCCGAGTGTATCGTACGCAGTGATGCGTGTAAATTCCAGCAGTTATGCTCCCTGACATTTGGTTGATACAGGAAGTGGGTGTAGCACTGAGGTCTTCCTGAAGCTAATCGAAGAGATGCACATTGTGTCAATGAGGAGGAACTTTCCAGAACCTCGAGACACTGATTCCAGCTAAACTGGGCTTGATGAAGATCCTGCTGTACCGTGATGTTCCAGTGATTCTCGGTATAAACCCACCTCAACAACTCAGTGGGATTTAAACTCACAACCTCCTGGTGTTTAACAAGCACCTTCAACTGAACAAATTCGACAGAGAAGCTACGTTTTTGTCTTTCTAATCCTGAGTGATGCTCACATGATGATATTGATAAGGTGAAGTTTTCTGTAAGGAGATACATTTATTTAACATTAATGGAAGGAGTCTCCAGTGTCAGTGCTTTGTAACAGTCAGAGGTAAAGCTGTAACTTTTGACATCTGGTAAGGGAACGGCTTTTTATAGCTGCCATAAGTGATAATGCAGATGTTCCACAACATTAAATGTAACTATAAATGGATAAAAAAAATTATATGTCGTCGTTTAATTAATGAAACATCGTAATCGTTGGAAAGTTGCTGTGGTGTAAGAGGAATAAAACGCTCGGGGACGTGCTGTTGTAGGTGGTGACAGTAACTCCGCTTCTTCACACCATTCTGTCGTTGATTATTTTACTATAACAGCACCACACGGCGTTTATTACCTAAATGAAAGCATAAAGCTCACAAACAGAGTCTAATCTATAAATTCAGACGGCATTTTGACGATACGCTCGGTGATTAAAGCCGACGTTTCTGGTGAGGTTTGGTTGTTGCAGATACAATAAAACCCATCGTTCACTCTTCCACCAGGAAGCTCATTCTTCTCTGTCATCTTCACTGCTCTTCATAACGCACACTGTTTACGGTGTTGCGCTGTTGCCTAGCAACATGGTGTGGAAGTCAGACAAAGAGCAGATAAAGGATGCTGAGGAGATCATTGTGCCGGGATGTGTTCCGTTTATCCGGGAAGAGATCGGAGCGACTCGGAGCTGCAGAGCTCAGCTCATGGCCTGAGGAGGAGAAAACGACAGGAAGTGAGGATCTTCTCCTGATCCGTGTGCAGGGTTTAGTGCATGCTACCATCTTGTGGCAGCAGATACAGAACTGTGAAGCAGGTCCGTGGGTGTGGTGAGCTTGGAAAGAAGAACATCAGTGTAAATGTGTAAATATATAAATATGTAAATATATAAATATGTAAATACGTAAATATGTCCATTGTAGCTTCTTTAATTAACATCTAAAACTTACACAAACTCAATAATCATAATTTATATTCAATATATGATGAGCATGGAATTAAATATAATGATGTTTTGGAATAAAATCTGCAGAAATTGTCCATAAAATGATTTGCAAAACTATTGGCACCCTCTGTAAAGACGATCATGACTACTTATTAAAGTTTAGATTTCTCTCATTTTCAGTATGACGTGATCTATAATTTTACCAGGGGTGCCAATACTTTCCAGAGCTGACTCTATACATTTCACACCAACATTTTGGCTGCAGTGATGATGAAAATGATGATGATGATGATGATGATGAAGATGGTTGTGTGTAAGTATTGTGTAAGTGTTTTCATTCTTTTTGCATTCATGTCAGGATTTTTTTTTATTTTTAGATGAAATACCTCACAGATATAACACACTGTCCTTTAAAAAAAAACCGAACTAATACATGAAACAAACAAAGAACGATGATTCCACTCTGAAATCTGATGATGCATCCTTGAAATTTTACTCAGCTGTACCAGACGGATCAGTCTTCAGCATTTCCACACACACACACACAGAGACTTTTACACACGGCTTTAAATTTAATGGACACAGTAACAGTGCAGGATTTAACACTGATCTACTAATAAAGAGCTCAGAACTAGAGGGATGTGAAGTGGAATTCAACAAACTGTACAAGAGGAAGGAAGAAAATCGACATTTTGATCATTTCTTTAAAACTGGCTGAACATTTATTCATCCTGGGATTTGATCTGGTTATAATACTGGATCTAATAAAGAGCTTCAGTTTCATATGCGTAATATTTTTCACCTGAAAACGTCACTCACAGCCCTGAAGCCGATGGGACACTCGGGTGTATGATGAGATGAAAAGTTAGCTTAAAGTTTCCTATTAGCTTTTTTTTTGTAGTTTAAAAATATGTTTTGAATTAAAATGTTTAGTGATTCCCTTATTCTGTTTCGTTTCCTGCTTCTTCTTCTTCTTCCTTCAGGGATCTTGTGCAAGAACATGTGAAAAAGTACAGAATTTGAAGGCCTCCAGACCTGAAGATGTATGAACAAAATTTTTTAAAAATATATTTTGGAAGAATGAATGAATGAATGAATGAATGAAAAAGAACAAACAAAGTTCAAATAATGGATATTTTGTTGTTTATACCCAAAGCACTACACTTCTAAATCAGTTGTTTTTAGACATTTCCCTGTTTTCTGTACTAACACACACGTTTCATGTTTTCTCTTAAATTTATACAGTTAATAACCTTTAAAATACTTTAAAAAAATCTGAAAAGTTTAATAAAAAAAGGAATAAAGCAGAAAATATCAATGCAATAATCTTCTTCTCCTCATTATTACAAGCTTTTGAACTTTTCTTACTCTTACATTTCTATTATTATTATTATTATTATTTATTGTTGTTGCTCTTGTTATTGTTGTTGCGGATGTTGTTATTGTTGTTGTTATTGCTGCTGTTTTTGTTATTGTTGTTACTGTTGTTCTGTTGTTATTGTTGTTCTGTTGTTATTGTTGTTGCTGTTATTGTTGTTGCTCCTGTTGTTATTGTTGTTGTTGTTATTGTTGTTGCTCCTGTTGTTATTGTTGTTGCTGTTGTTGTTTTTGTTCAGAAATAACGTTGTTGTTGTTCGTGTAACACACAAAAGCAACAACAACTAAGAGACAAGTAAATTCCCGGGAAAATCCCCGGATGTAACCTTTGCACTGCTGGCAGTGTGAGTGCACTGAATTCCAGGAGGTGATTTTGAAAAACAACACAGACAGTAAAGCAGGTAAAGAGCTTCCACTCCGAGTGAGACTTTTATCATCACTGATTATTTTGAAAGAAAATTATAAATATAAAAAAAATAACAGAGTTGTATAACACTCCTGCTTTGAGTGAGGCGCACAGACGCGTAGTGGCCGCTAGGTGTCACTGCTGCGGCGCGGCGCTGCGCGGCGCTCACACATGAGCGCAGAAATAGAGGGGAGGGTCAGGCCGCATTGCTCGCACTTTTCAAACACGGCGCTGTTTCTTGCCTTGTTTGATTCGCGTTTTATCAGTTTATAACTCTGTGTAGATTAAACACTCGAAGTTCGGACGCATTCTGTGGACGTTTCCCCGTGGTGAAGCGGGTCATGCAGTCCTGGCGAAGGTAATGAGCCGCAAAGCCCTCGGGTCTCGGCTTAGCAGCGCCCATAAACTGCACCGGAACTGGAATGACTGGCAGCCCAGGTTGGTATGCTCCGTCACTGGGGAGGTTCCTACGAAAGCGCGGGGATTCACCGAGGCCTACTTTTTTTTATTTTTTTATTTTAAAATTGACAGCGTTCTCCATGACTGAACTCGATACACTGATTTACTTTTAATTTGGGTTGTTTAAAATGATCTAACTTCACGCACATTTGGTTAAAATGATTAATTATTTTAGTAGCTAGCTAACTATAAACATCGTCTGCTAGCTAGCGATGTGTAGCGATGCAGCCCCCCCCCCATATCACACACACACACAAGGTTAGCTTATTAGCTTACTAGCTAGCATTGAGCAAACTGTTTATCAAATGTCACACATTAACAATATTCACGATATCGTTTACAAACTATACAGAACAATTACTTTTTAATTCTTTATAATCTGGATGTACAGTAACCTATTATGATCAGAGGAACCGTTTCCGCCGTTTTGAGTAAACCTTATCTGTGGGCGGAGTCCTAAACGGATGTGTACTTCCCTACCCAAGTGCACTAGGTAGGGAACGACATAAATGGCTCGTGCACTCGATCTAGTTCACTACTGTTTAAAAGTCGAGGTGTTTGAGATTCTGCCGCTGTCTCTGTGAATTTCTGTGAAATGAGACGCTATATTTAATAAAAGTTCAGTGTTGGTGACATTAATATAAAAAATTATAAGTAAAAAATTAATCAGATTTTTTAAATGTTAAATATAATAGCGAGTTATTAATGTTTAAACTGAAATGATTCAATAATTTATATTTTATTTGTTTAATAAATGCCATTAAACGTCACCCCTTAATTCGTTCGCTATTTATTTTAGTTAAAAAATATTTTTTTTTATATTTACAAAATATTTAAAGCTTTAACACTTTTTTTTTTTTTTTTTTAAATAAAAGATTTAATGCAAAAGTAACTCCGTTTGACGTTAGCTAGCTAGCTACGGTAATGCTAGCGAATGCTAATGCTAGCGCGTCAGAAGGTGCCGCGGATAAAATTAGCTTGTTAGCTTGTTAGCTGAGCTAGCATTGTTTTTCACCTGCTCAGACATTTTTTAGTTTAATTGTTAACATTTAATTAACATTTTAAAGTTGCACAAATGTAGCTGTTGAAGCTGATCAGTGACTTGATTTCTTCCTTTTTAAAATTAACATAAAAAACAATAACTAGATATCTATATTAGCATAGATAGTTAGCTAGCGCGTGCAAGCTTGGTTAGCTTTAGCTAGCCGTCATGCTGACGTTAAACTATCTAGATAACTAGTTATCTAATTAACTGGAATAACTAATAACCCGGGTTAATAATTACATTCAAATATTTACACAATTACATTCAAATTATTGTTTTAAGAATTGTTTTTCGCTAATTAGCAAGCTAGCGCTGTGAAGTATAAAAACACAAACAGAGCTAGCATGCTAGTTCGCTATTGTTTATGGCAGTAATGTTAGCTAGCTAATTTAGTTTATTTTTGTGTAAATATAAATAGATAAATAAGTGAGTTTGGTTATTAATAACACGGTTTAAGCTGTGAAGGTGAACAGAGAGAGTTTTAAAGCTGTGTAACGCCAGTAAAAGCGGAAAGTTTGTCGTTATTTGGTGATTAGGCTGAAGTTTGCGCTCAGGAGTCTGTGAGCTAACTTTCATTTAGGAGATGAATAATAAAGTCAGTGATGAGGATGAAGGTGAGGATGAGGAGGATGAAGGTGAGGATGAGGAGGATGAAGGTGAGGATGTGTGTGACAGCAGGTGAGCAGTTTATTCCGCTCTTCAGGACTCACTTCAGTTTCACTTCAGAAGAAAAGAGAGAGAGAGTTTTTGGGAAAGTCCTGCGTGCAAAAGTTTTCACCCCCCTACAGCACAACTTTAACTTTTCTCCTTTAGATTTCTTTCTTCTTTTTGTGTCTTCTTTTTTTCTTTCTCTCATCTACCCGTCTTTCTCTCTTTGTCATTTTTACGTTTTGTCTGTCTCTTTCTTCCTTCCAGTTACCTGTTCTTTCTTTCTTTCTTTCTTTCTTTCTTTCTTTCTTCGTTCACCTAATTGACTTTCTCTCTTTGTCATTCTTTCTTTCTTTCTTTCTTTCTTTCAAGTTATTTGTTTTTGTTCTTTCTGTCTTTCTTTTTGTTCATTTTTCTTAATTCTTTCTTTGTGTCTCACATCTACCCATCTTTCTTTTTTCAGTTGCTCGTTCTTTCTTTCTTTGTTTCTTGTTTGTTCTTTCTTTCTGTCTTTTTCTTTCTTTTAATTATTTTATTGTCTTTTTCTGTCTACCTTTCAGTGACCTCTTTCTTTCTTTCTTTCTTTTCCTTCCAGTTACTTGTTCATTTGTTCTTTCGTTCGTTCTTTCTTTCTTGTTTTTTATTCGTTTCTTGTGCTTTCTTTCAGTTATTTTTTGGGAAAGTCCTGCGTGCAAAAGTTTTCACCCCCCCCTACAGCACAACTTTAACTTTTCTCCTTTAGATTTCTTTCTTTTTTTTTTTTTTTTTTTTTTTTTTTTTTTTTTTTTTTTTTTTTTTTTTTTTTTTTTTTTTTTTTTTTTTTTTTTTTTTTTTTTTCTTTCTTTCTCTCATCTACCTGTCTTTCTTTTTCCAGTTGCTCGTGTTTTGGTCTTTCTTTTTGTTCTTTTTTATTTTGCTTCTTTCTTTCTTTCATTCACCTAATTGTCTTTCTCTCTTTCAGTAATTTTTACATTTTGTCTGTCTCTTTCTTCCTTCCAGTTACCTGTTCTTTCTTTCTTTCGTTCTTTCATCTACCGTCTTTCTTTTTCCAGTTGCTCGTGTTCTTTCTTTCTTTCTTTCAAGTTATGTTTTTCTTTCTCTGTCTTTCTTTTTGTTCATTTTTCTTAATTCTTTCTTTGTGTCTCACATCTACCCATCTTTCTTTTTTCAGTTGCTTGTTCTTTCTTTCTTTATTTCTTGTCTTTCTTTCTTTCTTTCTTTATTTGTTTGTTCTTTCTTTCTGTCTTTTTCTTTATTTCTTATATCTGTACATTTCTTCCTTTCTTTTAATTACTTTATTCTGTCTTTTTCTTTCTTTCTTTCACCTAAATGTTTTTCTCTCTGTTATTTTTACTTTCTGTCTTCCTTCCTTCCTTCCTGTTACTTGTTCATTTGTTCTTTCATTCTTTTTCTTTCTTTCTATCTATCTTTTTGTTCTTATTTCTCTTCATTCTTTCTTTCTTTTTTTCACCTAACGGTCTTTCTCTCTTTCTGTCATTTTTACTTTCTGTCTGTCTCTTCTTCCTTCGTTACTTGTTCATTTGTTTTTTCTTTCTTTCTTTCTTGTTTTTTATTCGTTTCTTGTGCTTTCTTTCAGTTATTTTTTGGGAAAGTCCTGCGTGCAAAAGTTTTCACCCCCCCCCCACAGCACAACTTTAACTTTTCTCCTTTAGATTTTTTTCTTCTTTTTTTTTCTTTATTTCTCTCATCTACCTTTCTTTTTTTTTCCAGTTGCTCGTGTTTGTTCTTTCTTTCTGTCTTTCTTTTTGTTCTTTTCTTTCTTCTTTCTCATATTTACTTTCTGCCTGTTACTTGTTTGTTCTTTCTTTCGGTTATCTTATTCTGTTTTTATGTCTTTCTACCATTTGTTCTTTCTTTCTTTCTTTATTTCTTTCTTTCTCATCTGTTCTTCCCTCTTTCAGTAAAATTAAATGTTTTTCCTGTTCAGTTATTCGTTCTTTGTCATTTATTTTTTCTGTCTTTATTTCAGTCTTATTTCTTTCTTTTCGCTCAGCTGCTCGTCTTTCTCTTTTTCACCTAAAACATTCTTTCACTTTACTTGTCTTTACTTGTTCTTTCTGTTTCTCTCAGCTCCCCGTCTTTACAGCTTTACCTCTGACTGTTACAGAGCGCTGACACTGACACTGGAGACTCCTTCCATAAACGTCACGTAAACGTCTCTTTACAGAGTCGATGACGACACGGTCTTTAAGGCTACGTTTACACGACAACGATGCAGTCAAAAAATGGAAAAGTTTTTCTCGTGCGTTTTCAAAAAGTCTCACGTATACGTGACAACAGTTTCAAAACGATTCGCGTTTACACATATCCGCGATAACGGCCATAAACGCTGCATTACGTATGCCAGGCCAGTAGATGGCGCTGTCACCTTGTTAGTTGGTTGTAATATTGGTGAAGTAAATCCACACTTTGCTGAAGAAGCGTTAGCAAACTCTCGAGCAGCAGCAACTCTACCACGTTCTCCGCCATTGTTGTGTATGTTTGTTCGCGCTTGCCTTTACAATAGACACGTACTGCGCACGTCTACATACCTAACACGTACTACACACGCGCATGACGTCACCGTTTCCAAAGATTCCCGTATCGGGTGTTTACATGGAGACGATAACGGCGGCGTTTTCAAAAACTTGCACTTTGAAACCCGTTTTCAAAAATATGCGTTTTCAGTCCCCAAAACGCCGTCGTCGTGGAAACGAACAGGCAAAACGCATAAAAACTTTCCCGTTTTTGGCTGAAAACGTTGTCGTGTAAACGGCCCCTGACACCGGAGACTCCTTCCGTAAACGTCACATAAACGTCTCCTTACAGAGTCGATGATGACACGGTCTTTAAAACGCCTCAGAGCTGCTGTCATAGAGAATTAATCAACACCTCCTGACCAATCAGAATGCAGGATTCAGCAGCAGTGTGAACTGTTTCAGCTGCTGAGGCGATGCAGGACCGGCCGGGGTTTTACTGCGCTCACGTGTGTGTGTGTGTGTGTGTGTGTGTGTGTATGTGTGTGTGTGTACGTAAACGCGCTCCCTGACCGTGTGTGTGTGCTCGGGTGTGTTTCAGAAGCGACAGCACGTCAGCCAGCCAGGAAGGTGTGAAGTTCAGCGTCTCCAGAGACCACGGTTCAGCAGCTGTTTACGAGCCTGCGCACTCCGAGCAGCCGGGAACGCCAACGCCAACGCCAACGCCGCCGCACCATGACGCCTACACCGCTCACAGCTCGCTGGAAGAAGCAGGTGTGTGTGTGTGTGTGTGTGTGTGTGTGTTTGTTTGAGTGCTGACCAAAGTGCTAACAGGAAATAAAAAATATGTTCAAATAGTGACACGAAATATCGACAAGAACAAAAATAAATATATAAGTAAATAATAAACTATAAGAAATCAAACCAAATGTGACGAAGACCAGAAAATAATAAAAATAAATAAATAAATAAAATAAAACAGAGCAAATGATTGATAATCCTGAGAGGAAAGCGACGTTTTAATGGACGGTTTAAACGAGTTTGTTGTAGAGGATCTGACGCTCAGAACGCCTGAGCTGTAAATCCGTGAACGATTAAAATAAGGACACGCGGATTTGGGAATTCTGCGGCTCTCCGTATATCCGATCTTTAATGATCAGTCGTGTTTATTTATACAGGTTTTTATGGTTTAAAAAAAAAAAAAAAATCTAAATTACATTTAAAATTTAAGGTTCTGTCTGTTTTCATTAAATCCGTCATTTAATAAATACCTTAATCAATCTCTTAAATAAATCAATTAATCAATAAATATGTTTATATTGGTATATAAATATTCATAATAATATTTAGTAGTAAACAAATAGGCCAATAATTTAATAAATGTCTCAAATTAATTAATTAACTAATTATTTAATTATAACTAAATCAGCTGATTACTCAATAAATTTCTCAGTGAATAAATTGTCCAATAATTCTATAAATGTCTTAATAAATAAATCATAAAATCAGTTAATAAATTAATTTTTTTAACTATTAATTTTTATGTTTAATTTAATTATTTTAAAATTTATTTATCTAACTAAACCTTTATTTAAAAATGTATTGAAGGATACAGTGTGTTTTTTTTTTTTTAATTCCACCAATAAATCCTAAAAAAAAAAATTATAATAAATATGTTTACATAAAACTAACATAATACCAGATTGACGCATTTATTAATAATTTATTTACGTATTTATTGACGGATATATTTTAAAATAAGTCCTCAGTAAAAGTGTTTTATATTTAAATAATAAAAATAAAAAAACGCAATTTTTTCATGAACTATGTTAATGCAACAGTCTAATTTAAAAAAAAATATATATTATTATATCTTAAAAATAATAGCAATTGTTTAAATGATTTAATGACACACCTGGACTAGTTTTATGGAGGTTTAATCATTTTTAAACATTTCAGACCTTTAGATTTATGTTTATCCCTCTATATATTTATCTATTTATACATTTGTATATTTATTTATTTATTTATTTATCTATTTATTTATTTAGATGACAGATTTACGATTTTAACGCACAGTTTGATTGTGTTATTAAATAAAAGTTTTATACCATACATGGACGATTTTGCGTACGTATAAATTATTTTAAAGAGCAGTTTTATGTTGATGACTGCAAATTAGACGTCGCGTTTTAAAAACAATGTTATTTAATATTCCTTTTATTTAATATGTACTTGGGGTTTTGGGGTCATTTCCTGTTTTACAGGAAGTCCTCTGTGACTTTATTTCCGTGTCGATGTTTTTCTCCGTCCTCCGCTGAGGAAAATTACAGACCTGCTGTTTTTCTCCAAACTCGGCGCTCGTCCGATGTTTTAAAAGCAGACATCGGCTCACGTTAGGGGGGAAAAAATGTCGTCTGACTGCTGCTACTCGTTGTGTTTAGTCTCGTAGCGCGTGCATCAGTGACGCATCAGATATTAAACACTTCCTCAATCAGGAAACGGAGAAACGGACGCTTTAGAAGCGACGCTCGGCCGTACAGCCGTTCTGTAAAACCTCGACTACCCGGGAAAGCGTTTTCAGGACGAGAGAAAATAAAACCGTTAAGAAAAGAAAAGCGAGATTCTGTAATAACCATAACGACGGCAGCTACAGGTATAAAGTCCCAAACGTCTCCATACACACGGGAGATTAACGCTTTTGAGCGAAATGTAACTTTATTTATTAAACCTCCTCTACGTGATCGCCGTTTCTTTGTAAACGTAAACACACCACACCGAGTCGTCTCTCCTGCTCGTGATGTTCACGCATCTCCATCGCAACCTCGCGTCAGCTTCCTGATCCAGCCGCGAGAACGATTTCGATACGTTCTTCTTTTGTCAAAGGCGTTCTTAAAGTTTATCTGGAAAAAATAATATAATATAAACTAACTATGAATCGTATTTTGAACGACATTTTGCTAGAAAAGTGTTAATTTCCCCTCTTTATGGAGACTTTTGGGACACCCTGTATATCCACACGCGCACGTACAACATCATCAGCTTTTACTTTTCTAAAAATAGCGATTAGTTTTATCGCCGACGCTTCCGTAAATATCTATGCACGTAACGCAGACATGCGTGTTCGTAGAAAATCGATTTCCGGATGCGAGAGTTTAACACTCGTGTAAAAACACGTCCTGCTGATAAACGAATCCGATCCGAATAGGGCTCATGCAGGTTTCCTGGTTCTCACTCTGGTGTACTGGAGCGTCGCGGTGAGATCCGATCGAGCGTCTGGGGAATTTTCAGCGTGACGACGAAAACCTGCGAAAACGGAAGATGAAACTGAAAGTTCGGAAAGCACCGAAGTGACTCGAGTGTGTAAAAGGTACAGCAGGCTCTGAACATCT
Source organism: Pangasianodon gigas (assembly GCA_022758105.1). Taxonomy (NCBI): domain Eukaryota; kingdom Metazoa; phylum Chordata; class Actinopteri; order Siluriformes; family Pangasiidae; genus Pangasianodon; species Pangasianodon gigas. The sequence goes on from CM040466.1 coordinate 818,895, forward strand.
GTCTTATGTTTGTGTTTTTTTTTGTGTTTTAAATGAATTGCAGGTGTGTATGACGCTGATGGAGGCCACGGTGAAAATACATTTGGTTGGAAGTCGCTGGGGCAAGAGTTGAGGATCAATGATGTGACGGCGGATTTACCCAGTTTTCAGCATGGACACCGTGCTTTAGCTGCAAAGGACATGAGGAAATCACAGGGTGGGTGTGAACACACACACACACACACACACACACAC
>CM040466.1:828945-884825 GCA_022758105.1 Pangasianodon gigas
CTCTCTCTCTCTCTCTCTCTCTCTCTCTCTCTCTCTCTCTCTCTCTCTCTGTGTCTGTTTATCTCACTGTAAGTTTTTTTTAAACCTCTAAGAGCAAGTATTTCTTGTGGTTTTCAGGAAGCTGCTTCTCACCTGGTCACTGGAAGTCTGTCTGATGATGAAGAAATCTGAAACGTACTCCCCGCTTTTCTCATTACCCTCCTTTCACAGATTCTGTAAAGGACTTCTCGCAAACGGTGAGTGAAAACCTTCGAGCAGTTCACCGGTGATCATGACGGCATGGTGTATGAACTAGCAGGAAATTGCGACGTGTTGCAGCGTGTTCCTTTGGCACAAACCCCCTCCAAACATCAATCTATTTTAGAAGAACAGAATTTATACTCTTTAGGGCCTTTCGCACCATGGGAACCTTTTCACAGTACCTGAACTAATTGTGGAACTACACACTTTTTGGCGTTTTCGCACCTCCGGAACTGGGTGTGATTTTAGTACCGGACTGCCTTTTTCGAGAACCAAATTAGCTCCTACTCCGGAGCAGGGTCTAACCAGCACAACTGGTACTATCCGTGACGTAAGTAGACGTTGATTGGCCAAACGCGTACGAAAACGCCCTCACCCGCCATGATTTAAATCGCCGCGTAAACATACTGTAGTGTCAACTTATTTCGCTTTACGTATACGTCGACATTCCATGTCCATTATTGTGAAACCCGCGAGACACAACAAAAACACAGCTCCGATCACAGCGTCCTCCATCCTCCGGTTGTTTACGTTGTTGTTCTTTGTTTCCGTTGTTGAACGCCGCGCACAAATGACGTCGCTGTCGACCGGCTTACGTCACTTCCTAGTGCCCACTGTCAGTGCGAATGCAACCCTTTAAACGGTACTGGGAAATAGTTTGCACAAAATCGCCCAGTACTTTAGTACTGTAAATTTAGTTCTGGAACTAAAGCGGTGCGAAAGGCCCTTCTTACAAATACCACTGATGTGAAAATGCAGATGTTAGCCGGACTTTTTACCACATTGAGGTGTAAAGCTAGCACAGTTGAAGGAACAACACAACAGCAGCAAATCGGTGACTAGCGTTTGTGGTGTTAGGTTTGATGAGTAATTTTTTTTTTCCTTTTGTATGAGTCAAACAGTTCCTTTTCCCAGGAACTCAGTACTCACTTGTTTATTTGTACATCACTCAAACTCTTTAAAATGCCCAAAATAAAGAGATAATCATCGGGATTAGTGTTTCTCAAAGTGGCATCACAACCCACCATGATCAAAGTTACATTTATTTATTTATTTTTGATCAAAGTCTGTTTATTGAACATTTTCAGAGTGTATAAAGAACAAACAAAATACAAACAGCCAACATCAACTCCGCATATCAACCCTCACACCCACCAGACCAACAAGTTAAACCATTCACCTTACATATTTACCTGAAAAAAGATAAAGTAAATAAAATAAATTGGTAATAAATAAATAAATAAAGATACAGGGATTTACAGCATATTATGGGGTTACATTATTTGCTTCCATTTTTTTCTACAGATGTTAAGAAAAGCTGCCAAATATCGTAAAATTTCAAAACAGACCCTTGAAGAGAATATCTTCTCTTCTCTAGTTTAAGATATTGCATGAGCTCTTTAATCCAGTGAGAATACACAGGGGGAAGAGGCTCTTTCCATCTAAAAAGGATGAGTCGCCTGGCCAAAGTTACATTTATTGTGAAGTTCTTATCGATATTAACTCATTTGACTCGTCACTTTAATTGAATGAATGCGTTTAATCGAAACTTCAGTCACTTAAAAAATGTCAAATTAGACCCAAAATGTTCTGCTAGTTCAGGAAGGAAAAAAAACCTCCAATAAATCAGCTAGTTTTTTAAATGTGTGCAATCACAATCAAAATTTTTGGCTATTATTTGAATAGTTTGAATAGGATTGTGTTTATTGGGGGAAAAAAATCTCTGTTGATGGGGTGTATGGTATTTATTTTACAGATATGTATGTTAGATTGTATGGTAGTATCTTTTTGAGTTTGTATTTTTGCTCAGCGATGAGTAAGTTTTGTTTTTGCTGCAGCTCTGAACGAAGACTCCACCGTGTGTCTCCAGACCTGCAGCAGTCTACAGGTTCTGTCCTCGTCCCTCCCCATGGAGCTCCTGCAGAGGTCAGAACGTGCACTCGTACAAAACTTACGTGTGTGAGAAAACAGAAAATGCCGTGTGTGATCTGAGCCTGTGTGTGTGTGTGTGTGCGCAGATGTGTGGACGTGTGCCGGGTGCAGCTGGTTCACTCGACCGTAAGAGTCAGACAGGCCTTCGGGAAACTGCTGAGATCCATCCCGCTGCACGTGGCGCTGAGGTGAGTCAGACACACACACACACACACACCTCTCCGTTAGCAAAGACTGAACTGCGTATCTGTAACCTAGTGTATAACGTCTAAATCATCACACACTTCAGACGTCAGATTTATTTTGGATATTCAGCTACAGCTGCAGTAAAGAGGAGACACTGGAAGCTTTTCAGACCCTCAAGTCATTCAAGTTAAACTGTTTGGACTCTCAGATGGTCCTTAAACTTCTGTTTATTTTTTGGGCGTTTCCCGGCAGTAACCGCAGCTCCTCGGAGATTCACGAGATCTCTCTCGCCATCCGGCGGCACATGAGCAAAGCGCCGAGCAACACCTTCCACCCGCAGGACTTCTCCGACCTCATCAGCTTCATCCTGTATGGAACAGTGCACCGTGGGGGGTAAGCAGGACGACACCACATTCATTTCACCTACATTCATGTGCATGATGATCTTTTAGCTCCTTTTTTTTTTTAGCTCAATTGGATGAACTTGAGTGAAATTTCTGATTAAAAATGAGGTGTGTATTTGGTGCTTGGAGTCACCTGAGAGGTGGATGAGGTCTCAGGAGACGTGTGTTATTTATTAAGCCGTTCTCCGCATCTAAACCGGATTTATAGATTCATTTTAAATAATTTAATCTGTCAGATTATTATTAATATATCATTATCCTTGATGACATGCCATGTTCGTCAAAGTGGCGCAAGCAGCATATAGTAGAGCGACTATTTAAAATAAAGTTAAGCAAGGTTTTACACGGTCATAGTTCATCGCTAGGGAAAAAAATTGACAATACACTGATAATTCATGCTGTGTTTTTGCAATGTGTGTCTATTATCTAAACAACAAATGAGCATTATTTATTAAAATTCAAACTTGGTGAAAGGTCAAACTGCCACAGAGAAAAGATTTATGGGTTTAAGGTTTGTAATCCTGTGTGCATTTCTCGTCATGGTGCATGGCAACCAAACACGGCTGGTGTAAATCCGGTCCGGTGACGATGTTTTGGTTTTTAAAAGATTTATAAGTAACGGTGAGGTTGAATTAGATGGGGTTAAGGAACAGCTGCAACTATAAATGGATAAAAAGTACACTTATTTAATGAATAAAATGTTGTAAAATTGGAAAATTGCTGAACAGGAACATGCTGTTATAGGAAAATAAATAACTTCAAGGTGGTAACAGTAGCTCTACTGCCTCATCACACCACACGGATTGGGTTATTACTTGCGTTTAGTGTGTGTGTGTGTGTGTGTCAGGAAGGAGCCGTGGTTAGAGAGGTTGTACCACAGCTGTCAGAGGTCGGAGAAGCGCGAATGTGCCGTGGTGCCGCGCTCCCTGCTGAAGACGGAGGCGGTGCTGTGGCAGTGGGCCGTGTGGGAAGCGGCCCAATTCACCGTCCTCTCCAAACTGCGCACTCCTCTGGGACGAGCCCAGGACACGTTCCAAACCATCGAAGGTCAGCGCATGCACACACACACACACACACACACACACACACACACACACACACACAGCGGCTTAACAGCTCGTTGTTATTATTGGCTTGTTTATTTTTGGACAACAGTGGAAAGTTTGCACAGTCTCTCTTTTTATTTATTTATTTTTTTAATCACTAGGTGCAGGCATTGACCTACATTTAAAAGATAAACACTTGTTTAATTTATTACTAAAAAAAAAAACTTTTATTCCTCTGTTTTTTTTTTTTTTTTTTTCCCTTTTCTGAGAATAGGTTCATCTGAATAAAATTTTTTTTATTATCTGTATATTTATTAATTAACGTTCTTTGATTTGATTTTTTTTATACATACTTTCTTACGTTCTCTTAATTTGTTTGTTTGTTTTTTGCGCTGTGCTCTTTCACTTGAGTAACATGCGTGTGTTCGTCAGTTTCCTGGAGGAACTATTGTCTCCTGGGTAATACCTGCCCATATCCTCATTCACTCAGGTGTGTGTGTGTGTGTGTGTGTGTGTGTGTGTGTGTGTGTTGTAGGGATGATCCGCAGTCTGGCGGCTCACAGTCTGAACAGTGAACAGGAGCTGAGTCAGTGGAGTGGAGGAGAGAGCGATGAAGGTCACCACACCAACCAGCTCCGCCTCGCTCTGCTGCTGCAGTTCCTCGAGAACCTCGAGAAGCTCATGTACAACGCTTATGAAGGCTGCGCCAACGCCCTCACCGCCCCGCCCAAGGTAACACTGACACCTGAGTGTGTCACTCTTCCACACCGTCTTGTGTGTGTGTGCGCGCATAATTATTACCCGTAACAACAATAATCAATATTAGGTATGTTCTTGCCTTACATATTACACCAGTTATCTAATTATCTTACAGTAATTACTGTATATTATCCTGTACTGGTGTAATTGAGTGGTATTGTGTTACGGCATTTATTTTGATACATGTTATGTTTTAGAACCAATTATCGCCGCGAGACTGACTATAGTCGTATAAATCACTCATAATTACACTTATGCGTATTTCATTTGCGCGTTGTTTCACTGCGTGAAATTATTTAACTGAATATTTACTAAATCAAAATGGAAATTCGGTCAGTTAATGCATAGATCCTCCATAGAGATTGAATAATTAATTTTAAAATGTTGTGTTTTTTTGTTGGGTCTTTTTTTTCCCTCCCTAATAAAATAAATTGTGTGCTGTAAGTTATGATTATAATTTGTTTCATTTGTATTACATTTTGTTGTAATACAAATAAAACACGTGTGTAGATTTTTCACGTGTGTGTATGTATACGTTGTGTATTGTCTAAACACAATGTTTTTTTTGTACTGCACTTCTTTCTTCTTTCGCTTTGCTTGAAAGTGGTCCAAAACGTTCAGATAAATTTCAGAGGTGCTGAACCCTCTCCTGTTCTCCAGGGCATCAGGACCTTCTTCTACACCAACCGTCAGACGTGTCAGGATTGGCTGACGAGGATCCGCCTGGCTCTGATGAGGGTGGGGCTCATGTCCGGCCAGCCGGCGGTCACCATCCGTCACGGCTTCGACCTGCTCACCGAGATCAAGAACAGCAGTGCGCAGGTTCGTTAAAAACCGTTTTATTTAAACTAACGCTTTATTTATTTTTTTTTTGAGGAGTTGCATCATGGTCTCCGCTGTTCCTCCAGGGTCCTGAGATGGAGGTTCCCATCACCATGCTGGTGGAGGCTCTGTGTGAGCTGCGCTGTCCTGAAGCCATACAGGGTTTGGCAGCGTGGAGTTTGGCCCATATGGGGAAGAGCGTGGCGTGGGTCGGATCTGTAGCTCTGCAGGCCGAGGGGAAGTGAGTTACGCTCAGAGATTAGTTATCTGTTTTATATTTTCAGTTTGATATGACTCCGCCCCCCCCAAGTTAGGCCCCGCCCAATTCATGCTGTAATGAAGATGACCTAACTCCACTTTGAAAGTCCTGATTGTGACTTTTTAATCCCCTGTTTATTTTACAAAATATTAAACTTTAGTCATAACAGCGGACGATTGCAATAAATCTGTATCCCGGTGCATCCTAGGTTTGAGAAAGCGGCTCTGGAATATCAGGAGCAGCTGTGCGCCGTCACGGGGGTCGACTGCTCCATCAAAGGCTTCGACAGATCCTTACTGAAGCTCACCAACTCGCCCACAGGCAACAACTCCAGTCCGAAACATACAGGAAACGGTGAGGAAACGTCCACATGTGTAAAATAATCTTCCTGTAATACAGGCGCCGATATTTCTAGGGGAGAGAGCGATCCTGTAATCCATAATTCTACAATTTCCTTTCATTGTTAAATAAGTTGTACTGTTACTAAGAATCCTTGTTGTTTATGTAAATTGATTATTATTATTTTTTTTAATATAATTCTTACCCATGTAAACATCCACCTGAATCTCAAATGTGGCTGAATCCCAAATAACATCCTGTTCACTACGTATAAACACTTCATAGAGTACATGAACACACGTAGTTCACAGTGCCACATAAAACATTATTTGGGATTCAGAAAAGGTGCCACTTGTTGTATATTTGTGTTGTAGCTTTAGCTGACAAGGTTTGCACATACAATTCTTTATATTTACTAAAATATTGGCACCCCTAGATTCAGTTGGGTCATCCTGTGTGGTGTATGAACACAGTCTCTCTCTCTCTCTCTGTAGGAGACATTAAGAAGACGGTGCTGTTGAAGTCCAGCGAGTGTTCCTCCGAGGTCCTGAACTTCCTGGCCAATAAGGCGTGCGAGTGTTACGTGGCTCTGAGCGACTGGGCGTCGGTGCAGGAGTGGCAGGCCAGCATGATGGCGCTGAAGAAGAACAGCAACAGCTCGGCCACCGTCAACCTCAAGACCGACTTGAACTACGTCAAGTGAGCAGCACTCTAACGTTCACTGCTGTCTACAAGGCTTATACAGGACGTCCTGTAGATTCTGATCCGTGCGTGTGTGTGTGTGTGTGTGTGTGTCAGAGCTCTGAGCAGGTTTGAGGACGGCGATTTCCCAGAGTGCCGTGCGCAGTTGGAGCTGCTTCCTGGAGAAGATTACGGCCTCCTCAACTCCAGCACGAAGGACAAACTAGGTACTGATGATGAAACTGATATCTGATACTGATGTCGAGCTCTGCTTCTGGAAATCCTCAGCATTCACTTTCCCCTAAAACTTCCAGGTTAATATGTAAAATGCTTAACTGTTAATTATTTTCCCATAACAGCACATCCCCAAATGTGTTACTCTTCTTATACTACAGCAGTCGGCCAACGATTACAGTTTTTCATTTAGAAAAGAGTGACACATCAGACATGTTACCTGTATCGTTAAAATTGATTACTGTGGAACATCATCGAGAACTTCACTCTGACTCTTATAAAGCGCTGACACTGGAGACTCCTTTCAAGTGTTAGTTAATATTAACATCTCCTTACAGAAAACTTGACCATGTCAAAGATTACACAAGTTTTTAGTCAGTAAAATATTTGGAAAAAATATTCTACATAGCTTTAAAATGTTTGGAAACATGAACATGAAGTGTTCGGTAATGATGAACTACAAGACAAAGATGGCTGCTGTGTAATAAAATGAGCTTTACTGGTTACCTGATGTGGTTCGTTATGGGTAACACACCTGAACACTGTGTGTGTGTGTGTGTGTGTGTGTGTGTGTTTACAGACCTGAAGCGGCTCCTTCCTGCCGTACTCAGTCCTGATCCATCAGAGCTGCAGAAGGCCATCGAGGTTCAGCTGCTGAGGAGCGCTGTAGGAGCCATCACATCAGCCAATCACGAGCAGGACCAGAAAGTTCTACCTTCATCAGAGTGAGTTCCGTTAACACGCTGCTTCCCACTTCCCAGATTTACACACACTGTAGTATTGGAGTTCGTAGCCGTTGTAGGCGTCCTTCATGCTTTTGGGAAACAAAAGTTCAAACTAGTACAATTTGTAGTAACCGTTAATCATCTGAAGAACCCTTGAGGAACCCTTAATATCCTGGTTCTTTTCTCGTCAGCACTCTGGTGAAGTACCTGAAGCAGACGGGCCGGATCGCTCTGGGACCTCTGCGTCTGTCCACGCTCACCCTGTGTGACTCGCTGCCCACCCTCGGAACCCTGCAGCTCCACTGCGCCAGCTCTTTGGAGACCTCGCTGTGCAGCCAGCACCCCTCTGAGGTCAGGCAGACGCGGCTACAGCGCTACAGTGTTAATCTTACTGCAACGCATCCTGTAAAGCATTGCTAACGACATCGTTTCCGTCTTTAGGAATGTCTGATCCCGCTGTACAGCGACGCTCTGAGCACGTGTAAGCAGCAGGACGTTCAGCCGTGGCTCCACGCGCTCAGATACAGCACGTTTCAGAGGCAGCTCTTCCTGAAGCTCAGAGGTGGGATCGTATCGCGACGCCTGTATCGTTTGTCTTCGTTTCAACTTCTCGGTACAATAACGGTTAATGATGTCATTTTTTTATTTACTGTTGTAGGCTCGTCTGGTCCTGTGGACTCTCACCTGGTGGAGCTGTGTCTGACGGCGGTGAAGTTTGCTCGTAAGCAGGGGAACATCGCTCTGGCCACGCGCCTCCTCGCTCAGTGCAGCAAACCGTCCGCCGACGACCCGGAGACCCCGGACCTGGTACAGAGCTTCAGGCAGCTGTCCCTAGAGGGCGCCGTGGCTGAGAAATGGGGACCTGAGCTGAAGATCGAGAGGGCTAAAGTGCTGTTCACTGCAGGTGAGTCCGGCCGCTATTAAAACTCTCACCTGCGTTAGTTAGAGCAGGGTTTTTTGGGTTTTTTTTGGCACCTTCTAATACATTATCGTTTCTATAGCAACATCTCCTTTACAGGGACGTTAATGACGAATGTTCCTCAAACAGTAAGAAAAAAAATCATGATAAGGCGAAGTTTTCTGTAAGGACACGTTTATGTAATATATATATATATATATATGGAAGGAGTCTCCAGTGTCAGTGCTTTGTAACAGTCAGAAGTAAAGCTGTAACTTTTCGACATCTTCAGGAGAGACAAGTTTACGCTTTCCAGTTTCTCGGTAAAATGACAAGCTGCGCTTTTCTTTTCTTTTTCTTTTCTTTTTTTTTTTTTGACAGACAATGAAAAAAAGAGGCTGGTGAGGGAGCTAGAAAAGGAACGAACTTTTCACTGGTGTCTCAGATCATTTAAATGTAACTTTAAAGGGATAAAAATTAAAACGTGTCCTTTATTAATGAGTACAAAAACATTATAATCATTGGCAAACTGCTGTGGTGTAAGAGGAGTAAAACACGTAGGGACTTGCTGTTATAGGAAAAAAAATTTAACTTTGGGTAGGGGTGTAACAATAACTCTGCTTCATTCAGTATTATATACTGTAACAGTAACACACACACACACACACACACACACATGGTGATCATCACTTCACGTTATGTAAATAATGTTGTATTTTTGGATGTTATTAAATATAACACTGACAGTTCTGTTTATCTGGAATCACATAGTACTCGTCTGTGCATTCTAAACATCCACGCTGTTTTGTACAAACGTTAGAAACCCCACCTTCTGCCCGCAGGTCAGTCCGTGGCTGCCATGGAGATGTTGAGCTCGTGTGCGCTGTCGTACTGCCGCTCGGGGAAGTGCGAGCGCGCCGCCTGCCGCTCCATCCTCACGCTGTGTAAGTGGCTGCTGGCCGACTGGAAGGACCTGACGCCTCAGCTCAAACAGGTGGTGAAGAGAAACAGCAGCGGCCCGCCTTCAGCCCTCAGCAAGAACATCGCCGCCCTGCTGGAGCTCCCCGTGGAGGAGCAGGGTATACTGCGCATCACCACAGAGACCACAGGTACCTGCTGTTTTCATGGAACAAACGTTATGTAACATTGTGTAATGGATTCCATTACGTTGTTGCATGACCTTACGTTGTGGTGCGTGGTGTAACATGATGTAACATAACGTAAGATTGTGTTACGTAGCTTACGTTATATAACGCGTATTTTATATTACGTTATGTTATATGGCATGAAGCATCATTACATGACATTACGTTGGGTTATAATATGTAATACTTAATGTTATTACATTGTTACGTGACGTAATGTGTTATATCATTATGATATTACGTTACGTATCATAACATGACGCTACATTGCGTTGTGTTAAATTATATTAACGCTACATTAGGTTAGGTTACAATACGTAACGTCACATAATTACACCTATATTCTGTTATATTGCATCATGTCACTTTTTTGGTCTTTGCTAGCTAGCTAGCTAAGCTATTGGTCTAGCCACACCTGTGTCGCAGTGTTGGTGCAGAAGCCGTTGAGGAAGTCCTCTGCCGGCTCCGCCCCCGCTGCTACATATGCGTCCTACGACTCTTCAGTGCAAAAAGTGTCTAATATTAGATGATACAGATATGATGGGCTTCCCAGAATGTACGTACTAATAGTGATATTATAAAAATAGCTGCGTTTCTCTGCAGTTTTTTTGTGCCAGCGCTTGCATTTATTTTCAGAAGAAAGAGAATTTTGGTCTTGGGTGCACCTTGTCAGGGATTTCGCCAGGTGAAAGGTCAGGTAGTGTGTGAGCCTCGCCCGTGATCTCTCATCATGTGTTGCGTTGTGTTTCTCCTCTCGTCAGTGAGCGTAGGAGTCGGAGAAGCGGACTTTGTCCTGGGCCAGCTGTACCAGCTCTCTGCGAGCCAGGCGCCTGAAGTGGCCAAATCCTGGGCTGCTTTAGCGAGCTGGGCTTACAGATGGGGCCGGAAGGTCGTCGACAACGCAAGGTGTGTGTGTGTGTGTGTGTTTAATCTCTATAAAAGCTGGTTTTTATAATAACCTACCTCTCCTGGTCAGTGGTGTAACATCATGTCCTGCTTGTTTCTCTAGTCAAGGAGAAGGGGTTCCTCTGCTGCCGGGAGAGAAGAAGGAGATCGAGGAGTTACTGCCGTCTGGCACCAGCGACGAGGACAAGGAGACGATTTTCAGCATCCTGGGCCAGGCCATGTGTCGACCAGCTGGAATTCAGGTGGGGAAAAGCAGAAACTAAAAAGCTTTAAAGCCGTTTAATCTGTGTACATTATTAAACTCTCAGGACTTTGAGTGTCATTTTTTTATGGACGTGAAAGATGTAACTGTCATTAAAATCAGGAAAACTTTAAGTTTCCTCTGAAAAACAAACAAAAAAAAAACTTTAAAATGACAACAATGTTCTTCGTTAGATCCAAAATCCTGGTTTCATAAATGTCTCTGGAGGAAAATAGTTTGATTGTAACAGCTTAACAGAATTTATTTTAAATTTGTGTGTTTTTTCTTTTTTATTATTATTATTCTTATTTATTTATTTAAATTTCTGAAAGTGCTGATAATTGATTAACTATGACTTAGTGCTGACACAGTAATGGTTTCCCTAAAAGAACTAAAATTTATTCTTGAGTAGATTTCTCTAGTACAATCAGAACTTTTGGACATAAAACTTTAACAGATTTATGTTTGTGTTTTTTTTCTTCTGATTTAGTTAAAGAAGAAAAAAAATATGAATCGAAGCTGTGAGAAAGTTTAAAAGCTCAAACTGTTCAGTTGAAATTTTGAAGATTGAACATTTTTCAATATTGAGCAATTATTTATTTTTTTAAACAGGGCTGTTTTGCAAAAAAATAAATAAATAAATAAACCCAGAACGTGCGGTTACTGTTCACACTGGAGTTACGTGACATTTGCATATTGCAGCCTGATTGGTTAATGTGTTTTATGACTTACCATTTTTGTATGTGTTTAGCGTTATAAAATTTAAGGTGACTTTAATGTTTGTGTGCTAGCTAACTTTTTTTTTTGTAAATAAGCAGCTACACACTTTACCAGATTATATGAATATGCAAATTAAACGAATATACTCCGCCTTCCCTTTTAACCCTGGAACTGCGCAGGACGTTTGCATATCGGTACCTGATTGCAACGTAAAACATAAGAACCAATAACGCTCTCCTGTCACGTGTTCCACAGTAAGAGTTTGCTGTGTTTCTGAGGACCGCAGTGATCATGTGATCATTTTTTGCACTTTGGCTATAAATATTTATAATAACATTTTTATAAACGTTTGTTTACGCACGCGTCCGTCCCCAGGATGAGGACATGGCTCTGCAGAACGAAGAGGACGATGAGGACGACATGGTGGATGTGATCTGGAGGCAGTTGTTGAGCTCGTGCCCGTGGCTGGCGGAGGTGGAGGACGGCGTGACGGAGGGGCTGATCCGAGTGTGGAGGACGGTGGTGGACCGCATCTTCAGCCTCTACCGCGTCTCCTGCAGGGCTTATTTCACCTTCCTCAAGCTCAACGCCGGACAGGTGAGTAATTCATCATCTCCGTCCTTGTTTAGAATAAAGCCGCAATTCCAGAGGCGTCGCTCAGCCCGGCTTCTCTCCTGCAGACGCCCATCGATGAGGACGACCCCAAACTTCTGCTGCACCCTCAGGGCAGTAAGCAGAGCAGTGATGACGTGATCGTGATGGCGACTCTGCGCCTGCTGCGCCTGCTAGTGAAGCACGCCGGAGAGCTGAGGGAGGGGCTGGAGCTCGGCCTGGCCTCCACGCCCACCGCGCCCTGGAGAGGTGAGAACCGTGGACCGTGGAAGGAATAAACCACAACGGCGTGCGCTGTTATAGGAAACTAATCAACAACAAAGCAGTTTGATGAAGCGGAGTTACTCTTAACGCCCTGAAGTTTTTTTTTCCCCCTGTAACGTCACGTCCCGTTGCGTTTTATTCCTCTTATACCACAACAACTTACTAATTTTTAATTTATTAAAGAACGAAATACTTTTTAACCAGTTATAGTTACAGTTAATGTTATGGAACATCTGCGAGTCATGTTACTTCCTGTTACAAAGCGCCAACACTGGAGACTCCTTCCATAAATGTTAAATAAACGTGTCCTTACAGGTCAACAATTACAACGTGTGCGTTGTACACGTTCCTGTGAACGAGCTGTTGCTATAGAAACAATAATATTAGAACGAGCGCATTAATTATAAATAAAGTTGTGATTTGCAGCTGCACTACTGTCAGAGCTGCTGTTCTAGAGAATTAATCAACACTTCCTGACCAATCACAGTTCAGCTTTTAGGTATTGCATTGTGTATTGAAGCAAATCCAGAATCTGTGTTTCTAGAACGTTCTTTTACAAAGAGAAGTTTTTGGCATTTAAAAATGGTTTCACTTGTATCTGATTTTTCCCGTTTTATCATTTATAATTAAAACGCCGTCATTATGTTCTGTTTTATTTGCTTTATTAATTATTTACATGAAGCGGGAACTGTGTTGTGACTATTCCGGTGATTTGTTTCTATTTATTTATTTTTTTTATAAAGGCATCATCCCGCAGCTGTTCTCCAGACTGAACCACCCCGAGGCCTACATCCGCCAGAGCATCTGCAGCCTGCTGTGTCGCGTAGCCCAGGACTCGCCACACCTCATCCTCTACCCCGCTATCGTCGGCTCCATCTCACTCGGGGGAGAGGCTCAGACCGCAGGTACACACACTCACACTTACACACTACATGGTACAGTTTTATTTCTTGAATAAGAAATGCTAGTTTTAAAATTTTTGGCACGTTTGGAATTATGTGAGAATAACAGCCCTGAGCTTCGTCCTGTCCCGATACATCGTGCGAGACACAACAAAACTAAACTTTTCTGCTAGAGGGTCAGTATAAAGACAACGTTACTCCAGTTGTTTGAGCTGAAAATTGAAATTGTGTGCAGTAATTATTTTATGCAGTAATTTTTACTCATTTTTTTTTTAAGGGTGCCAATAATTGTGTATCAATAAACTGGGACGATTTTTAATTTTAGTAGGCTTTGATGCCAAAATCAGGAAACATGTGTAATATTTTGTAGATCTGATGTGTTCTGGTCCCTGTGTGTGTGTGTGTAGCAGGTACGAAGCTGCCCTCGGCTCTGCCCACTCTGTTGGGGAACATGCCGGGCGAGGCTCTGTGTGTGGGGGAGAGCGAGGCCGGGAGTCCCCCTGCGTCTCAGGACAGCGGCCGAGGAGACGAGCTCGGTCTTTGTTCCATCGAGGATCAGGCCATGATGCAGGACTGCTACAGCAAGATCGTGGACACACTCTCCGTAGCTAACCCCACCATGGTCCAACAGGTACAGCGCCTAACCTTAACCCTGTCCCGGTTTACACTTAACCCTGTCCCGGTTAGTTTAATTCTGACCCGGTTACACTTAACCCTGTCCCAGTTACACTTAACCCTGTCCTAGTTAGTTTAATTCTGACCCAGATACCCTTAACCCTGTCCCAGTTAGTTTAATTCTGACCCGGTTACACTTAACCCTGACCCAGATACCCTTAACCCTGTCCCGGTTAGTTTAATTCTGACCCAGATAGCCTTAACCCTGTTCCGGTTAGTTTAATTCTGACTCAGGTAGCCTTAACCCTGTCTAGTTTAATTCTGACCCAGATACCCTTAACCCTGTCCCAGTTAGTTTAATTCTGACTCAGTTACACTTAACCCTGACCCAGTTAGTTTAATTCTGACCTGGTTACACTTAACCCTGACCCAGATACCCTTAACCCTGTCCCAGTTAGTTTAATTCTGACTCAGTTACACTTAACCCTGTCCCAGTTAGTTTAATTCTGACCTGGTTACACTTAACCCTGACCCAGATACCCTTAACCCTGTCCCAGTTAGTTTAATTCTGACTCAGTTACACTTAACCCTGTCCCAGTTAGTTTAATTCTGACCTGGTTACACTTAACCCTGACCCAGATACCCTTAACCCTGTCCCAGTTGGTTTAATTCTGACCCAGATACCCTTAACTCTGTCCCGGTTGGTTTAATTTGGTCTCGGGTAGCCTTAACCCTGTCCTGGTTAGCCTTAACCTAAACTGGTAATTCACCAGTTGTTCTTACTGCAATGTGGGCGGAGCTAATCTTGACTGAACCTTGTATAAGGCAGCCATTTTGCAGACCTGCTAACCTTCACATATTGTGTGTGCATGTTTTTTTCGTGTGTGTGCGTGTGTGTAGGTGCAGATGCTGGTCGGGGAGCTGCGCAGGGTCACCGTGCTGTGGGACGAGTTGTGGTTGGGCGTCCTGCAGCAGCAGCACATGCACGTCCTGCGCAGGATCCAGCAGCTCGAGGACGAAGTCAAGAGAGTCCAGAACAACAACACGCTGCGCAAGTAAGAGCTCTGATCACCCTGCGTTATTCACAGCGTTATAAAATCCACGTGGTGGGTGTTTTAAAAATATATTTATATTGGGTCGGTGTAATCGTATCCCTCTGAGGGGGAAAAAAATTCAGAATTGTTACAAAATAGTTTCATGTTTATCTTGCTTTAAAAAAATCTTTTTAAAATTAATAAAATATAATTTTCCCCCCTGAGCTTTCAAGTGCACACTGGTACGAGTGTACATAATAATTTATTAATTAAAAATGTTAAAATTATAATAGTAATTATTATTATTAAGCTGTTGCTTCAAGAATAACATTGTGGTAGAGATGTTCCTCTGACCCGTGGTGTGGTGGTGCTGATGTTCCTCTGACCCGTGGTGTGGTGTGGTGTGGTGGTAGAGATGTTTCTCTGACCCGTGGTGTGGTGTGGTGGTAGAGATGTTCCTCTGACCCGTGGTGTGGTGTGGTGGTAGAGATGTTCCTTTGAACCGTGGTGTGGTGTGGTGGTAGAGATGTTCCTCTGACCTGTGGTGCGGTGTGGTGTGGTGGTGCTGATGTTCCTCTGACTCGTGGTGTGGTGGTGGTGCTGATGTTCCTCTGACCCGTGGTGGTGCTGATGTTCCTCTGACTCGTGGTGTAGTGTGGTGGTGGTAGAGATGTTCCTCTGAACCGTGGTGTGGTGGTAGAGATGTTCCTCTGACCCGTAGTGTGGTATGGTGGTAGAGATGTTTCTCTGACCTGTGGTGTGGTGGTGGTGCTGATGTTCCTCTGACCCGTGGTGGTGCTGATGTTCCTCTGACTCGTGGTGTGGTGTGGTGGTGGTGCTGATGTTCCTCTGACCCGTGGTGCGTTGTGGTGGTGGTGGTGATGTTCCTCTGACCCGTGATGTGGTGTTTCAGGGAGGAGAAGATGGCCATCATGAGGGAGAAACACTCGGCCCTGATGCGGCCCGTAGTCTTCGCTCTGGATCACGTGCGCAGCATCACTGCCGCCGCCGCAGAGACGCCTCACGAGACGTGGTTCCAGGAGACGTACGGAGACGCCATTCACAACGCTCTGGAGCGACTGAGGAACCCGCAGAACCCGGCCAACCCTGCCAACAGCTGGGTTCCTTTCAAACAGGTCAGAACTTTGGTCACATTTGCATACTGGATCCTGATTGGATCTTGTATGTTCTGATGTAGTTTCTTTTTTTTTTTTCTCCTTTTTCCTTATTTTTATTTCTTTTTCTCTCTCTTCTTTTGTTAGTTTCTCTCTCTTGTATTGTTATTGTCTCTCATCTATTATTCTTCTTCATTGTTATTCTTCCTTTTGTTATTTTTCACTCCTATTCTATCTTTCTTCTTTCATTTTTTTTTCTTGTTTTTCGTTTTTTTTATTTTCTGTTGTCTTGTTCTTTCTTTCTTTTACACCTTTCTTTTTGCTCCATCTCTTTGTTTTTTCTTTCTTGTTATTTTTTGTTCATTGTTTCTGGTCTTTCTTTTTTTTCTCTCTTTTCTTTTCTTTATTTTTTTGTTCTTTCTTTCTTCCTACAGAATTTTATTTAGAATTATATGCTAGAAAAAGAAAACTAATGTGTGTGTGTGTGTGTGTGTGTCCTCGTCCTCCTCCTCGTCCTGTACCAGATCATGTTGAGTCTGCAGCAGCGAGCTCAGAAGCGAGCGAGTTATCTCCTGCGTCTGGAGGAGATCAGTCCTCGCCTGGGCTCCATGACGCACACGGAGATGGCTCTTCCAGGAGAGGTTTCTGCCACCGACGCCGTCACCATCCACAACGTCGGCGGCACCATCACCATCCTGCCCACCAAGACCAAGCCCAAAAAACTCTACTTCCTCGGCTCTGACGGCAAAAACTACCCGTACCTCTTCAAAGGTTCTCTCTCTCTCTCTCTCTCTCTCTCTCTCTCTCTCTCTCTCTCTCTCTCTCTACAGGGGAACACACTGGTGGAAATGTCACTTTATTAAAAACTATTATTAATCTTTTATTTATATCAATTAACATAAATAGACTTCTTAGGTGACCCAAAAGTGACATGAACCCCACAGTGAAACTGTAGAGTGACTCCGGTTTAAAATGCCTCTTAAGACACGTTATTTAACTTTATATTTCTTTAATAAGATTTGTATATTTATTTTATATTGTGTGTGGAAAAAGATTACACCACTAGATACTAGACATTTGGCCAAAAATGTAGTTGTAAACACTCAAATGTAGCTTTTTTTAATCGTTTTATGTTCTAATATGTAAATTATATTTACATAATTGGTAATTGAACAACTGAATTTATTATAAAGGCTCCATCTCTCTATCTGTCTCTCTCTCACTCCATCTCTGTCTTTCTCTGGCTCATGCTCGCTCTCCATCTCTCTGTCTCGCTCTCCATCTCTCTGTCTCGCTCTCCATCTCTCTGTCTCGCTCTCTGTCTCGCTCTCTATCTCTGGCTCATGTGCGCTCTCTCTCTATCTGTCTCTCTCTCACTCCATCTCTGTCTTTCTCTGGCTCATGCTCGCTCTCCATCTCTCTGTCTCGCTCTCCATCTCTCTGTCTCGCTCTCCATCTCTGTCTTTCTCTGGCTCATGCTCGCTCTCCATCTCTCTGTCTCGCTCTCTATCTCTGGCTCATGTGCGCTCTCTCTCTGTCTGTCTCTCTCGTGTGCTCTCTCTCCATCTCTCTGTCTGTCTCTGGCTCATGCGCTCTCTCTCTCTGTCTGTGTCTGTCTTTCCATCCCTGTCTGTCTCTGGCTCATGCTCTCTCTCTCTCTCTCTTTCTCGCTCTCCATCTCTCTGTCTCGCTCTCTCTGTCTGTCTCTCTCGTGTGCTCTCTGTCTTTCTCTCTCCATCTCTCTGTGTCTGTCTTTCCATCCCTGTCTGTCTCTGGCTCATGCTCTCTCTCTCTCCATCTCTCTGTCTCTCGTGTGCGCTCTCTTTCTCTCTCTGTCTGTTCGTCTGGTCTGTGCTTACTCGGTTCCTCTCTCTCTGTCTCCCTCCCTCCCTCCCTGTCTGTCTGTTTCTCATGCACACTCTCCCCCTCTCTCTCTCTCTCTCTCTCTCTCTCTCTCTCTCTCTCTTTTTCTCAGGTTTGGAGGATTTGCATTTAGATGAGAGGATCATGCAGTTCTTGTCCATCGTTAACACGATGTTCACTAAAGTAAACCAGCAGGAGAGTCCACGCTTCCACGCCCGTCACTACTCAGTCACGCCCCTCGGCACTCGCTCGGGTCTCATCCAGTGGGTGGACGGAGCCACGCCTCTGTTCGGCCTCTATAAACGCTGGCAGCAGCGCGAGGCTGTGCTTCAGGCTCAGAAGGTCAGTCCCGCTTGCTCCTGTAGCGTCACGGCCCTCCTACTGCCACAGTTCGTTTAGATTAGAATCCATTAAATTAATTTTAAAAAAAAAAAGGATTTCGGAGAAATTCAGGAAGGCAGAGAATAAAAAACCTGATGCAGGAACACTGGGCTGGATTTCTTCTCTTTATTGACTTGGTCTCTTTTCACTGTAGAGTTATTTTACTGACACACGAAAAAGCGAGGAGTTATAAAGTCAAATCACACACACAACTCCGTTCTTCAAAACCATCTGTATGCCTAATAACATATATTTAGGTTTATTAACAAAAAGAAAAGTAAAATATAGGGCAGGGGGACATGATATGATATTGGTATCATAAATTATATCACAGGACAATTTTCTGCAATATCGTCATGTCTTTTTATTACATCCAAGTTGTTTTTTTTTAATTATTGTATTTACAACATGACTAGAAGCTGCTTATTTGATGTTACTGTAAAAAATTACAGATTTAAAAAAAAATTCTCCACTGTGTTAAACTTCTTTGAATTTTTTAATAAATATTTAAAAATAAAATTAAATTTGTAGACATTAAATAAATATCTAACTTTTTTTTTTAAACCAGCAGCACTATTATATTGCCGAGAATTATTTTCAGAGCTTAAGATCTTTTTCAAAAACGGGTCGTCGTCGTTGTTGTAGATGTGAGTATACTTCTGCTCTGAACATTTATTATTTATTTATTTATTTATTTATTATTTTTTCCTGAACTTCAGGCTCAGGACTCGTTCCAGCAGCCGCAGAACCTGCCCATGGTTCCGCGCCCCAGCGAGCTCTACTACAGTAAGATCGGGCCAGCTCTGAAGGCGGTGGGACTCAGCCTGGACGTGTCGCGCCGTGATTGGCCGCTCAGCGTCATGAGGGACGTCCTGCGGGAGCTGATGGAGGCCACGCCCCCTAACCTGCTGGCCAAGGAGCTGTGGTGCTCGTGTACCACGCCCAGCGAGTGGTGGAGGGTCACGCAGGTGAGCACGGGCTCTACTCTTACCTGTACCGGCTTTCAGGACCATGACATGGAGGAAAACCTTCTCTCTCTCCCTTTCTCTCTCCTCAACTCTTTCTTTCTTATTTATTAACTTATGTTATTTTTATTTCTTCATGTCTTCCTTTTAATGTCTATTTCTGCTTTTCTTTTTTCTATTTATTTTTTGTTTCTTTATTTCTGTCTTTTTTTCTTCCCTTATTTCTCTTTTTCTCTTTGCCTCTCTTTTTGTTTCTTTCTTTCTCTTGTTTTTCTTTTTCTTTCTTTGCTTTTGTGATTCTTTGTTTCTCTCTTTCTCTTTCATTGTTCTCTTTATTTCTGTGCTACTTTCTTTGTCTATTTTTTTCCTCTCTCTTTTTCTTCCTTTGTTTCTTCCTTCCTTCCTCTTCTCTCTATTTTTTCTCTCTCTCTCTCTCTCTCTCTTTCTTCACTAATTTTTTCGGTGTCTGTGCCCCTCAGTCGTACGCCAGGTCCACTGCTGTGATGTCAATGGTGGGTTACATCATCGGTTTAGGAGACCGTCACCTGGACAACGTGCTGATCGACATGACGACCGGCGAGGTGGTGCACATCGACTACAACGTCTGCTTCGAGAAAGGTCAGTCGCTCACCTGCGCAGGTAACGCTCTAGCTCCTGCTGGTGTTTCTGACAGATGCGTGATGGACGCTCTGTGTGTGTGTGTGTGTGTGTGTGTGTGTGATGACAGGGAAAAGTCTGAGGGTTCCGGAGAAGGTTCCTTTTCGTATGACGCACAACATCGAGACGGCGTTAGGAGTCACGGGAGTGGAAGGAATCTTCAGACTCTCCTGTGAACAGGTGAGACGTGTTCTCCGAGTTCTCTAAGACGCATCTCTACCTGTCCCTGCTCCGGTTATTACTGACCGTCAGTTCCTCTTCGTGTACCTCAGGTGATTCAGATGATGCGTCGGGGTAGAGAGACCCTCCTGACCCTGCTGGAGGCGTTTGTGTACGACCCCCTGGTGGACTGGACGGCGGGCGGAGAGGTGGGCTTCGCCGGCGCCGTGTACGGCGGAGGAGGACAGCAAGCCGAGAGCAAGCAAAGCAAGAGGGAGATGGAGAGGGACATCACGCGCAGCCTGTTCTCCTCACGCGTAGCCGAGATCAAGGTGAGGTGGAGTTGTGTACTTTATAAATTAAACCATCCTCAGAGTCCAGACGTGGTGTTTCCATGGCGACGTGTAAAATGGCTGCGTCTGCATACTTAGTGGGGGGAAAATCAAATCTGGAACCTTCTGTTGTCCCGTCTTTCCCCCTCATTTTTTTTGTAAAATTTATTTATTTGCAGGTGAACTGGTTCAAGAACCGTGACGAGATGCAGGCGGTGCTGCCGCAGGTGGAGATGGCCGTGGAGGAGTACCTGAGTCTGCAGGAGCAGCTCGCTCAGGTGGACAAGGCGCAGGGCAAGCTGCTGGAGGAGATGGAGTTCCTGGAGGGAGCGGATAGCAGAGTGGACCACCCCATCCACACGCTGGAGCACAGGTCAGCACCACCGCTAAACGCTAAACCGGATTCCGATTGGTCAGAAGGTGCTGATTTTTTTAATTATTCTGTAACAGTCGCAGTAGTGCAGGTTTATAATAATGTTCTCGTTTCTATAGTAACAGATCATTCGCAGAGACTTGTACAGCACTTTTAGTACTTATAGTGTAAATAAAATAATTATTGGCAATTTGCTTTGATGTAAGAGGAAGAGAATACTTTATGGACATGCGGTTGTAGGAAAATGATCAACTTCAGGGTGGTAAACTCTGCTTTTTCAAGTAGAAATCTGATAAAGGTACGGGAAGACGGCGTTAACGCTCGCGTCCTCTCTGATGCGTTAGATATTCGGAGCACACGCAGCTGCAGTCGAGGCAGAGGACCGTACAGGATGCCATCCAGAGCAAGCTGTCGGATCTGGACCAGTGGATCTCTCAGTACCAGGCGGCGTTCGGGAGTCTGGAGGCCACGCAGCTCGCCAGCCTGCTGCAGGAGATCAGCAGCCCCATAGACCTCGGTACTCAGCCCTGTGCTTCTGCGGTTTGGGTCGAGTCTGGATCTCTGTAGAGTTTAAAACACAATCTTGATGCTATTATTTCTTTCTTGGGTTTTATATTTCCAGCTGAGGTCAGGGATGAAGCTGTGAGTTAGCGAGATGTCATTAATGTATTTTTATTTTTTATATATATATTTTTTTCTCCTTCCCCTGCGTGCAGGTCCGCCCAGCTACGTCCCCGCTACAGCGTTTCTGCAGAACGCAGGTCAGGCTCATCTGATCAGCCAGTGCGAGGCTCTGGAGGCGGAGGTGAGCGCTCTCCTGCAGCAGCGCCGCTCCATACTGCGCGCCTGCCTCGAGCACCTGCACAGCTACGCCACCGTGGCCCTGCTGTACCCCCGCGCCGTCCTGCACCGCCACAGGGTCTACACCTGGAAGCAGTGGATGGAGGAGCTGGTGTGTGACATGACGGTGGAGCACTGCCAGGCCGTCTATCACCAGTGAGTCTCACATCTACAGCTCAGGACTGATTGTAGAGTTCCGTCACAGATTACTAATAGCGGTGGATGACATCATATTAAAAAAAAAAAAAAAAAAAAATCATATTGCAATACTTCTGATACATGATGTGGTTTGTGATGGATAGTTAACAAACTGCAAGCAAAATGGTCCTGTTTCATTAACTGTGGAAAGTTTGAAATCTGCGAATCATTTCGTTGTAAAATTAAAAAATAAATTAGTATCTAATAAGTTATAAAAAGAGGAAAAAAGTAAGTTCGGTAATAAATTAATTTCTACAAAATTTTTTAAAGTTCTGTAAATATCTTAATCCTAGATATTTTTTTGCAAAAAAAGAGACATGTATTTACAAAAAAAATTGTTGGGGAAAAACTGAGTGATTATTTTTGCAGTCATTAAATAAAAGTAGCATCAAACTGGAAGACATTTAATTCTGTGAACTTGAATTGTAAATTATTATACGTATAATTTTATAGATTCAGTGCAGAGTTTTTTTAAAAATTGTTAAAAATGTATTATATTCCCCAGCCCTGATTACTATCTCAAACCGTTTATACAGAGAGCTTAATTTCGTCCACTTCTGTCTCTGTAACTGTAACTGAAGGTCTGTTTTAAGGGTCTGGTAGTAATGATCTCTGACCTCTGACCTTGTTGTACCACTGCGTCCAGTTACGAGATGCAGTTTGCCCCCCAGCCGCCGGCCGCCACGTGTCAGTTCCTGTCGAGTGTGGAGATGGCGCTGCAGCACCATGCGGCGGAGACGAACACGCGCCTCCTGCGTCAGGTGGAGAGGCTGAAGGCGGAGGGAGCGAGCGTGCCCGTGTGTGAGGAGCAGCTGCAGGAGATCGAGCGCTGCATCAAGGTCTTCCTCCACGAGGACGCCGAGCTCGCCTCCTTCAGCCTGGCCGGGATCATCATCTCCGCCCTCTGCACTCTTACCAGGTCTCTCTCTCTGACACACACACACACACACACACACACACACACACACATTTATACCTTATAAGTCTTATTAATAAAGATGCAATTTTAATTTTTCAGCACTGAATGTAAGATTCCATGCAGTTTTTGCTTTGCTGTATTTTGCTCTTAAATCAGTAACAGGGTTTATTTTTAGTATAGAATTAGCAAATCTAAAAAATATGGTTAACTAGCACTCTAATGCTTATGGCACGAGGATGTTATGGACATTTTAATGACTTTTTATCAGTTTACTTTTAGTCTATAATTTGGATAAAAGGGTTGAACTTTCAAAGTCAGTGTCAGAATATCATCATATAAGAAAGTGATGATGAACGTGATGACTATAAATCATGTGTATAGTTGATTTACATCCTGATATCGCTGTGTGAGAGTAACTCGGACGTACTGGTCTAATCAGTGTGTTCTCCACTGCATCACTGATCTGCAGAAAGCGAGCGTACGAGCTAGCAGCAGCTTTCTGGCGTAACTATATAGGCCCGAAATATTAAAAAAAAACACACATCTGGCTGAATTCTTTATTTTTTTTTTCAACTCCATGTTGCATCTAAAGATGATGGTCACTGCTGTAAGACTGACTTGGTGTCTTTACAGCAAAACATTTGTGCAGGTAAATTTGAAAAAAAAAAAAAAGGCTCCTCTGTAGA
Source organism: Pangasianodon gigas (assembly GCA_022758105.1). Classification (NCBI taxonomy): domain Eukaryota; kingdom Metazoa; phylum Chordata; class Actinopteri; order Siluriformes; family Pangasiidae; genus Pangasianodon; species Pangasianodon gigas. Next base: position 852,398 of record CM040466.1, read on the forward strand.
AGAAGAAAGGCATTTTATGGATTTTGAGCTTGGGTTTGTTTCACCTCGTCCGTCTGCAGGCGAAACCTGGTGATGGAGGGCGCGGCGGCGAGCGCAGGAGAGCAGCTGGTGGAGCTGACGTCCCGGGATGGAGCCTGGTTTCTGGAGGAGCTCTGCAGCATGAGTGGAAATGTCACGTGTCTGGTGCAGCTGCTGAAAGAATGCCAGCTCCAGTCTCACGACCTGGACGTCCTCAGCCCCGAGGACACCTCGCAGGCCGTCTACCTGGCCAATGGAGTCTACACCTGCCTACAGGTGAGCTGATACCTGACGGCTGTTTTTTGGGTAACTTGTATATACTCAATGTTTTAATTATAATTGAACCTGTAGTCTTCAGTCGCACTATTGTCAGAGCCGCTGTTGTAGAAAATTAATCAACAGCTTCTGAACCAATCAGAATCCAGAATTCAACAGCGCTGTTGTCTTTGCAGGAGCTGAACACCAACTTCCGTCAGATCATCTTCCCCGAGGCTCTGCGCTGCATGCTGAAGGGAGAGAGCACTCTGGAGAGCATGCTGTCCGAGCTGGACTCTCTGATAGAGCAGTGTGCAGACGGCGTGTCCCTGCAGGGCCTGGGGGAGGCGCTGCAGGCTCACCTCCGCAACACCGCCATGGGGCTGGACGAGGACGCCGACGCACACTACCTCGAGGTCACCAGGTAAAGGTGCTGGTTAGAGTGTCGTCAGGTTAAAACGGAGATATCTCGGGTTTAAATCTGCGATATATGAGGCATCTGGTACTCTTTTTCTCTCTTACAATAAAACAGGAATTAAATAATCACGTTAGATGGACGGGGTGAAAGTGGGGCAACTGGTAGAGCGCATGAGGTTAAGTAAGGCAAGACGATGCACAAAGAAACAGTTTTGGTCTCATCAGTCATTTTTTTAAGATTATTTTTAAAATATCAAATCCCAACACTAACGTTTTTCACTGTTTTGTTTTTGTCCATTTGCTCTCACTGCGTTATCTGAAGCGTACCATCTTTAAAGAAAGCTCCGCCCACTTCACACTTACCAATTACATCATGTCCTGTACATCAGGAAATATGCTTTTCAGGGATATGAGTCAGTTTGTGTCATTATGATATTTATAAAAGAAACTGCTGTATACCTTATAAACCATGCTGACTAGAACGGAGATTGTATTTTTTTTTTAATTTATTATATTCAGCATCTCTGTGTGTAGATGAGCCGCCTTTATGAAATTGTACCTGTTCCTTCTCATCCCTAATTAGAAAGATTTAGAAGAACATTTTGAATATTGTTTCTATTTATGCTGTAATTTTAAAAAAATATTTTTATAACAGCGCTTTGTTTTCTTGATTATCCAATAACAAAATTATAATTATTTCTGTGTACTGTTCTGTAAATTTTTTTGTTTTTCTTGCAATGAAATATTTTCCTTGTTTCACAGTAAGCTGGTTGTTTTAGCTAAAAATAATTTATGATTTTGTGTGAGTGTAAATGATATTCAGCTTTGAGCCTGTTTCTCAGTGTTAAAGCCTGTGCAATAAGTGATGAAGTGCAGTGTGTGTGTGTGTGTGTGAGACGAGGCAAGAAAGAAGCCTCTCTTAATTTTTCAGCCCCGCTTTTAAACCTTTTATAATGATAAAAATCCTGAATAGTGATTTTCAGTGTTGAAACACGTACATGATACGGTGATGAAGGTGGTGCTGCTCCTTTTTTTAATTAATTAATTTTTTTTATTTTGGGTGGGCGGCTTTCACACTTGTCACGAATCTCCATTCAATACATGAAAAAAATACTGACTCGTCCCTCATCGTGTCTCGTTAACCTGGACGTGTGCCTCTTCAGGGTTCTGCGTGTGCAGTACTCGGAGCTGATACAGCCTCGGAACATGGAGGGCTCCGTACAGGACACGCCTAAAATGAGCGCGGGACAGATGCTGCTGGTGGCCTTCGATGGGATGTTCGCTCAGCTGGAGAGCGCTTTCGGGCTCCTGATTGATAAGGTGACTCTCGGACGCGAACTTCACCGAGTCTGATTTGGTTTGTATTCAGAAAAGCGTTGTAGCTCACACAGCTGTTTCTTGCAGTTGAACTCCATGGATGTTCCTGCTGCTTGGAGGAAGGTGGATGTGATCTGGGAGGCTCGGGCCACGCAGGTGCATTTCTTTGACAGCGTGCAGACACGGCAGGTCCTGGAGGAAATCTTCTTCCTCAAGAGGCTCCAAACGATCCGTGACTTCTTCCGGCTGTGTGCCTCGTTCGCTCAGACGCTATCAGGTAAAACATGACAAAAGGTGATATTTTTATTAACCCCGGTTGTAAATGGAGTGTTTTAATCAGGCAGCGTGCTGCTGTTTTTGGAGCTTGAAACACATCCATATTAAATAATATACAAAGCTGATCGTGATTTGTGATTTTCCTCGTCTCCCTCAGGCACCTGCCCTTCTCCCGCTGACGAAGCCCCGCCGTCTAACGGCCCCGTCCCGTTAGTGAAGCCCATGTACCGCGGCTCCACGGTGGTCAGCGAGGACCAGATGACGCGGCCCATCAAAGCATTCACGGCAGACTTTGTGAGGCAGATGCTGATGGGTCTGCCCACTCAGGCTCTTGGCCTGGCTCTCTGCAGCGCCCTCAGTGCTCTCGGCACAGACCTCATCGCTCAGGTCGAGGCAAAAGACTTCGGCGCCGAGGGGAAGGTGTCTCTGGACGACCTGTGTAAGAAGGCGGTGGAGCAGGGTGTCCAGGCGGGACGGATCTCCCAGCTGCTGCTGAACAGAGCCACGGTGCTGGCCAGCTCCTACGACACGGCGTGGAAGAAACTGGACCTGGTGCGCCGTCTGGAGCTCAGCATAGACGCCTGCAAGGTCAGCCTGCAGAGGGCGCAGCTGCACATCGCCATGTTCCAGGTAATGTTCCGGGAAGTTTATAACCACAGCGGTGGCTCCTCAGTCAGCTTTGTGGAGTTCGGTGTCTCTTGCTTGTGACTTGCTTGCTGATGTGGTTTGTGACTCTGTATGGCACGCTGTAATCTATAAACATGACAAAAGGACAAAGTCACAACATCAGACTCGGGTAAGGAGCGTGGCCTAAAGTCTGAAGGTGGAGTCATAACAGTATATTGTGAGTCTAACAAGTAATTTATACATGATGCTAAACTGGTAGCATCATACAGCAAATGTTTTGACTGATCCACTGCATTTGGGGTAAAATATTGAAATAGAAAAGAAATTAAAAGCTCCACTAAGTGACTTTTGTGCTTTTGTTGTTGCTCTTCCTTATAAACAGCGCATCAGTTAGCTGATAAACTCTGATCTTCCCGTTACAGTGGCAGCACGAGGACGTTCTCGGGACTCGCTCTCAGCCCATGACGGTCAGCCCTCCACCTCGCTCCATCATCCTCAGCAACATGAAGAAGAAGCTGTACAAGCTCAGCCAGGACGACGCGGCCATCGCCAGTGTTCAGGTCAGACATGAATCTCCTCCTCCTCCTCCTCGACATGGGTGTGTTCATTCTGTTACGTATCAGTAAAGCGTAATCGCATGTGGTTTTGGTCTTGTAGGAGAAACTGGCGTCACTCGAGGGCAGCATTGAGCAGCGGTTGAAGTGGGCGGGCGGGGCAAACCCGGCTCTGGCGCCTGTGCTACAGGACTTTGAGAGCACCATAACTGAGCGGCGTGCCCTAGTGGTGAAGGAGAGTCAGCGCGCCACTCAGGTCACCTTCCTCTGCAGCACCGTGCTCAACTTCGAGGGCCTTCGCACGCGCACTCCCGAGGCCCTGAGCATGGACGCCGCTCTGTTTGACCTGGTGAAGCGCTGCCAGGCCACGTGCTCCTACGCCGCCCAGTTCAGCACCTCCGTCTCCTCTCTGGAGCTGCAGCTTCTCCACAGACTGGTGCGTCTCTCTAGAACACTTACTCATTATAAAGAACGTTTCTTAGCGCTGTCGAATTCTGGAGTCTGATTGGTCAGAAGGTGTTTATTTACTTGTATGTATTACCTGTCTATTTAATTTCATGTCTTCCTGTGTTTCTGTGCATATTAAGGAAAACACTCAAACACTAATGCATTCATTTTTTGGGGAAAAAAAAAAATTAAATATTATGATTTTTAAGTGATCTTATATTTGAGTAGCTGTTTGGAGTAGTGCATGGTTCACAAGCCTTTACGACTGATCCTGCTGCTCATTTGTTTTGGGCTTAGTTTGTATAAAATTCACGCTGCTCTGAACATGGTGTGTGTGTGTGTGCGCTCGTCTCTGTAGAGTCCCGTGATGGAGCTGTCTATTGGCGCCCCCGAGTGGTTGGCGTGCGCTCAGAAGCACCTGTCTCAGGAGATGGCGAGTCAGAGGGCGGTGCAGGAGGAACGCGAGCAGCAGCTGGACTCGGTCACTGAAACCCTGCAGCTGCTGGTGGACACCATTAAAGGCACCCTGTCCAATCACAACCGCCTACTGGCTGACGTCAAGCACCTGCTGCGCGCCATGGCCAAGGTGTGTGTCTCTGTCCGTCCCTCCCTGTGTGTGTGTGTGTGTGTGTGTGTGTGTGTGTACCGTATAACCTAATCGAACATATTCTACCCTGGAAGGTTGAAGTCAGGATTTTACACCTGAACATTACCATTTCTACGTTATCGTTATATTACTGTATGTGTCTTTATGTTCTGTTTGTGTCTCGTTGTGTTTGTATCTATCTATCTATCTATCTCGCTCTCGCTCTCTCTCTCTCTCTGTGTGCCTCTTTCTGTCTGTCTTTCTGTCTCTCTCTCTCTGTGCATCTCTTACCTTCGTTCTCACTGTATATCTGTCTTTCTCTCTGTGCCTCTCTCTCTCTCTCTCTCTGTGCGCTCATGTTCGTGCTCTCTAACTCCTATCCCCTAAGACCTGTTTTGTGTGTGTGTGTGTGTGTGTGTGTGTGTGTGTGTGTTGTTCAGGATGAGGAAAGCGCTCTTGCAGACGGAGAGGAAGTGATGTATGAGGGCAGTGTGCGTCAGTTCCTGTGCGAGTACAAGGCGTGGCAGGATAACGTGCAGATCGTGCTGTTCACGGTGGTGCAGGCGACGGGGCAGCCGCGCAGCGTGGAGCAGGTGGAGCTGCTGCAGATTCCCTCCACCCTCAAGGAGCTCAAAGGACAGAGCCAGAGGTGACCCACACACTCGCTATACATATACACACTCAGTATATACTCACTGTCCACTTTAATAGGAACATCTATACAACTGCTCATTTATGCCGTTATCTAATCAGCCAATCATGTGGCAGCACACAGTGCGTAAATTCTCTAGAGTTTACAAACTCACTATATATTCATTATACACACTCGCTATATATTCATTATACACACTCGCTATATATTCATTATACACACTCCTCCCTATACGAATACACACTCGTTATATATTCATTATACACACTCCCTATACATATACACACTCGCTGTATATTCATTATACACACTCACTATGTGTATACACACTTGGTATATATTCATCATACACATTGACTATAGGTACACACTCGGTAGTTACACCCCGTTCTCCACATCCTTTATAGCTCTCTGTGTGTGTGTGTGTGTGTGTGTGTGTGTGTGTGGAGTAGGGGGTTGTATTCTCTAAATAATAAGACTAGGCCACACCCCCATTTGAATATTGTTTATATGGATTTTAATATTAATTCTGTTCTGCCACATGGAACATTAGCGCAGCGCTGTGCACTTTTCCACCATTCATGTGTTTTTGTTTTATTTATTTTTTTTCCTCTGACTGTCTCTCTCTCTCTCTCTCTCCGTCTCTCTCTACTTCTGTCTGTTTCTGTCCCCGTTTCTCTGTCTCTCTCCATTATTTTCTCTACTTCTATCTCTGTCTCTCTGTCTGTCTCTATTTTTTTCTCTCTGTCCCACTGTCTCTGTTTGTCTGTTTTTCTCTCCCTTTATCTGTCACTGTTTGTTCTCTCTCTTGCTCTCTCTTTCTGTATCTCTCTCTCTAAATTCCGCTTCACTTTGCTTCCACAGAAGGAGAGACTTCTCAGGAGTCCTCAAGCCCAGATGTTGTTTAAACGTACTTGAAGTGTATTACTCTTTTAAATCATAAACAAATGAACGACTGATTACTGTTTGTACCCAGAGTGCTGAAGCTCATAGTTTCAGTTCAAACACAGATAACCAAAGCAAATATTTTTAATAGATTTTTTTTTTTGTGTTAAAGTGCAGTCCAGTGTTCGCAGCTCACGTGTGTGTGTGTGTGTGTGTGTGTGTGTGTGTGTTTCCTTCCTGCAGTGTGTATAACGGCCTGGTTGGATTTGCGTCTCCCCTCGTCACCGACAAAGGAAGTGACTGTGCAAGCCCCACGTCAACCGTGCAGACGAGCTTCGCCGCCGGTAACAGACCAGATTCTGTTTCTGTAATCTTCTAGAGCTACGAAATCCGCCATTTTGTCTCATTGTACACGTTCTCTGCTCTGTTTAAGCATTAGTAAATCAGCACAGCACCTTCCTGATGTCACATTCCCGAAAGCTATAGAACGATTCTAATGTTGTGGTTTTCATTAACGTTCGCGTGTGTGTGTGTGTGTGTGTGTGTGTGTGTGTGTGTGTGTGTACAGCGGTGCGATGCAGTGGCGTGAAGACGCAGCCTGACAGCATGTCTCAGAACGCTCGCAAAGCCCTTCCTCGCAACCTGGGGACCCCAGCAGACACCCCGCCCAGCACCCTGCTCATCGCCAACAAAAGCCTGGCCCCGAGCCCCAAACGCACCGTCAGGGACCCGAAAACCGGCAGAGGTGTGTGAGAACGTCCTGTTATTCATCCGTTCACTTTGTCATAAATCCAATCAGCTCTTTCCACTATAAATATAACGTTATTGTTAGGGTTAGTCTGTGCATGCTTTCAACAAAATGTCTAAAAGTTGCTCGAGTATTATATTTAACTTGTGAATTTGCACTGAAACTGCAATTAAACCTTTTTAATTAATTAAACCTTTTAAAAACACTTTTGATGTTTTGATCTGATGCCACTTCAAAAATTTGTCTAATTCAAAGTCACTTCTGCTGTTTTTGTTCTATTTTTATTTAATTCTCTGTGTGTACTGGTTATATTATGCTTATTTTTTGTGCTTATATTTTCACGTCATCCTTTATTTTATTATTTTATCCTGCGCAATCTGTTCCATTACTTTCTTTATAATATTTATAAGTCCGTATAAAACACTGAAAAACAATTCCACGTAACTGTAGATGCCGCAGCTCTTCGTCTTTATTTTTGTTTATCGTGTGGATTCGAGTCACGTGACCACGTTGTTTTGTCTGAAACGTTCAGAGCAGAAAGTAAGTAAATCCTTTAAAGCAGCAGGAACACACTCTGTGCGAGCGTGTGGCCGTGTGTCTAGCAGTTTTCCACCGATTCCCAGTGAACACTTGTGATTTGATCGATTTATAAGAGTTTAAAGGTCAGTTTCAGTGGTTCGTTCAGGAATCACAGGAGGCTGATGATCAGATCGTCTCCATGGTTTATTTTTGTGATGTGATTTGGCATGTACGCTAAACATGGCTGATATTTTTCCATGTAATATTAAGGTTCACCGGCTTGTTGTAGTGTTTTATTTATTAATAATTTATTTATTCATTTCAGCTGTGCAAGAGAGAAACTCGTACGCTGTGAGTGTTTGGAAGAGAGTGAAGGCGAAGCTGGAAGGGCGGGACGTGGACCCGAACCGGAGAATGAGCGTCACCGAGCAGGCATTTATCCCTCCTCGCTATTATTTCCAAAGCTCTCTTTAAACAACGTGCGCTGACTCACCAGCGTGTGTGTGTGTGTGTGTGTGTCGTCCTTCCACAGGTGGATTACGTCATCAAGGAAGCCACGAACCTGGACAACCTGGCGCAGCTGTACGAAGGCTGGACGGCGTGGGTGTGAACGGGGATTTCCGCGTCGGTTCACTTCGGTTCCAGCGAGGGTTAGAAATCCACCAGAATCCACCGGGTCTGGGGCTTCGGAGCCACAGAGCTGCATGCGGGCAAAAAAAACGGGGGTTTGGGGGGGGCGTCGAGGCCCTCCCGTGCGCCCACACGGGACCTCCCCCCCTCCCGTAGCACAGCAGCAGATCCAGCTAACACCAACGACACGATTCTCGGGTTTGCATCCGTCTCCCCGTAAACGTGCAAGGGGAGGGGGGAATACTGAGGACAGGGGAGGGGGGGGTGTGGGGGGGTGAGGATGAGGAGGATGAGGATGAGGATGAGGCTCTTCCAGCTTTAACAACCCCCTCCCCCCAAACCAACCCCTGCTTCATCAGCGATAATAACGCCACGTCTGTCAGCTATCGATAACGAAGCTTGTGTTTTAGAGCAGGAGGCTCGTTGAGCGACACGCCTCTGGACTTCACTCGGGAGACGGGGGGCCGCGCTCCTCCCACCATCCTCTGGCCTCTGTTTTTGGATGGCTTTAGCGAGGGCGAGGTTGGGGCAGGCGAGGCCGGCGTACACCGGGGCAGGTGCGCGAGGCTTTAAAGGGGGACTCCATTCAAAGCCAGACGGCCGTTGGCGGACCTGCGAGTTCTTTAAATCTTTAAAATCTTTAAATCAAGACTGTTTTTTTTTTTTTTCCCCTTCTCTTTTTGTCGGATGTTTATTCCAAAAATTACTTTACACACCTCAACTCCCTTCAGTGGAGATTAGTTTAAAAAAAACAAAAACAAAAAAAAACAATGTTTTGGGGGAAAATTGAATTCTTTTGTTAGTGCTGGGTGTGAAGACATGACGTGCATCAGGCTGGTAAATGTTTCTTTGATCGATTGATGAGATTTAGAAAAGTTTAAGCATTTATTAAAGCCCAAATTCGAATCTGATAATCTGTTCTAAAACTCGTTTTCAGAAATGCTGCCTTTTTTTTTGTTTGTTTTTGTTTCTTCTTTCTCTTTAGGATGCATCTGTACGATTTGTTGTGTATTTGTAGGTAGTTGGTATTTTTCTCCCTCTCCCTTCTTCAGTAGCTTTAAATTAGCGTTAGCACCTTCTTTTGGCTTGCCTGTGAAAGTGTCATTGCTAATAAATATTCCCCACTTTGCTTGCGTTTTACTGATCTTTATCTAGTTTTACATTTTTAGTGGGGGGTGTTAAGTGGATTAGTGCTGTGGTGATGGTAGAAATGTTGTCTTTTAATGATTTTACTCCTTCATTTGACAAATAAATCTGGATTTCAACTGTTAAGCTATTTGTTCAGTTATTTTTCAGGAATTCATCAGGTTTATGTTCCACATGTTTAACAGGAAGAAGGACATGATTGTGTAGAGAAACATGATTGTGTGTACTCTGTCGTTTATTTTTTACTTCAATATCCCAGTTTATAAAATGCAAACAAACCCAATTCTAGTGTTAGTAACTTTATCTTCCTGCATTTTAATACATTTGATCACACACATGAACAGATCATTGAAAATCATCCAAATATTTAATCTCCTTATTTAAGATTTTACTTAATTCTCTAATCTTTGTGTGTTTGACTTTTCACCACAACACTGTTGAATTCTGGATTGTGATTGGTCAGAAGGTGTTTATTTATTTATAATTAATGCGCTCGTTATAACTAATAGGTTATCGTTTCTATAGCAACAGCTCGTTCAGAGGAACTTTCAAAACTCTTATTTAAATATGACAGTTGTTGATGTGGTGACGTTTTCTGTTAGGAGACATTTATGTAACGTTTATGGAAGGAGTCTCCAGTGTCAGCGCTTTGTAACAGTCAGAGGAAAAGCTGTAACTTTAAGTTTTCCAACATTTTCGGGACAGAGGAGTTTACGCTTCTTTGCGGTTTCTCGGTAACGTCGTAACAAGCTGCGATTTTTTTTTTTTTTTTTTTCTCTTGTTTATAGCTGCTATAACGTAAGTGAGAACAGGAACTAACTTTTTTCACCGCAACATTATGTGTAACTATAAACAGGTAAAAGTATGACGTCATTCTTTAATAAATAAAAAGAATAATATGATAGCAAATTGCTCAGGTGTAAGAGGAATAAAACACTTGGGGACGTGCCGTTACGGGAAACTGATGATGTTTTCGGGGAGGTAACAGTCACTCAGTGCTTTACTATTTAATGTTACGTTTTTTTTAGGTCGTTGATGCGGTTAAAGACTTTCCCAAACAGTGAAAGGTGCTTCAGATGCCACGTACTGTTAAAGTTTCAAATTTCTTTCTTGATTCCATTAAATGGATAAAACCATAAATCCAAGGATACGTACTTGGACCACTTTGGAGTCGTTTTCTGGAATTTAGATCCAGCTGTCTGCAGATGACTCTGTGATTTACAGGCAAGAAAATATACACTTTATGTTCTTCTATATATAAAGCTGACCTTCAACCTCACCAGTGCAGTGAGTTAGAGCTCAGCTTGGCTGCATCAATCATGTCTTATAGTTAAATAAAGCAAAATTGTTTAATATGTTTGTTAAAAGCTATAGCAGGTATATTTGTATTGGGGTAAGCTGCTCACCTGTAAATATATAAGCTTTTTAATCGACTCACTCTTCCTTTAAATCTTGTAAAGAAAGTGTGTCAGGTTTCATTTGGGTCGCTACAGATTTCATACGAAGTTCAGGGACTAGTGATGAGGCTAAGTGATGACGACATTTGAAGCTGGAGAAAATAAACTTAATGGTTTATCGTATAGAAAACAAATCCTACAGAAGACATTTTAGAATATTTACATTTTCTATTAAGTTTCAAGTGGAATTTTAGTGTATGGATTTCAAACCTTCCCTTGGACACACTTAAAGGTGCAATAGTCAATATTTTTTCATTTTTTACTTGTGAATAATATGGAGAATTATGTAAAAATGAAAAATTATTATTTTACACTATTGTGGATTACCAAGGTGGGGAAAAAACCCAGTTTGGAAACCGGTCCGGAATATTTGTTTATATTTTGATTTTCTTCTTGTCAGTCATTTTATAGCCACGCCCCCAACACGCCTTCACATCCTCATAAATCATTATTAGGAAAAGTTGCATGTTGATGGAGTTGTAACTCGGCTTTAAGCAGTTGAATGTCGCTTGAATGTGATGTCATAACTGTCCTTGCTAATGCTAACTCAAGGTTGAACCACCGTAGGTTTTGGGGGGCGGAGCTTTGTGTACATGGCTGGAAATGGGGCCGGGTGCAATGCGTAAAAAAATAATAATAATTCATAAAAATAATAATTTTAACCATTAGGGACTTTTTTCTCAAAAATCGTACCTAATGCACATTTAAGTTTGTTCTAGTTTGTTCAGTTTCAGATTCTATATTGCACTCTTTGCAAACAATGCAATACAATTTCAGGTAAAAAATTCACTTTCATATGGTATATGTAAAAAAAAAAAAAAAAAACTCTTATTCATATGTGATTCTACTGCGATATCATTGGCGTAACTCGAGGGAAAACTGCCCCCTCCAATATGGCGGCGCAGTTGACGAGTTTAGCGCTTACTTCCGACCTCGGTGTGACGTAACGCCCTGCCTGCAGTTTCAAATATAAACATCGTGCCGTTAACGGTTGGTTGCCAGAGCAGCAGCAGCAAGAGCGCGAGCGCACGAGAGCTTCACTTCCGACTCGGAGAGCTCGCAGTAAAGCAGAACCGCAGCGGAATCATGGCGGAGGGCGATAATAAAAGCGCTAATTTATTGGTGAGTGTTAGCTCTGGTTGGTTTTTGTTTGTTCCTTTGTTTTACCGGAAAACACTTCGACTCTTTTAGAAAGTGACAGTTAACGTTACACAAGCTAAATGGGTGGCTAACCTTGTTTACTCTTAGCCGAGCTAACATCGGCTATTAGCTAACTAGCTAACATTGCCTGTCAAAACGAGGTCAGTTTCTCAAGCCATATAATACCGTCACATTAAAAAAAAAAAATCTTTTCGAGTCATGTCAATATGTTAAGAATTTTAAATAGTCAAGTTATAAAGCTAACCCAGCTAGCTAGATGTTGCACTGTCACCTAATGACAGTTTCGGCTCTTTTCTCTCTGAGTCGGATCAGCCAGCTCGGCTCACCATTAAGAGTCGACCTTGAGTCGGCTCTCAAACGACTCTCAACATCCAACCTATCTGTCGCTTAAACTGTTCACTAAAATCTTACTCTCTACATTTTGATTAACAAAATAACTTTAATAAATTTATACTAAATTGGGCTTGTTATAAAGTCTAATGTAAAACAAGTGATTCTTGTCCTTTTATCGTGATGTTCACTTCCACATTGCATTACATTATATACATTACATTATATACATTATTATAAGAAGCAGCAGAGCAGTCAGTCACGTTTGCACAGTATGTCATTAAAGAGTTAAATTAGAAATTAATGAATGCGGAATACTGAGGACTTTTCAGCAGCAAGACATGTTACTGCTTTTGTTTTTAGAATCGCGAGTCGACTCACAATGTTCAACCTAAAAGAGCCGACTCAAAGAATCGACTCGTTTGTGAACGGCACATCAGTACTAGCTAGCTCTTGCGCAGGTCAGTGTGAAATATTAACACACTTACGTCCAAACCTGCAGTAAGATATAAATATAGATATATATATCTTATATTTTCTAACATGTTTAAACAGTGAATAGTAATAAAGACTCACTGCTATGGTTTTAAATCCATTGTCTGCTTTATTTTGCTGCAATAAGACATCCTCCCTCATTCATATCACACGTCATGGGTGCTTTCTTTTATGGCAATAAGCTTAAAGAAAGTGAAACAAAGCTGAAATTATAGTCTGGAATTTTAATAAGCGCCTGGGAAAGTATTAAAGAGGGCTGGAGAGAGTAAGAGCCCTGAAACCGTGGCTTCTGTAGCCATATCAGTTCCTCAGTTTTGATGAATAATAGTCTGGTTGTTTTCTGCACTGCGTGTTTCACAAGTTTTTTTTTTTCCTGTTCCAACACGTGGCTCGACTTAACACTTTATCAGCGTGTGGTTTACGAGCACATGATCACAGGACTGCGTGTTCCTCCAGCACTTCACACATCTCCTCATCTGCTTGTTTTGCGCTGCCCGATAGTTTCGGGTTCCCCGACTCGCTTCCACTCGGCAATACTGACCGTAAAACGTTCATGTTCCAGGCTCAGGAGACGTCTCAGCTGGAGGAGCAGCTGCAGGGATGGGGCGAGGTCATCTTAGCCGGGGATCAGTTCCTGCGCTGGGAGAAACCCTGGTTCCCCGCCGCGCTGGTGGGCAGCACCACCGCGCTCTTCCTGTGAGTATCACACCGCGCAGGTCCACACCCTATAGATCTGACCCGCTCTGGGCTCCAGAGACCTGCACCTCTCCATCCAGGTGATCTCAGAGCAAAATAAAGCACTAGAAGAACATAAACAGATTTACACATTAGTCCCCGTATGAGGTAGGGCTGCACAATATATCGGAATTATCGAAATATCGCGATATGCGTATCGCAAGGGCTCGAATGATTTTAATACTTCAAAAAGTTTTAGGGTGACGCAGAAAACAGAGAATACTTCCTTTTCCTCAAAAGAACATGAAACATGAATGTTGATTATGTCATTTTCAGCTTTTAAATATATAAATATATATATACATATATACAGTCAGGTCCGGAAGTATTTGGACAATGACAGAGTTTTTGTGATTTTGCCTTTATACACCACCACAATGGATTTGAAATAAAACAATCAAGCTGTGATGGAAGTGTAGACTTTCAGCTTTATTTTAAGAGGTTCCACAAAAATATGGCATTTACCCTTTAGGAATTACAGCCATTTTCAACAAAGTACCTCCATTTTCAGGGGCTCAAAGGTATTTGGACAATGGACTGACAAGAAGTTAATTGAGCAGGTGCGGTCCATTCCCTCGTTACTTCAAGACAAATGAAGCAGATAAAAGGTCTGGAGTTGATATCAGGTATCGAGTTGGCATTTGGCAGCAGTTCGACTGGAGCTACCAATATGAAGTCCAAGGAGATCTCAATGCAAGTGAAGGAGGCCAAATACTTCCAAATACTTCCGGACCCAACTGTATATAAATATAATTTAAATTGATTTTACACACTTATAGCATTATCGCATTACCGCATATCGCGTTATTTAACAGGTTATCGCATATCGCCGGTTTCTTCAGTATCGTGCGGCCCTGCTGTGAGGTTTGAGTGACTTCAGAGCAGGCTGGGAAGAGTTTACGCTTAAAGATTAGGGCTGCTGCTACGGCTGGGCGATACGGCGATGTGGTTACGGGTATCGTGATAAATTACATCATGATACACATTTCTGAGATATCGTGGCTGGAACGATTTATCTTTTTATAACTTATACAGTGCTGCTTGAAAGTTTGTGAACCCCTTGAGCTGTTGAGAGTTTTCTGTTGTTTTACCATGATTTTCTTATTTTATCATCACCTGCTTTTTATAAATTAAATGTCAGATGTATGTTGATCAATTGCATATGTTTGTTTAGAGGGAATTTTGTGAGTAGCCAAAAAACTACATGAAAGATTGAATTATTGTATGTGCAAAAGTAAGTGAAGCCCCAGCTGCATTGGTAAAGTCAAGTGGGTAACAGATTCAAGTGAAACACATTTGGGTGCTTAATGAATCAGTTAAACAGACCAATCAAATTAGACATCCTTAGGAAAGTGGTTGGGCAACACTGATTAAAAGAGAGGAAACCAACCAAACCACTGTAGTGCCGAGGAGTCAAACAATGCCAAGAGGAAAGGAGATATCTGAGGACATCAGGAAGAAGGTGGTGACAGCCCATCAGTCTGGGGAAGGCTATAAGACCATCTTCAAGAGATTCCAACTCCATCCATCCACTGTAAGACAAATCATCTACAAATGGAGGGCATTCAACATGACCACAACTCTGCCTAGAAGTGGACGCCCATCAAAACTATCATCAAGAAGCACCAGAAAAATAATAAATGAGGTAAAGACCAACCCACACATCACCTCTCGAGAGTTGCAGACCTCTCTGGCAGCATCTGGGGTAAATGTACATGCGTCTACAATCAGACGGAAATTGAACAGACATGACATTTATGGGAGGGTTGCTAGAAAGAAGCCTCTGCTCTCAAAAAAAGAACAAAGCTGCCCGTTTCAACTTTGCCAGAGAGCATTTGGACAAACCAGAGGCCTTTTGGAAGTCCATTCTTTGGACAGATGAGTCCAAAATAGATTTATTTGGTCATAATCAAAGCTGCCATGCTTGGAGAAAAGCCAACACTAAATTCCAGGAAAAGAACCTCCTCCCAACAGTGAAGCACGGTGGTGGAAATGTGAAGGTCTGGGGCTGCTTTTCTGCCTCCGGGCCAGGGCGACTCCATATTATTCAGGGAAACTTGAATTCTCAGACCTATCAACAAATTCTTGAAGAGAATCTCCTGCCATCAGTCAGAGAGCTGAAGCTGGGCCGAAAATGGATGATGCAACAAGACAACGACCCTAAGCATTCAAGCAAATCCACCAAGGAATGGCTTAAAAGAAAGAAGGTTCACACTGTTGATTGGCCTAGTCAAAGTCTGGATCTCAATCCGATTGAAATGTTGTGGCTAGACCTGAAGCGGGCGGTACGTGCCAGATGTCCTTCCAACCTCTCTCAGCTGGCTGAGTTCTGCAAGGAGGAGTGGGCAAAAATCCCCAAAGACAGATGTGAGAGACTGGTCAGTGGTTACAGAAGACGTTTGGTTGAAGTAATGGCTGCAAAAGGAAGTGCCACAAGCTACTAAATAAAAGGCTTCACGTACTTCTGCACAAGTCAAATTTCCAGTTTTTGTGAGATTAACCCCTTTTGTTCAATAAATAATGATAATATATCCTTTTTTTTGTTTGTGTCCATCATTTGGAAGTCTGCATCACAAATTGGGTTTTGGATGTACATTTGATTAGGTTATTCTATTTTTTTTTTTTTTTTGGTTTTTATTTATTTATTTATTTATTTTTTTTTTACACAAAACCTGATCATGTCTGGGGGGTTCACAAACTTTCAAACAGCACTGTGTATATATATAAAACGATTACAAACTCTGATTTAACGCAGCTATTTAACGTTAATATTTTGTACCGAATCTTTAAATCTGATCTTTTTCCTCATTTTCGTGTAAAATGTTTAAAAAAAAAACTTTAAATACGACTTGGCACTGAAACATGACCGTTTCATTCTTAGCATAATCTGTGGCGACTATGATTGAGTGTCATGATGTGATCTCTCTCTCTCTTTCTCTTTCTATCTTTCTCTCTGTCTCATTCTTTGTCTCTCTTTCTCTCAGTCTCTCTCTCTTTTTCTCTTTCTCTGTCTCTCTCTCTCTCTCTGTGTCTTTTTCTCTTTCTCTCGCTCTCATTCTTTGTCTCTCTCTCTTTTTCTCTTTCTCTGTCTCTCTCATTCTCTTTCTTTGTCTCTCTGTTTCTCTCTCTCTTTCTCTCTTTCATATTACAGGTCATTAGTTGAGTTATAAGATGTCAGATGTAATCAGGAATCCATGGTGTCACTGAGCATGAATTTAATTTGGAGAAATTAAGTTCACTTTATGCAAATCTCCTAATGAATATAAAATTAATATGTAAAAGTAAAAGTAAGTCTTAAGAGAAGGGATGAATCTTTTCATCTCCTGCAGTGCGTGATGTTTATTATTATTATTGTCATGTTGTTGTTGTTGTTGTTGTTGTTAGTTAATGTGCAGAAAATGTTTAGAGTTTTGTGTGTTAAGTGATCAGATGCCTGATATGAACTAACCGGGTGAAAACTGTGTCCTTAAAGCTTCCTCTCTTCTCCTCTGACAGACTCATCTACTACCTGGACCCGTCCGTGCTGACCGGACTGTCCTGCACCGTCATGGTTCTGTGTCTGGCTGATTACCTCGTGCCCACGCTCGCCCCGCGCATCTTCGGCTCCAACAAATGGTACGCGAGATCTCAGAAGAACACGCTCTCACCTCCTGAAAGCACGTTCACTCCTAACAAAGTCAAACGTAAAAGTTCACGGGTTATAACGCGGTCACGACGGTTACTTGCTTCTGATAGGTTGGGCAGTACGACAAAAATATCCTAAATCATGATCTTTCAAGATATTTGTGTGACACACAATACGTATCGCGATATGTACCGTAGATTTCCAAACAAATCGCCAATAAAACTGCTTTTCAAAAGAACAGGAGAAAACTTTCACATCAGCTTTTTGTTATTAAAAAGAATTAAAAAAAAAAAAAAAGCTCTAAAATGATTTCACGATATTTCAGAAAAGCGTATCGTGACGTAATTTATCACAATATCGTCATTATATCATGTCATCGCTCAGCCCTAGCGCACTGATCTGATTTCTTTTTGTGCCCTTATTTTCCAATTCAGCGCTTTCCATCCTGTTTATACATGTCGGAAATATTTGTGCTTCGCTCCCACCTTTTCCATCGTGCGGCTAAAGGAAAATACGAGAAATGAATAGAGAGAGCAAATGAATTGGTTAATGACGCAGGCAGGAATTCAAGAATAGCGTGACCAAACGCCCTCCGAGACGAGTTTTTCTTTCCGGTCAGATGCAGTGGAGAAGCAAAGCGAAGCGTCGGTTTGTGTCTTTTATTAGTTTGTAAGTGAGATCACGCTCACCGAAGCGTCCGGATGTCAGATTCAGCACTGTGTTCTGTGTTATCTGTTTCACAATCACAAACCACAAAATGCTTTTTTTCCTTTTTTTTTTTTTTTTTTTTTCTCTCTTCTCAAAGAGACCACCTCTATAGTTATCAGCTTCAGCTTCATAACACGATGCTCGAGCTCCTTATACGGCAAAATCGTTACTTTGCTCTTTCTCACGGATGCTGTCGTAGAAAATACGTTTTAAAAACGACGCAGCAGAAAAACGTTCGCCCTGTCGAATGCAGATCGCGGGTTCGAGTCCCGACGATGCAACAGCCGTCCGTGGCCGGGAGTCAAGAGAGCAAAATTGGGTGGGAGGGGCATACGCTCTCTCTCTCTCCCCTGTCCATCAATCACTGAGCTCATGTATGTGGAAGAGGGCTGATAGCGCTTTTCTATCCGAGTGTGTTACGCTGCGAAAAGATGCAGTAGGCTTGATTTACGTGTCTCGGAGGAAGCACGTGTTCGCCTTCACTCTCTCCGTGTCGTGATTAGGGAGAAAATTGTGCAATATACTGTTCAAGTAAAAAATTATTTTAGAAAAAAGTTTTTTTTTTTACATATATAGAAGCTAAAAATATCAACTGTAGCTTGTTTTTCTTTTTATTTTTATCAAATCTAAATATCGTGATTAACATTGTGATTAACGTTGCGTCGTCATTTGCCGTTATTTCCGTATCGCACACTTTATATCGCGTCATCGTCGCAGCTCAGAGTTCTTTTTGTCATAGTATGATGTAAACACCGTATTGCGGAATCGTGACGTCCGAGTGTTTCTCGGCTCGTTTTTTTTTACTTCCTGTCTTTCTCAAACTTGTGTGAAAGCAGCGAAAGCAGAAGTTTTTGACCCGAGCGATGTGTGAGCGTGTCCCCTCCCCTCCGTCAGAGTCGGACCGCAGTTGCTGCCGCGCGTTAAGTGTCAGACGGAGCGCCGGGCTGATTCAGCTTCGCCGTTCTCCTGCCGCTCAGCTGAGGTTATTTTAGAGCCTGGCAGCGTCCTTGTGTTTCTTACGTCCAGAAATAAAACGGTACACACGCTCAAGTTTCAGATCTCAAGGTCGCCTGAGCGTGTGATTATGTGAAGAAATTCCAGCTCCATTCAGCAGAACAAGTTAACCCGAACTTTATCGTTTGTTAGACACGAAGGAGATTATAAACGGCATTGTGTTCAACGTCGAGGCTGAAGAGACTGTCGTTATAACACACACACACACACACACACACAGTCAGGAGTGGAAGATCACGCCTACGTGGGATTAAACTGAACAAATGAAAATATTTGCTGAACGTCATATACAGGGAAGATTACAGCGCATTTCTTTGAGCTAACCTTAACGTTATTTAAAGACAACGTGAAACACACTTTTTTTTCTATTTCTCAGCACGACGTTTTTTTCCCGAGCGAAACATTTTTGATTTTATCATCCGAATTTGATCAGCTTGTTAAAAGTGAGCGATCGGAACAAACGTGCACTGAGATCTAGACGTCTTTCTTTAAGGCATCGCTGCTTCTCTGTTCTTGGTGCGAGAGATGTGGTTTGGTTTTCCTGTGAGTTTAGAGACGTTCTGAAGAGCCAGCGTCAGTTTGGCAAGCGTGTTTATTTCTGACTTTACTTCATCAGTTCTGTTTTTGGCTGCCGTGTTTGTTAACGCTGTACAGAACGACGATTTAGACACATTTCTGAGCCTTCGACTCAGGTACGTAACTCTACAGCCAATCAGAGGCTCTTGCGTACAAGCACGAACACGGCAACAAAAGTTTGCGCACCCCTGCGAGCGTCTGTACGATAGCTGGCTGTTCAGTAGGAGGAGGTGAAACATGGCATTAAACCGTTCGTTCTTATTAAAGATGACACGAAGCCAGTTTTTCTCTTCTCTGATAACAATATTGATACTGAAACTTTGAATATCATCAGATATTATTTCTTTTAGCTTTAAAATTATTATTATTTTTTTTTTAGCTGAAGCACTACAAGGGAAAAAAATACATGGCTAAAAAGATGAACATCTACAAAACAGCAGATTATATAATAAAATCACTCCTAACAAAAATATGTAAATGTTATATTTGTGCAATGTCTTATTCTTTGTTGTTGTTTTATTTATTTTTTTGTTCATACTGATCCTTAATTATTATATAAATATATCTTTGTGCTCCTCGTGGGTCTGCAGCGACGCAGTGAAAAATCAGGAGCGAGGAAAAAGTCATTACACTTTATTGTAGGTTTATAGAAAAAGTTTTGTCTTCTGAATCGATAAATACAGATGAATCGTGCACTGTAATCTTACAACGTTTAAAAAAATCCGGGTTGTTTGATTTAATTTAAGCGTAAAATTTAAACTTCTGTAATTCAGTCCTCAGAATCGACACCCTGAAACATCACGGAGTTTGAAATGTGTGATTAAACACCGCCGTCGCATTATTTATTTCATTGATTTGTTTTTGAGCAGTAATGTCATATTGTGTGTGTGTGTGTGTGTGTGTGTGTGCAGGACCACGGAGCAGCAGCAGCGCTTCCATCAGATCTGTGGGAACCTGGTGAAGACGCAGCGGCGTGTGCTCGGCTGGTGGAAACGCCTGTTTGCCCTCAAGGAAGAGAAACCCAAGATGGTAAACAGCGGCGTCTGTCTCGCGCGTTCACGAGCTTTACCTTCACACTAAAACGCAACTGGCAGCTTTGAAAGCTTGCTATAGGAGCGACATGAGCAGCAGAACTCACAAAATCTCAACTAAAACAACTGAAAACAAACAAAAAAGCAAAAAGTTCACCGTTTTATGCAAATGACTTGTGCAGCAAAGCGACCGATTGGCTCAGGGAAGTTATTCGGCTGTTGTGGAAATAGACAAGTGGGGAAAGAGTTATAAAAGACGTTTCTGGCTCCGTGTTCAGTGATTAATCAGGCTAACGAGCTTCACTGTGGATAAAAATAAACCAAAAAAAAAAAAAGGTTTACGTTTCCTCTAGACAAGAGAGACTGTGCGCTTTTTAAACAATTCATAAAAGAATTTAAAAAATGAGTTAGTAAATATTTACATAAAGGGTTGGCTGGTACTGAGCTTATTAATAATCCATTAAACAAAAATGACAAAACAACAAATTGTCATTTTTGTTAAAACTCGAACGTAAATTAAGACCAAATTGCCACCCAGGATCTCTGAAGCTCCGCCCCCAGGAAGCGCATCCGAACACAAACACACGTTTCGGACCAGAAGTCAATTATCCAGGCGATTTTCTCAGCAACTTGATAAATATTTGCTAAGGCCACGGTTTAATCCGTTGTTTTATTATCATGTTCTGCATATCTTCCAGGTTATTTGTGGTATAATATGGATGAGGAATTTTTTTTAAAAATCAACTATTGCACCTTTAAGGCACTTAGACGTGCTGGCAGATGTCTACAGGCGTCAACTGAGCAAAAACAGCGTTTTATTAACTGCAGCTCTGTCACACTGTCACTATCAGTTCTTCATTCCTGAACTCTTTCGTTTCCTCACAGTACTTCCTGTCGGTGATCAGCACTCTGGTGGTCGTGGCCTGGATCGGACAGCAGGTCCATAACCTCGTCCTGACCTACCTGATCGGTACGTATGCAGTGTGACGGCGCCTCTTTATCTGTGTCGATAATTAATGTTCCCTGTGCTCAAAGGTGTGCAGGGGTCCCTAAGAAAGGTGGGCAGTATTTGACAGACAGACAGAAAGAAGGAAAGAAAGAGCAATAGAAAAAAACAAACAAAAAAGCAGAAATAACAAGGAAACTGAAGAAAAAAGAAAGAGTAAGAAATAACTTTCTCCTTTTAGCTATTTCTTGAAAGAAAGAAAGAAAAATAAAGCAATAGAAAAAAACAAATGAAAAAGCAGAAATAAGGAAACTGAAGAAAAAAGACAGAAACAAAGAAAGAAAAAAAGAATAAGAAGTAACTTTCTTCTTTTAGCTATTTTTTGAAAGAAAGAAAGAAAAATAAAAGCAAAAGAAAAAACAAACAAAAAAGCAGAAATAACAAGAAAACTGAAGAAAAAGAAAGAAAGAAAATCACAATATTTCTAGACATTTCTCTACAATACATGATTTGCAAGTTTCCTAACAGACTGCCTACTGTAGCATTTAAAAACTTTAAAAAAATTAGTTTGAGGACACTTTTATTTAATATCTACAAATTGTATTTTTTTTTTAATTTCTGTAAACACGTGAGTATTTTACGTTTTTAGAGTTAAAGATTCAAAAGAGAAGAAAATGAAATATCAAATCTAGGTAAAGTTAAGTAATTGTTAGGGTTTGTAATTAGCAGTGTTGTTTGTAAAAAAAAAGAATGTGTTATTTCGTCTTATTTAGATTGTACAAGATCTTAGATTTTAATCTTCCTAATCAGTTTAACACTCTGAGGAAAGTCTTTATCGCTAGCTGTGATGCGTGTGTTGATATCCAGTGGGTTTGTGGGTTTGTAACCCGGCGTGGGAAGCGCTGCGAGCGGTCGCTGTGGAGTGTGTCGAGTCACCGAAAGCACGCAGTGTGTGTGTGTGTGTGTGTGTGTGTGTGTGTGTGTGTGAGATAAGAGTGTTGAGTAAAAGAGGTCGCGGTATGTAGGGCAAGAAAACGGAGCCATAGTTCCCAGTCCAAAAATAATCTCTTCATGACCCAGCATTAAACAGGGCAGAGTGTTGGAGACGCGTTTGTTTAAAGAAGCCTTGCGCTGAAGAATGACTTTAAAACGTTTAATTCCTCTTGCTTGATCGAGCCACTCGTTATTTTGATTGAATACCAGAACCAGAATTTTATATTTATTCACGTTAAATACAGAGGCTTTCTCAGTACTACTGTATAAATCTGATTTGGGGGCGGGGTCACGTATGAGCTCAGGTTGTGATGTCACTGAAGCAGTATTTTTACACCAATCGCGTCCAAGCTTCGATGACGACGTCACAACTACAATTTTTAATGAGCGTAAAGGTGGAGAGATGCTCCTAGGTTATCTTTGGTCATGAATATTAAAAACCTGTGTAACAATTTATTATTCTACAAATTATTTAAATAGATTAACGTTGATAAGTGCTTAAAGTCACTCTGTTGTTTTAAAATTTCAACGTGATTATTCCATAAAACGAGTGTCGGATCACAGAGAAGGGCAGCAGAAGCTCTTACTCTTTAACACTTTTCAGATTTAATGAATATGCAAATTGACAAACCCCTCCCCTATCCACTGATTGGTTCGCATATTTTATGATGTCGTTAGACTTGTGTGGTCTAATTCAGACTTCCTGATGAGATTATCAGCTTTCTGTGTTTCGTAATCGAAGAAAAAATACTGCAGTGAAGATTCACACACATTGACCTGATTAAATTAATTCCCTGAAAAGATTCAGTCGTAAAACAAACATGTTTATGATTAGAGAGAGGGAAACAGGACTTTTTTTTTTTTTTTTTAAATTATGTACAGAATGTAATTTAATATTTAGTGACGGTTTACCTTTCACCATCGTACAGTGTAATCATTTCCTGTGTCACGGAGAACCTGCTAAACAGCCTTCGTTATGGATTAATCTGGAAAGTGCTGGATTCCTGAATATCTTCAGTGTTAAGTGTTTATGAACAGAACTCTGGAGTGTTCTCCTCCTTGGTGCGGTTCTTTACTCAGGTGAGGATCTCCAGAAGCCTCCGAGTGAGGTGGTCTCCATCTCGAAGTGACTCTGAATCAACTCTGAATCGACTCTCTAAAGGAAGTGAATCAGTTAATGCCACGTGTTTCAGGTTGCTGTGCTCTTTTGCTGCTAAGCTGAGCCAAAGGACAGAGCCGTAGTGCCGCAGAAAAGCAGTGTGTTCTAGAGATTTGGGCCGAGAGAAACCGAAAAGAGAAAATAACCGCTGGAAGCGACATGCAAAAAAAAAAAAAAAAAACAATTTAAACTAGTTATTTATGTAATTATGTGATGTGTTTAGTGCCGGCGCAGAGCTGATGTTCTCCACACTCAGGTGATTTCTGTGATTTCTACACACACTTTTTTTTTCAGTCGCCAAATTCCCGAACAACGAATGGAAGAGTCTCATGAGGACGTTTTCAGCCCTACACAAACCAAAAGAATCAATTTCGCTCTGATTCAGACTCGACACGCAGATTACTAGGTGTGAAGGCGTCCTGAGAGACGCTCACACAGCACACACAGCGCTGTGCTGTAATATAAATGCGTCTTTTCACCTTTGAGCCAAGTTCCACCTTTCGCATCGAGTTGCGATTCGAGTTTGACGGGTAGCTAGAGCCGTGCCGTTTCCTCCGGGGCGAGATGCCGAGACTCGCCCGCTCATAAATCTCCTGTGTGTGTGTGTGTGTGTGTGTGTGTGTGTGTGTGTGTGTGTGTGTGTGTGTGTGTGTGTGTGTGTTTACAGTGAACTTCCTCCTGCTGCTGCCCGGCCTGAACCAGCACGGCATCATCACCAAGTACGCCGGCATGGTGAAGCGGGAGGTCAACAAACTGCTCAAGCAGAAGGAGAAGAAGAACGAGTGAAAAGAAAAGTGATGATGATGATGATGAATTGAGTAGGAGTAATGAAAGTTCAATTTGCACCCCCAAGTAGCATTTAAACAGTAACTCAGACCACTAAAGTACTTTAGGCAATGCAAAATAAATATATAAATATAATGATATATGTTAGGTTTAGGCTTAAACACGAGCGCATTGATTTCTCCCCCATTTCACCCTGAATATATCGATCACATCTATATGTTTAAGGTGTAAAAGTGCTTAAAACCCGTACGCCGCTTTAAAGCCGTTGTCTTTTTATAAAATGTTAAGGCTAAGCATACAACTGAAACATAGATGTACTTGTTTTTGAAAGCTAGATGGCTTGAGAAAGTGAGCAGAAATCGCACTGGGGAGTGTTTTGGGTTTTTTTTTTCTTGTTTGTTTGTTTCTTTGTTTCTTTGTTGGTTGTGTTTTTGTTTGTTTGTTTTTTTTTGAAAACTGCACTGAAACCACCCCAGGAGAAACTGGAGCGTTGTGAAGCTGTGTGTCGGTGCCCCGAGACCTCACGCCTGCCCAAGGGCTGCAGAGTCGTACTGCTGTGTGTTTTACTCTCTCTCTCTCTCTCCTTCACGCCTGCCCGAGGGTCACCGCTGTAAATACATACGTGTCCTCTTTCCACCTCCGTGTCTGTGTCTTACGTCCATGTACACGTGTGAACTTTCCCTCCGGCTTATCGGGAAGCCGGGACGTGTCTGTCTGCATTTCAGCCTCTCTTTTCAGTTCAATACATTAATTAAAAAAAAATAATAATAATAATAAAGAACTGCTCTGATACTTTGACTTGCGTGCTTTTGTGATCGTGCTGTTGACTGAGTTTTATAAACTAATTTTGAGACAATTTATTTCTTTTAAAAACAAATATACAAATATATAATATATAAATAAATATATCAGTCAAAACCTCACCGTTCTCAAAATTTGGCAAGATTAGCTCTTTAAAAGTTATGGAGTTGGAGTTGAATAAGATTTGAAGGATTATTTTTACTCTTTGGACTCTGTCCACCCCCATTCCCACCCAAGCTCCGCCCCCATTTCCACCCAAGCTCCACCCCAGAACCTATGGTGGTTCAGCTAGAGTTAGCATTAGCGAGGATGAGTATGACATCACTTTCAAGCGTACTCACCCATTCAGCTGCTTGAAACCCGAGTTATAACTCTATAAACACACACAAATCCAGCTCTTAATGATTTATGAGGAGAGTCACGGGTGCGGTCGATGTCCTATTTCCTTTGTAATCAGCTCTAAGCTCCTTTTTCCCCCTTTATAATTGGAAAAAAAACTATCTGCTTCATTTGTTATGTAAAGCCGCCATTCAAACAGTTCAAAGCTTCGTACAGATTGTGTTTACAGACCTGTCCATTAGCAGCGTTGCTAATTCTGCGTCCAGCTTCATTCCCCTTCACCAGTAATAAATGACTCCATCTTAGAAAAGTGCTGCTGATGTTTATTCTGGTGTTACTGCATTTTTTTTGTTTTGTTGTTTTTGTTGTCTTTATTTTCCAAAGCACAGTATAATTAGCTCACAGATGAATTACCGGTTTGAGACTGAGATGTGGGTGGAGTGAAGGGGTGTTTGTTGGTGTCTATAAAATGACTGACAAACACAAGCAAGCATTCTGGACCATAACGCAGTTTTCCAAACTGATTTTCTCAGCTACGTAATACACGTGTGCTCAGGCGGAGGTGTAAACCATTATTCTTTATCATGTTCTACGTATTTTTCCACGTTATTTGTGCTAGTAAGAAATAAGAAAAATCAGCTATTGCACCTTAACTTTTATATTCAAGGTTGGTTGAATTCAACAGTCATTAAGACATTTCAGCTAAATCTGGATTTTTAAAATTTTTTTATTGAGTGATTAAGTGATGCATCACGTGACCTCGGAGTGATTCAGTACAGGCGCATCGAGGTGCAGTCGCTCTCCCAGCGGCGTGCGGCACAAATCTGCCTCTCTATGGATTTCTTCTTCGGCTCTCCAGGACCTGCTGGTGGTCTCTCCGCTCCTGTAGGGCAAATCCATTCATACGCTGGGGAAGAAGGCGTGGCTTACCGCTCCACACAGCGAACGCTTTTTTAAAATTATTATTATTATTCTCAGTATTGTAATTGAATAAGATCACTAAAACTGTCCTAAACTGTATCATATTGAATCATTAGCTGCTTTAATACCCAAAATTAGCTCCCAGATTTCCCCTTGGGGATCAATAAAGTCCATCCATCCATCCATCCATCTGCTTTGATGTTTCATACATCAAATCATTAATCAGCTACCAAACTGTGCTTTCTTATATCATAAAAGACTAAATCCCACCTTTCTGACCAATCAGGATTCTGGATTCGGGATTGTGATTGGTCAGAAGGTGTTGATTAATTCTCTATAACAGCAGCTCTGACAGTAGTGCAGCTGCTAATCACAGGTTTATTTATAATTAATGCGCTCGTTCTGATACGTCATCGTTTCTATAGTAACAGCTCATGCACAGTGACGTGTAGCACAAATAGATTTTTTTAAAAATGTTGATATGGTGAAGGTTTCTGTAAGGAGACGTTTAATATGTAACATTTATGGAAGGAGTCTCCAGTGTCAGCGCTTTGTTACAGTCAGAGGTAAAGCTGTATAAGTTTTCCGACATCTTCAGGACAGAGGAGTTTACGCTTCTTTGCGGTTTCTCGGTAACGTGATGTAACAAGCTGCGATTTTTAACTTCAAGACAGAAGAAAAGAGAGAGAGGCTGGTGAGGGAACGACTGTTTATAGCTGCTGTAACGTAAGTGAGAACAGGAACTAAGTTGTTTCACAGAACATTAAGTGTAACTATAAATGGATAAAAAGTATGGCGTGTCATTCTTAAGTATGACATTGTAACTGTTGGCAAGTTGCTGTGGTGTAAGAGGAATAAAACACTCAGGGACGTGTGCAGATCTCTGTGCTGTAGCTCTGTGTTAAATACCTGTGAGGATGTCGTGTCGGTGCCAGCGTGTGGGTCGACCGGAAGCCTGCTCCGACTGACCGCTGGTCACAGCACCACAGTGATCCGAGCGATAGGAGCTCCTGTACGGCGTGTCTTCAGGAGGATTGGTCACCTCTTTCATCGCCAGACTTTCACGGTTCCGAGTCCAGTTCCTGGTTCTCAGACTACGCAGGACATCATGCTGCGAACACACAGGCGAGAGGTTCTGTTCGGATACGTAACGTTAATAACGAGGTATTTCAGAACCTATTTAAAACCCTGGCAGTACCGCTGTGACGTCTTTGGGGCCGTGGACGTCTTTCGAGTGTGTGGAGGAGAACGAGGAACCTTCAGAGATGTTCCTGAGGTCCAGACCGCTGTGATGCTGTGACGGATAGGACGGATCTCTCAGGAAGAACACCAGCGGCTGGCCGTCGTCTCTCCTGCCACAGAAACTCTACAGCAGCAGATATCTAATGAGAGGAGATTAAAGCCTACAGCCAGCTCAGGAATGTCTGGCGTGATGTCTTCTCACCTCGGCGTGTGTGGTGGAGTAACAGGGCGTCTGATCACCCAGACAGAATGTAGTCTGATGCAGCGGCCGTCCCTTCCACAGCTTCCTGTGAATAAACAACACACTCGGGGATCAGCAATGTGTCGACACGGCTTCTTCTGATCATTTCATTATCATCTCGGGTGAAATTCTACCATCAGCAAGAAATATTTTTAAAACAAATACAGTAAAGTGAAGCGTTCTCATTATATAATTATATAATAGCCAGTGTAAGGAAGTTTCCTTCTAACAGGTTTGCTGCGGTGATGTGACGCAAATTCACACATTTACAATTTATTTTGAATGTATTTATTTCTGTAAAGCTGCTTTGTGACAACGTCCATTGTTAAAAGCGTTATACAAATAAAACTGAATTAAACTGAATACTGCAAAATATTTAATTGTTTGTTTACTGTCTTTAAAGGTGCAATAGTCTTTTTTTTTTTATTTATTTCTTACTCTTACAAATAACCTGGAGGATGTAAAATGTGATCAGATATAAAGTTTTAAGCCGTGGCCTCAGCACAAGTGTATTAACTGGCTGAGAAAACCTGAAAACCTGTGAATTTTGGTCAGCTACGTAATACACTTGTGCTTAGGCGGAGGTGTAAACCATTATTCTTTATCATGTTCTACGTATTTTTCCACGTTATTTGTGCTAGTAAGAAATAAGAAAAATCAGCTATTGCACCTTAACTTTTATATTCAAGGTTGGCTCAGTGGCTTCGCATGCTCAGGGAAACCGGTTTGAGAGTATAAAGTATATATTTAATGAAATAAAATTGCAAAGATCCTGGTTGTAAGGAGTTAAATACTTAAATATTTAAATACGTAAATAGCACAGCAGTGATTTAAAAAAAACAAACAAACTAGATATGGCACCGATCCTATACTCAGTACCAGTGCCAGTATCAGTACCAATATCAGTGCCAGTATCAGTATCGGTATCACTACCAATATCAGTATCAATACCAGTATCTGTACCAGTATCGGTATCAGTATCAATACCAGTATCAGTACCAATATCGGTATCAGTATCAGTGCCAGTATCAGTATCAGTACCAATATCGGTATCAGATACAATATCAGTACCAGTGCCAGTATCAATATCAGTACCAGTATCGGTATCAGTACCAATATCGGTACCAGTATCAGTATCAGTATCAGTACCAGTGCTAGTATCAGTATCAATACCAGTATCAGTACCAGTACAAGTATCAGTACCAGTAATGGTTTTAATGGTTAGCTGATGGTTTGTAATGGTATTATTTAGTGGAAACCATTATTTGAAACCAGAATTTCTGTGATGGTTTCCATAATAATAATAATAATAATAATAATAATAATAATAATAAACCTCTAAATGACTTGAGTGATGATTCACAATGTTTAATAATAATAATAATAATAATAATAATAATAATAATAATAATAATAGTTTATTAAGAGGTGATATACTGCAGCTTCTTACCCTGGAGACATGGTCACGGCTCGGTCACGTGCTAATGGTGCTGTTGGCATGGCAACGCTCAAACAAACGACATTTTTATTAAACTGTAAGAACAAATCAGCAGCTTTGGGTTTCCGGTGAAATGTGAGTGCAGTTTCCGCTTTATCTGCTGATGATGTGTGGAGTTTAGTTTAAAGTTTAGTTTAAAGTTTAGTTTAAAAGCGAGCGGCAGTAAAATGGAATCTTCCTCAAAATTCAAAATGGCGCCTGTTGGCTCTTTAGTGCACTACAGAGGGCGCACGAGGCTGCAGCTCAGAGCCCTGTGTAGTGCACTTCTCTAGGGAACAGCGAGGAGTTTAGGACGCGGCCCTGCTTCAAACCATAACAACAACAACAACAACAACAACAACAATAACGGTTTCTAACGAACTTCTGCTGTATAAATATCACAATTTCTGTCTAAAAAATAATCTGGAACATAATTAAAGTACCTTTTTATTGAGTTATGAAACCAGACACTTAGAATAATCATTATGATTATAATATATTTCATTAATATTAGCTACTTATTAGTAGAAATAGTGTAATAAAATGCATTAAACATATATTTATATATTATATATTATAAAACTTCACTATTTTACTACTATTTATAAATTATTATACCTACTGATATGCAGTTAGAATGAATTTCTGTTTTCTTTTTCACTATATTAATTACTTAAATATTAAATAATAAAGTAATTAGTTATTAAATAATAATTTAATAATAATTAAATATTTATTTCACTATAGTAATTACTGTTAATAACCAAACCCTCTGAAGTTTATTTACTTTTATTATATTTATTATATTTATTTTATTTTTGAAGCATGTTATAAACTATATGAATAATAATAATTTAAATTTCCTTTATTTAATTTCATTTATAAATGGAATAATTCATCTTACATATTTTATCATTATTATTATTATTATTATTATTATTATTATTATTATTATTATTATTATTGTGGTTTTACTTCTCATTTTAAGCATTGTATTGTTGAGAAAGTATTTTTTTTTTATTAATTTACTTTTATTATTTTTACTATTCTCATTGTTTTGTTTTTTTTAATAAAATAATAATAATAAATAATAATAAAATAAATAAATAAATAAATATTTATTTCACGATAGTAATTACTGTTAATAACCAAATAAACTGAGGTTTATTTACTTTTATTACATTTATTATATTTATATTATTTGTGAAGCATGTTTTAGATTATTATTATTCATATAGTTTATATTTCCTTTATTTAATTTCATTTGTCAACGGAATGATTCATCTTACATACAAAAAACACTTTATTATTATTATTATTATTATTATTATTATTATTATTATTATTATTATTATTGTTGTTGTTGTTCTTATTGTTTCACTTCACATTTAAAGCATTGTATTGTTGAGAAAGTGTGTTTTAAAATTAATTTACTTTTATTGTTTTTACTATTTTTTATTGTTTTGTTATTACATTATTTTTTAATAATAAAATAAATAAAATAATAGTAAATAATTAAATATTTGTTCATCTGTAAGTATTGAGTACTTTGTGTTTGTTTGTATATTTATTTATTTAGTTGATTAGTTGGTTACATATTATCATTGTTATTTTTTGTTTGTTTGTTTGTTTGTTTCAATTATTTAAATTTGTTTTCATTTTTTTGTGGACACTTCAGCCAAAGCTCTATGCAACCATACAACCAACCAAATAAATAAATAAATAAATAAATAAATAAATAAATAAATAAATAAACACACTATACTCAATACTTACAAATGAACAAATATTTTATTATTTACAATCAAAGTAAAAATAAAATAAAAATAATAAATGTAATAACAAAACAATAAAAAATAGTAAAAAATAATAAAAGTAAATTAACTAAAAAAAAAAAATCCTAACAATACTATGCTTAAAATGTGAAGTGAAACCAAAGTAAGATTTGAAATTAAATAAGTATTATTTCTAACAGAGACTGAAATTTTTATTTATTTAAAAAATGTTTTATTAAAAGCTACAAATATTTATATTATTAAGTGACATTTATTACAATGTTAATTTCTGTGTTATTTATTAAACAGTTAAACTTTTTGCTAAACTTTAAGGCTGTTTGTGGGTTTAAATGGGTTAGTCACTGACTTTTTAGGAGATTAAACACATCATTTATCTTCTTTAATAAATAAATAAATAAATAAATAAATAAATAAATAAAAACACTTCACGGTAATTAAAAGCGACTTGGTGTTAAACCTCTCTTTGGCCCACACTCTGAGCCGTGTCCCAAACGCCACCTTTTTTTAAACTTAGGGCACTAGAAAGTGCGCATGCGCCCTTTGAATGCGTACTGCGTTGTAGTGCGCGCGTGGAGGGATCAGGGGAGTAAGTTGGAACGGTGCTCGCGGCGTTTGTGATGTTTGCGGTGCATTGTGGGAAAGAGGAAGACGAACAGCCGGCTGAGAAATGGTGAGTGAGGATTAATGTTAGCAAAAAAAACCCCCAAAAACACAAGCGCTAGTAGTGTGTTATATTTTAAATCATTTCTACAGTTTGACTGTTTGACTCTGAAGTTGTGTTTGATTTAAATTTCTGTCAGGAGTAAACTCCAGTGTTTATGAAATGGTGGAAAAAACCGCTGACGATGCAGAATCTCTCTGCGGCTGTATTTTTAGCACGCTAACGTTAGCTAGCTAGCTAATCTTAGCCGAAATGTTTTTGCTCTGGTTTACAAAATTTAAATTAACACTTCAGATATCAGATTAAATGAAATAAAACGTTAAATCTGAAATTTGTCTGCACTAGCTAGCTAACATTTTTCTCTTTTTATAGTCACAATGCTTTGACATGTAAGCTAGCTAGTTAGCTTAGCCTAGCCTATCTTAGCTTAGCTTAAATGAAATGCCATCGGAGTGGAAGATTCGCGAACAGAAATGAATCACTTTATTGACTCAGGATTGACTTTATTAAAGAGGAAATGTTGAATAAATGAGGAGAAAATGATGAGTTTTTGAGCTGTGAACTGATCAAACTGGAAAAAAAGTCAAAGATTTCTTGTTTTGTTTAAAACTGAATTATTTATTCCTCTCTTTTTCCCCCTGGATTTAATTAATGCTGCTGTGCTTTTTCTGAATCAGAGAGACGCTGCAAAAGATGTGAAACTCTCATTTTCATTTTTAGCAAAAGTTTTGTTTCTTGGTGTTGTGACGTCACCGCAAACCAGTGGGCGTGGCCTACGAACACACTCGCGTGTCAGTCAAAGATTGATGAACAGCAGCTCTCTCTCTCTCCCTCTCTCTCTCTCTGTCTCTCTCTCT
>CM040466.1:928378-950383 GCA_022758105.1 Pangasianodon gigas
GTTGCAGTCTTCTTATATCTGATTTGCTGGCTGACCCAAACCAGACAGTTATAGAAGAGCACAGAACCGACTCAATAACAGCTGAGTAAAACTGTGTCATCTGCGCCTGTGGCAGGTTGAACTTTTTCAGTTGACGAAGGAAGAACAACCTCTGCTGGGCCTTTTTCACAATGGAGTCAATGTGTATGTCCCACTTCAGGTCCTGAGAGATGGTGGTGCCCTGTCCATGCAGCATGAAAATTCTCCCATGATCCTGTGCTGCAAATCAAACAGGCGTGGAGGTGCGAGGGGTTTCAGTCTGTAACAGCAGCTGGACGTCTGGCTCGATGTTATTACGGGCAGCAGCGCTGTCTTAGTGTGTGTACACTCGCTCATCAAAACACACACACTCACGGAAAGGGGGTTTTGTAAAAGCACACTACTCAGGATGGACGCTCCTTTATAGATGTCATCCAACAAACACACACACACACCTTTCATCTCTTTACATTTTCTCTTTTTTCCCCTCAGTCTAATATACATTCACTTTCATCAGTTCTGAAAAAATGAAAGCAGTTCTGTCGTCATATTTCTCCAACAAACTTCCTTCATGCACATACAGTATACACACTTATAGTATACATAAGCATGGTATTTTGTTATAGGAAAATAATCAGTGATGCAAATTTCCTAACAGCACCTCCCTGTGTGTTTTATTCCTCTTACACCACAGCAGTTTGCCAGCGATTACAAGTTTTTATTAATGTTTATTAATTAACGACACGTCATACTTTGTATCCTTTTATAGTTACATTTAATGTTCGTCAACTGAGTCACTTCCTGTTCTCACTTGCGTTATAACAGCTATAAACAGTCGATCCCTCACCAGCCTCTCTCTCTTTTTTTCTCTCTCTTTTGAAGACAAAAAAACACGTTACAGAGAAACCACGAAGTGTAAACTCCTCTGTCCTGTCGAAAAAGTTACAGCTTTACCTCAGTCTGTTTCACAAGTGCTGACACTGGATCAGTGACTACACACACATTTATGTGGAGATTACTATAGAAACAATAACGTATTAGAACGTGTGCATTAATATAAACATGTATTTTGTGGCTGCGCTACTATCAGAGCAGCACTGTGTAGCTGTATAGTGAATAATAATGAAAATAGCATCAGCGTAAACATCCTCAGGCTCCTGTGTGTTACAGCAGATGATTGTTTTCCAGCAGGAAGTCTGAGAGAAACAGAGCACTACTGTGTGATCCACACAGAACACTGACTCAACCACAAAATAAACAGCTAATGAAGGACGAGAGCCAGCATGGGGTTTAACCTGGGACCTGAGCGGCGGCGCAAGCCGAGATGTAAAACCTGAAAGCGTGGTCTGTGCAGTGGAGGACTGAGCACTTCCCTTTCCTCCTGTCTCTGTTCTTTGTTGGACAGAGACACTGTGTGTTTTTGGCGTGGGCCTTTTTTTTGGTCCTAGACGCACAGGCAAATCTTTGACATGGAACAATCCATCACCAATATTGTCCCTGTCTGAGTGTGTCAGTGGGGCGCTGGACGCCATCGGCGGGGCGGATAGGACCGAGCGCAGGAATCTTCCATTTGCACATCTCGAGTAATCAGAGCAGAGCCAAGGTGGAATGTGTGTTAGCACAGAGCTCACTGAACAGATTTAGAGTTTAAACAGAGCAAGTGTTTGAGCAGTGACATTATTTTGCCTCTATAGTCTGGCCTATTGAGAACACTTTTGCTTCGAGAACCACAAATCTAGAGGATCTTGATGAATTTTGTGATGTATCTCGATACATTTTCCTGGTGCACAATCCATTTCACTTGTCACATTTTGGCTATTACACTTTCTTTAAAACCTACATCAGCTGACAAACTTTTTCCAACTGATGTCAGCTGTCATAAAGACTGCAATGTAGGTATTGTTGTGTTTATAGAGCTACACAAAACCTAAACGCACATATAACGCACACAAACTTTTTCCAACAGACGTCAGACTGCTTTTGTTAGTTGTCATGTCTAAGTGATTGATATAAGACCTGAATCAGTTGACATAAGCGTGACACAGTGTCATGTCAGCTGACTTTATAGCTTGAGTCAGAGAAAATATTTACAGTGCATAACTTTGTCATTAAGACTTCGTTATATTGTTATAAGCATTCATCAAAATTTTAATATGCAGAAAAATGAAACAGTTTACTTACATCAGTGGGAATATACAGTACATAATGGTGTTATTACAGTGTAATGATGGTCAATGTCATGACTTTTATGACGTCACAGTGTTATAACCACCGCATGCTGAGTTTTTACAGTTTTATAAGAGTCACAAATTTTCCAGTTAATCATGCTTGTCATGCCATGTAGCATTATTACCTTGAAATGACTCAGCATACACTGAGCGAGTAAAGCTGAATCAGCTGTTATGACATGGTAATGAACAGTATATCAGCACAGGAAGAGTCATAATATGTCTTATGTCAACAGAAATGACATACGGGGATTATTACACATTTTATTAAGCAGTTCCACAGTTCAGTGTTCCAAAAATTCTGGAAATTCAGAAACTGATCAGTACTTGTTTTCTGTCAGGTCTCTACTGTTCACTTCCGGGGACAAGAAATCCATGACACTACCACCACCATGTTTCACATATTCATCACTTCGGTACAAATGAACGTTTGTCTCATCTAATTTAGGATATTTATCTCAAAGCTCCTGGCTTTTCCTGGCTTCTTACAGAAAGCTTCACTGTATCAATGATTTTTCCTTGTCAAAATAGCATGTTTTATTTTTGAACCAATCAGAATAAAGCAATCAGTAGCGCTGTGGTTTTAATGTAATTACAAATCAACCTCTGTGTGAGTAATATTCACCTCCTTCTCTTAAGCTCTTCTTATGAGTTTCACATTCTTGTGTTAGTTGAGCTAATATGCCTCTCTCTCTCACACACACACACACACACACACACACGCAAAACACACATTCCTCCCTACTCGCTCTCTTTGAGTCATTTTTCCATTCTGGGTCATTTTTCTCATTCGCTGCTTCTCTGTATAAATGGATTGGGTATGTTTTGGCCTCGGCTCGTGTCTGGAAGCCCCCCTTCGTCTGGCACCGGCTCTGAGTCTCCAGCAGCCCCTCTGTCCTTACTAACCCTCTCAGGTCCTAAAGTGACGCCACTGTGTATATCTGCCTCATTTCTAATGAACTGGCTGGCCTTATTTACTGAATATCTTCCAGACGATGTTCTAAAGCTCAAACCCCTTCCTGTGTTTAAAAAAAAAAAAGAAGAAGAAACCAAAAAAAGAAGACCCTTTTGTGATTGACAGATTCTACAGATTATAATTACATTTAGATTTATTTATTAGAGACAGTAATGTTGTGGAACATCTGATAAAGAGCTAGTTCCTGTTCTTACTTACATTATAGCAGCTCTAACCAGTGGTTCCCTCACCACCATCTCTTTTTTTCTCTCTCTTAAAGTTCATAAAGTTCACAAAAAAATAAAAACACAGCTTGTCACCACAAAGCGTAAACTCGTCTGTCCTAAAGATGAAGGAAAAGTTACAGCTTTACTTCCAACTGTTACAAAGCACTGACACTGGAGACTCCTTCCATAAATATTAAAAGAAAACGTCACCATATCGACGATTACCATAGAAATCGTCTATAGAAACGATAACGTATTAGAACAAGTGCATTAATATAAATCTGCTGGTGCAAAAAATTAATCAACACCTAATTTTGTGCTCTTTTGAATTGAGTTTATCGTCAGCTTGTTACTGTAGAGAAAGAGAGAGAGAGAAAGCATTTGTTCTGTCAACATTTTCTCTGCACTCCTTTAAGCAGAGCACCATCGCGTCACGACCACAGCTGTGATCCAGGTGACGATACACACCTATACGTGGTTTTAAGACACACACGTGTGGAAATGTTGGAATGCCAAAATCTCCACTAGAACCCGTAACGATATTATTTGCATACATCCACACAGACACATATAGTATATATTATACATGTGCTGAGAACGCCAGCATGCTGGAGTTTATTTAACCTCAGCACGGTTCTCTCGGCCTCCCTCAGACTGTGTGTAAGCGTGTGTGTGGGATATTTAGAAACGCCACATCTGCCCATTAACAGCCTCCACACGCAGGCCTCAGGCTTCACCCCGTGGCTGGCTCTGTGTATTTTTTCAGTGCCAGTCCTTCTGGGTGGTTTGTGGTTGGAGTCTGGGTGTTCATTTAAGTGCGCAGAAACTTTAGAAACATTAGACTGTTTCCTATAAGCTACGGTCTGGAGGGACGGAGAGTGTGCACGTTTGTTTGCTCGTCTGTGTTTCTGGCATCAGCTTTGTGGTTTTTCCCCATCGTCCCTGAATCACTCTGTGTTTTGAGCACATAACACCTGCACATAGCACATGTACAGGACAGATACACAACATGTGACCTTAATGGAGTAGTTTGGTACGAGTCTGCTGTATTGGCTCCGCCCACTAGGTTCCACCTTCCAAAGTTTGAAGTTGTGTTTAGGTTGTAATTACAATATTGATATTGCAACAAATCACATCATTTGTTTCTGAAAAGGGTGCCAATAATTTTATAGGGCACAGCATATGGTTTGAGTTACATTCTTATCATTTTTATTATTTTAACAATTAGCAAATAATTAGTCATTATAATATTAGAAAGGATAAGAATGTAATTTAAAACCATATAACATATCCTTCAGAATTATTGGCACCCTTCATGGAAACACTTTATAAGTTCAAACATTGTTTCATTTTTTAAACCTCAAACTACGGCCAAGGGTTAACCTCCTGGCAGAGGCAACCAGGATTTTGGCTGAAATGTCCTAGTACTTAGTGGAGTTCTTGAAGAACCACAAAACAGCTCAAAATCCACCTCCACATTTCACAGTGGCTGAGCAGGTGCTTTTCCTCACATTCAGTTTCCTTTTTACACCAAACATGCTGACAGCGTTCATGAACAAAATGTTTGGTTATGGTCTCATCTGACCGCAAACACGCGACTCCACTTGTAGCTCCAAATGATGCTTGGTGAGTTTCTCATGAGGAATGCGATGTTCTCATGAGGAGCTTCTTTAGCGGCGAACAGCATTTAAAAGTCAACCACAACCACAAAAA
Organism: Pangasianodon gigas; assembly: GCA_022758105.1. NCBI lineage: Eukaryota > Metazoa > Chordata > Actinopteri > Siluriformes > Pangasiidae > Pangasianodon > Pangasianodon gigas. Next base: position 933,520 of record CM040466.1, read on the forward strand.
TCAGCTAAAGTGTGCATTTCTAAAATGGAAAACTTTTGGTGTTTTTTTTCCCCTCCTTCACAATTATCCTCAGTGTGTGTGTGTGTGTGTGTGTGTTGAGTGTCAGTGTGCTTATTATATGTTTTATAAATAAATATAATAATAATAATAATAATAATAAACTTTATTTTATATAGCGCCTTTAAAAAGGCCTCTCAAGGCGCTTTACATAAGAGTATATAACAATAACAATAATAGTAATAACAATAATTTAATAACAAAACAAAGTAATCAAATAAAAGCAATCCTAAAAAAATAGGTTTTAAGAGAATATTTAAATGTACTAAGTGATTGGGCTTCTCTAAGATCAGATGGAAGGGAGTTCCACAGTTTTGGAGTGTAAGATGAGGAGGCCCTATCACCCATAGTACACAAATGAGTCTGAGGGACAGTTAAAAGACCAGAGTTGGAGGAGCGGAGATCACGTTTTGGGGTGTAATAGGTTAAAAACTCGGTCAAATACTGGGGAGCCAAACCATGCAATGCCTTGTAAGTAAGCATAAGAATTTTAAAATCTTCACGAAACCTGACAGTGAGCCAGTGTAAGGATTCCAAAATAGGAGTGATGTGCTCACTTGTCCTGGACCTAGTCAGGATTCTAGCTGCAGAATATTGTACATACTGCAGTTTATTTATCGTAGACTTAGAGACCCCAGCCAGGAGTGCATTGCAGTAATCAATGCGAGAGAAAACAAAAGTATTGAGCAACTTTTCAGCCACGGAAAAAGGTAACATAGGCCGCAATCTTGCAATATTTCTGATTATTAATTTAAGTCTTCTGTTGAGAATGATTTTTGAATGACTGATTTGTGCTGATGTGTGTTTGATACATTTATTTTTATACATGCATCATTTTTGCTCATTATTATGAAGGGTGCCAATAATTATAGATTTTTTCGGCAGTACTCTTTTGCTGACACTTTATTAGCAAACCTAAATATCATGATACGTTTTATGTATTCTGAAAATGTCTTCTATGATTGTGATATTACAATAGTTAGGATGTATATTCCTCAGCCCTTTTTCTTTTTCTTAGTTTTTCTTTTATCTCTTATAGCTAGAATTAATCTTAGATTTTAAAAATTGTTTTGTTTTAATTATTTTGTTGTCTTAGATATGTGAAAGTCTCACATATTTCTGTTTAGTTAAACTATGTTTTAAACTAAGCCATGTCAGTGTGGAATGAAGTCAGAGTTCAGAGTTTTAATCGACTGCATGTAGCATAAATGGGGAACAGTTGATTTTTCTCCAAACTACTATTTTTTTAAAGCAACCTCTTATATATTAAAAAACCCATCTTGCTGTATGGAAATATTTCTTTCTCCGAACGCGGCCTGTGGCAGGTGGAGTGCTGAAAGAGGGATAAAGAGGGAATGAGAGAGAGGTGGAGGGAAGTACAGTTGTAATAAACAACTCATATTTACATCATTAAAAAAAAATAATACGAAAGACCCCAAACACACCGTCTGGTTCTGTGCGATTAATAAGGCTTGTTTTGGAATCGCTTTGCATCTCTTACAAAAGTAAAAACATGTAGAATAATGAGTGTGGTTAAACGGTCCAAAATCACCACTGAAAAAAAGAGAGGAAGCCGTGGACTGCTCTTTAAATATGACTTCATGTAGGGAAGTTTCTGTCCACCTGCGAAAAAAACAAGCTTTAATGGTGATTAATGTGGAACGGTGTGTGTCTCCACATCCTGCTGAGTTGTATTCTTCCTTTCTGCTATTTACAAAGTGCCTTTTTAAAGTTTAGCAATAGAGGGACGTTGTCGCAGAGGTGCGCGGATGAAAAGCCGACTTGTGCGAGCTCGTGTTCTGTCATCTGCAGCGACTGTGTAGTCATAAACGTTACACCGTTTTATTAACATGACTATCAGTGAGTGGAAAGGGAGCTGTTATATGTTTTATGCAGTTGTTATTAGTGAAATTTTCTGCATTCTGATTGGTCAGAAGGTGTTGATTAATTTTCTAGAACAGCATCTTTACAAAAGGGTTTATTTACAATTAATGTATACGTTCATTATAATACATTATCGTTTCTATAGTAACAGCTCATTCACAGGGACGTGTACAACGCGCACTCCACATAAACAGATTAAAAATGTGTGTAAGATGTTTATATAACATTTATGGAAGGAGTCTCCAGTGTCGGCACTTTGTAACAGTAAAGCTCCAGCTTTGTTTTCTGACATCTTCAGGACAGAGTTTTTTCGCTTCTTTGTGGTTTCTCGGGAACATGATGTAACAAGCTGCATATTTTTTCTCCTATTAGCTTGAAGAGAGAGAAAATTATTTATAGCTGCTATAATGTAAATGACAACAGGAACTAACTCGTTTCACTGACATTAAATGTAACTAATAATGGATAAGAAGCACAACGTGTCGTTCGTTAATAAATATGAAATGAATAATCGTAGGCAAACTGATGTGGTATAAGAGGAATAAAACACTCAGGGACGTGCTGCTGTAGGAAAATAATCAACTTCGGGGTGGAAACAGTAACTCCGCTTCGTCACACCACTTCCTGTCAGCGTTTTGTAATGCGACTCATTCGCTTTGCTTCTGCTGTAAATCAGCGTGTGTAGATTTCCAGAGCGAAAGCTGTGTACACATGTCTTCAGGATATGGTGCGTGTGACCGTTGGTGACCTTTTGGCCTGTGAATCTGTGAATTATTGCATGTTTGAGTTGAGCTCTGAAGACCTTGAGACATAAAATGATATAAAGTCGTACATGAGACTTTTAGCAGCAATAAAAGTTTTGCTCTGTTTTCTAGACCTGAGTGATGATGGTGGCTGCTGTTGCAGGACTGGATGTCTGGTCTGGCCTGATGGAGGAGGAGGAGGAGGAAGAGGAGGAGGATAAAGAGGAGAGGAAGAGGTGGACATGGTGGTCAGGTTACTTGGTACCCAATGGCATTGTAGAAGGCAGGGCTTTAATGGAGGGAAGGCACAGGAGTGTCAGGATTATTTAAAGGGCACACAGACACCACGACTGACCATTAGTTCTGTTCCTCAAGTTAGTCTGCTCACCTGTCTGTCCATCCATCCATCCATCCATCCATCTGTCTATCTGTCTGTCTGGCTTTTGGCTGCCATGTTGGCTCGGACGCTCCTGAAGACGTCACTGCTGCTGTGGCTGGTGCAGCACACCTTACAAGGAGGTAAGATGCGGTGAAGGAGGAACTCTTCCTGCTCAGATACAGATGAACAGATGTGTGAATAATGATAAAGTGTGTGAAGTTTAATAAATCAGAGGCGAGATTAACAACTCTTCCATATGCAGAGAAAAAAATGCATTTTACAAAGTTACTTGGAACTGCAAAAGTCACAACGTCATTTTAGTTTTTAGTAAGTTGCCTTTTTTTAACAATAAAAAAATCGAGATAATGATGAAAGTATAATAATGGTATAATTTAAGTGTAATATAAACTTCAATTTACGTGTAATATAATACAAATTAAATTTGTAAAAATACTTAAGATACGTCTCTTTAACAAAAACGGAAATTGTTATAGAAATGTTTTTTATGGAAAGTAAAAATAATTAGAAATAATTTATATTTTTGTTTTTTGTTAAGGTGCACGATTATGTTAAAAAAAATAAATAAAGTTACAGTTCTTCTCAGCCGCTTCCTAGTGAGATTATACAAACAAGGAAATAAAGTTTTAAAAAAAATTGTTGAAGTTTTTTTTTTTTTTTAGATTAGCATGAAAGGATATTGTCACTGACAAATGATAAAAATTAAATTATAATTAATTTAGGTAAATTGTGCATTAAGTACTTTAATTATTAATCAATTACAGATAAGATGTTGGAAATAATTCTCCAAATAATAACCTTAACTTTTAAAATAATTAGGAATAATAGTTTTAGGTTTTGACATTAATGACATGATGCTGCTCAGGGTTTCATTACGTGATTGGTTAATACACTGAACACTTGATAATTTTTTTTTTATGAATTGAAAGTTATTTCATTATATTTTTTAGCTACTCAGCGTTATTTTGAAAGTAAATGAAACTAAATTAAAAACATGCACAGGCTTTGGGAACTGCAGTGAAGGTGACTTTAATATACATTCGTTAAATATTAAATCTAAATCTCTCATCATGCTAGCTTTATTTTCAGAAAGTGAACACATTTGACGTATAGGTGCGTATCTATCAAGCTTTAAGAAACTCTGAGATTAGTGCTGTGAGAGAAGAAGGTCTGAGGAGAAAAAGTGAGTTACTGGGGCGAGAGGTTTGTGGGCTAAAGCGCTACGGATTAAAATTTTTCAGTTTGGAAACCTTTAACGGTTCTTTACAAAAAAATACCACAAGTGATTTCCCTTTCAGAAAATGCTCTTTCTTTAGAAAGCTAGATCCTTTCATACATCCATCCAGATCCATCCATCTAAAGAACCGTTGAGGAACCCTGGTACTGTAATCAGACAGCATGGAGATTTTCGCTCTTGCCGTTGTGTTCAGTTGTGTAATTATTTAAAGGTGCAGTAGCATTTTTACACAAAAATCACAGAAACTCTTAAAACAATGACAACCCACGACAAAGACTCTTAGTTGTGCCTAAAGTTCTATGTAGAATCTCAAAAGAACATCTGAAGAACCATTGAAGAACCCTTTTTTTTCCAGAAGTGTGTATTAACCGGGTAAGTGTGCAGTACAAACTCCTCTTTATATTTAAGAAACCTGTCAGGAGTTTAACATTTAACACTCTTGGGAGAAAAATAATCAGTTCCTCGAGGGTTCTTTAAGGGTTCTGTTAGTTGGAACCCTTTCTGAAAGGGTTCCATGCTGTCGTAGGGTTCTACACAGAACCTTTAAGAGTTCCCCAGAGGGACAATAGAAGAACCTGTAAGGATTGTAAATTGTCTATATTGATATTTTTTTATTAAACGTTTTATATAATGTATTTTATACAATATGTTTAAGTATATGGTTCAAAATGTAATAATAATAATAATAATAATAATTATAATAATAATAATAATTATTATTATTATAATAATAATTATTATTAATGCTTATAAATCAAACTAATAAGATAAAATGGAGGTCGAGTTTAAGGATGAAAGATTTGGCCAATAAAAAGTAGAAAATATTCTCCGCAAAGGATAAAAACACTACATTTTATTTAAAAATATTTTATATATTAAATATTGTATAAAGTGTTGTGAATGGTTAAAGTAAAAATACAAACTGAATGCAAAATCTACCTTTTCTATTTTATTCTATTTTTAATCTATTTTTTCTATTTTATAAGAAAAACTGATTCATAATACAAATACAGAGCTATCTGTAATAGATTAATAATAATAATAATAATAATAATAATAATAATAATAATAATAATACGCACCTCAGTTGTAATTTAACAGCGTTGTGAAGTTTTTCTCAGTAAAAACTGAACACAGCAATTTAAGATTTATTCTGTGATGATGAACAGATTATTGTGGATTAAATCTCTGTTTTTGGTGATTAGTTTTCTGCCAATAAATTTATTTTCAAATGTTCTTACCTAATAAGTGAAGATTAACATACTTAAGAAAACTAACCTAGCAAGCAAAAGCTAAACCAAACAGTATAAGTTTACCTGCTCACTAAAAGCTAACCTAGCTTTCATAGGAACGCTAATCTAGCTAAGTGAAGGCTAACCTAGCAAGCTAAAACTAGCCAAGCAAGTGGCTAATTACTTAGGCTAATCTTGCAAATGATAGCTTTAACACAGCGAGCTAAAACTAACCTAGTGTGTGAAAGCTAATCTAATAAGTGAACATAACAATTGAAGATAACAATTGATAGCAGTTGAAAGTTGATCTTGAAAAGAGAGAATTAACTTAGCAAGTGAAAGCTAACCTAGCGAGCATAGCTACTGTGGAACTCTATAAATTTGTGCTCGCTACGTGGAAGTTGAATCCTGATTTAGTGGCTTGAGTGATGTTGCAGGCCGGGCGGAGTCACAGGCAGCGAGCTGTCAATCACAGCATGCTCATTAGAATATTAGGCCACGTCCATTATTTTCAAATCAAAATTATTAGTGAGTTTAGCTGGATTTTTTTTATATGTTGCTTTTTTATTTAAATGTCATTAATGATTCATGGAATAATGAAGTTTGATATCTTACAAAGTCTTCAATCAGATAGTAATTCTATGTCAGATTTTGGAGAGGAAAAAAAAAAAAACCTAACCTTTGGAAGTGGATTGCTCGTAAACACGTCTCAGTGACTCGGACACTTTCCAACTGACGCAACTTCACTGTAAAAACCTCATTACGTCTTTCATGTCCTGCTGTGATGTGGCTGCAGGCACAACGGGTCAAAATGTGACGACCAGCCGCGAGAGCCGACTCTCACGACACACACAGTCCATCCGTTTGTCTGAGCGTCTGTGCGCATCAATGGCAGCCTGTTTCCCGGCGTGTGCTGACTCGGCACGCAGCCCGGGCCTCATCAAACTGAGCGCCAAAACTACCGCCTTCATCCCAACGGCGAGAGAGACACGCGATGCTCAGTGCCGAGGAGAAAATAAACATCACATGCACTCGTGCAACGTTTTCATTTCTGTGTTGCTTAGTAGCTCAAGATTGTGTGTGGACATCTAGACATCAGAGTCTACAGAGGTGTCTGCTCTCTGACTGTCTTACATCTCAATCCCTAGAAAAAGCCAGTCACTTCAACGCTTTTAGTCTTACTTGCACTTGTTTAACCAATTAACTAACTAATTAATTTAACTGTTTTAACCAGGAGTCGGACGTCAAGCTGGAGTGCTGGGGAGACTGGCCCCAGGACGAGGTAAGTCTCTATGTGACGAGGAAAGACCAGTGTGTCTACTGAGAAGCCTTCACTTTTCAGAGCTCTTTAATTATGTGAATAATTATCCTAGTATTGATCTCATGAGTTATTATTCCAATAATTATCTCAGTGGTTATTCTGAGTAGGCCCGTAATTATCTTAATACTTACTCCGGTAATGATCCAAGTAGCCTAATAGTTGTCTCAGTAGTTGTCTAAGTAGATATTCCAGTAATTATCTCAGTAGTTATCTCAGTACCCTGGCAGTTCTCAGTAGCTGTCTTATTTGTTGTCTCAGTACTTACTCTAATAATGATCTCAGTAGTCCAGTATTATTTCAGAACTTACTTCAGTAATCATCTCAGTAGTTATCTTAGTAGTTATCCCAGTAATTATCTTAGTAGTTATCTCAGTATTTATCTAAGTACTTTTCCCAATAACCATCTCAGTACTTACTGCAGTAATGATCTCAGTAATGATCTCAGTAATGATCTCAGTGGTTATTCTCAGTAATGATCTCAGTGGTTATTCTCAGTAGGCCCGTAATTATCTTAATACTTACTCCAGTAATGATCTCAGTAGTCCAGTAGTTGTCCCAGTAGCTATCTATGGCTATTATAGTAATTATTTCAGCACTTACTCCAGTAATCATCTCAGTAGTTATCTCAGTAGTTATCCCAGTAATTATTTTAGTAGTTATCTCAGTATTTATCTAAGTACTTATCCCAATAACCATCTCAGTACTTACTCCAGTAGTGATCTCAATAGTTATATCAGTAATTATCTCAGTAGTTACACCAGTAGTGATCTTAGCAGTTCTCTCAGTTGCCCCGTAGTTATCCCAGTAATTATCTCCTCAGTGATCTCAATATTTTATTCTGATACGTACTAATTATCACAGTAGTCATTTCAGTATGTTTTTGTACTTATTCCAGTAATTATCCCAGTAGTCCAGTAGATAATTGGGATAATTTCTGAGATAATTGTTAGAACAATAGTTATTCCATTAATTATCTCTTGGTTAACTATCTGAGATGTCCCAGTATAATAATAATAATAATAATAATAATAATAATAATAATAATTACCGGGACTTCTCAGATAGTTATCCCAGAGATAATTAACGAGATAATTTTATTAATTTTAATTATAGAGGTAATTATAGAGGTGGGATAAGTACTGTACTACTAGCAAAGCATATGGAATAATTATTGGGATATTTTTTGGGAGAACAGCTTAAATAATTACCAGGATAATTACTGGAACTTCTCAGGAATGCACATTATTCTAGTACTTATAGTACCACCAACTGCTCACTGATTATGGCCAATATTGAAATTTTTCCTTTTTTTGTCTCGATCTATCTTTCTTGTCTTTATTAACCTCGCATCTTACTCCTCAGGTCTCGGTGGTGCTGGTCCTGCTGGAAAGCCTGGAGGTGTGTGTGTATAGAGATCGTATTCTCTGTGCCATATTTATTACGTAAATAATTTCTCTTCATTAATTCTTTTCCTATTTATTATTTTTTGCCCTCTCTCTAGTTGCTGGTGTTCCTGGGAGCCGTGGCTATGCAGGAGGAAAGCCTGGAAAAGCAGCACGTAAGGGTTTTGAGTCCTTAAAGGAGTCTTATTTGTGAAGCTGTACTGGTGTATTGCTCTGTGTAATGTTCTCCATGTTCTCTGTTTTCCACAGCTGGGCGTTATCTTGGAGGTGAGTTGACGTCGTTGAACTTGTGATGGTGGTGGTGAAGGTCCAAGTGAAATATGTTTATTAGGAATGATGTATTTGTGTTGTTTTACCTCAGGATTAATATACTTGCCCAGAGCGGGACTGAAACAAGGATACGGAGCTGGTCTGGGAGGATACGGTAGTCAAAATAAAAATTAAATATATCAGACACTGTATGCATGCTAGTATTTAGTGTAGTATGTTTCATATCCTGTACACATTCAAACTTTAAAAAACGCACCTTGTTGGTCCGGCTGTTTCTAGGTGCCACTCCTGGAGGAGTGGGACTGGGATTCGGGAATGGCCTGGGAGGACGAGGTGAGAGAGCACTTGTTGTTTTTAGGGGTTTTTTTGGTCCATTTTTGGGGTTTCAGACAAAATTTCTAAATTCACTGTCTGATTTTTTTCCAGGATACACCAATGGCTACAGATATCAGCCAGGTGAGTGTGTTGTCTCTGATTTAAAAACATATTTCCTAAATATCGTTTTGTTCAGGAGTTTCTCAATTAATCTTATAATTAAAAAAAAAAAAAAAACATAATTGACATAATTGACATTTCACACTGTTAATGTGTACACCCCAAAGTTGATTATTTTCTATAACATTAGGGTTTAAACAGCAGTTTGCCAGCGATTAAGATTTTTTTAATTTATTAAAAAATGAAATGTTATACTTTTTAGTTACATTTAATGTTGTAGAATATCTGCAAAACAAGTTCACTTTCATTAAAGCAGCTATAAACAGTCGTTCCCTCACCAGCCTCTCTTTTCTCTCTCTCTTGAAATTAATGACAAAAAAAAATCGCAGCTTGTTACATCATGTTACAGAGAAACTTCCCACTCACATTCGATATCGTAATCATGTTTTTTTTTTTTTTTTTAGGTTATGGTGCTGGTGTTTATCCTGGTGCTGCACGTGGTGAGTTAATAACTTTATTACTTTATTATCGTCGCGTATGAGTGTGAGAAATTTCTGATTAAAATCTCAGAGTGTGAGCGCTACTTCAACGCTCGTCTAAAATCCACCAATAGGACGACGGCAAACTCACAGGTCAGCTGCACATCCGGTAGTGGTGATGGCGTTAAAAGACACATGCAAATGGACAGAATCAAATCTCCTTATTACTTCAAGCTCTCTTTGAGGAACGTTTATGTTTGTGTGAGGCAGTTTTTCAGATCACGCTGATTGATGACGTAAGCAGAATGTAGTAGTTTTTTTATCTGCAGGTCTGTCGCTAGAGGATCTTCATTGTGTAATCTGACAGTTGGATAGTTATAGAATTCAGCCCAGAGTAATAATCTTAAAAGACTGCTGTCTAAAACTGGCTTTTGTAATAAATTTGTTTATAAATTTGTTCACAGTTGAATAAATGTGCGCCTTATACACATCTTGATTGTTTCCTGTGAACTTGTACGTTCTGCAAAGATCTCAGAGCAAACTATATAGAGTCACCGTGAAAGACAAGAAAAGTCTTTATTAAAAACAGTAAATATCACTGTGTGAAACAAACTCCATCTTTCTCCATATGGTTCACACTGTATGGTGATTGCAATTCTTCAGAAATGGTGTTTGTAGGTAACAGTACCTGTGTGTGCCATCGGTAGGTGCTGCAGGAGGAGGCACACCTACAGGAAGCGGCACTAAAGCCTCCAAACCGGGTAAAAAAAAAAAAAAAAAGCCTATGTATCCTTTTTGTCTCTGGTCTTTTTCTCTGTGATGTTTGTCTATAAAGAGTCCTAACCACACCTCGCTTTTACTGCATGCAGCACCTCCAATCACAAATCACCTTGGTTTAAACAGAAGCCGACACTCGCTTTTGTCTGCAGGTGTGTGTGGGGAAAAAAAGGTGTGTGTCTTTTTGAATCACACTCACATTTGCATTTTTTGTTCAAGCACAAGCCTTTGATCCTCCTCTGAACCCCAGGCACCAGTCTTTCCAACGTTCTCCATGAAACAGATTAAAAAAAAAAATAAATAAAAAGCACTGTTGTGTTGTTCCTGTGTGTTATCGCTACAGACGTTTCCCACCGGGTCACGCTGTTGTTCGTTGGAGAACGTTGGATCAGTGTGTCTTCGTCTTTTAAGCCACATCACTTCAGCATTTAATCCAAACAACAGTGATGTTTTTTTTCCACAGAAGTGCATGACAGCATCCTGTGTGTGTCTTCTGTGTTTCTGTGCTTCTGTTTTCAGAAGCAGTGTGAAAAAACTCCATCAAAAGCATGACAATGAGTTCGTTGTAAATATCGTAATGTAAAAAATATTGTATTACGTGTTTGTGATATTCAGGATATGGTGCAGGACAAGTGTCACCTGCTGGACCAGGGTTTACAAGCAACGGTAAATCTACACTCGCACGACTTTTACGTCACTTATCTCCTTTATGCATCATGTATGAATTTCTCTTGCGTACTTAGTGTCACCTTTTTTTAAATGTGTCACTTGCATGCTTTTAGAAAGGGACATTGAGAAAAACTTTATTTATATAGCACCTTTCTTTCATTTAAAATGCAGCTCAAAAAAGAGAAAGAAACAAAAGATCAAAACTAAAATAGTAAAATAGACAAATAATTAAAATACAATAAATAATAGTAGATGCAGAAAAAAGATAATATATATACATATATCATTTAAATTTTATTTTTGAAATGATATATGTACAAATGAAATAACGAGTAATTATTTATTTTAATTATTTTATTAATAATTTAAATGATTTAAAATTAATGTAAAAGCAACATGCAAGTAATAAAAGCTTACTTAAATGCTGCCTGAATTTTATCAGTAATGTGTTACAGAGCTTTGTGGCATAAAATAAAATAAAATAAAATAAAAATAAATAAATAAAAGCTGCTTCATATCTTTCTAAGTTTAATACATTGAACATGGAGGAAGCTGAAGCACGAGATGATAACCAATTAAAAACAATATGGAACACTGTTTATCATTCATTCAGAGACGCTGTAGTGCTACGAGTTTTATAAATTAGTACTAAAACTTTGAGTAAATTCTAAAGGTTATGTGTTAATATCCTCACTGTGCATTATGAACATGTTCAAAGTGAGAAAACAACAAAAATCAAACTGTTCTCAAATCATTTGGCTAAAATGGTGTTGTGGTGTTTAGGAATGTGGCCAGGATTGGTCAGGCCCAACGGACAGGGCACAAAGCCATCTAAAGCTGGTAAAGTTCTCACTTCTCCTTCACATCACCATAATCATGAAATATTTTTATATTTCCATCCTGTATTTGTGCAAAATTAAAGACACCACGATACCAACAAACTCCTTACTACTATAAACCTTCCATACTGTGGATGTATTCTCTCTAAACATTATTCTTCTCTCTCCATGTTGTCTTGGCTTGAGGACCAAAGTTTTGGACCATTCTGGTGATATTTAAAAATATTTGTTCCTTTTTTTTTTTCCTTTGAGGAATTCTTGGGTCTGGGATCATTACAATTTCAACAGGATCTCTTTTTCTGCTTTTGTTCCACCTTGCTTGGGTTCCATTTTCTCTCAGTCTTCAAGTCAAGAACAGAGTACCATCATCTCCAGAGGAAGAACCACTGATTCTGAATGTCTTGGTTCAGTTTTAACTCAGTGACTGTTTGTGAGTCATGATTTGGAGAGTTTTTGGTCTGTTTGTCCTTGTGGTTAGAAAGAGAAGCTTAATGCGGTTGTAATCAAACCCTGAAATGAGAATAGTCTTAACACTGAGCTGCTGGAGAGCTTCACCTCATTAGTTTCTTTGCTAGTAATGTCACAATGCCTGAACAACTTGAGGATCAAAACTTCTATGTTGCTCAAAATTGTGGACCATAAAGATTTGTAGATCTCCAAAGGAAGATCTCCAGGAACACTGGGTGTGAGGCACAGGTCTTGTAGAGTTTTGGAGTCAATCCATCTACTGGTATGTTTGTGGGAGGTGGCAGGAACCCAGAGAACATGGTGGAAACCCACACGGACGGTAACCCGAGTTCAGGGTTGAACCGGGGGCTCTGGAGCGGTGAGGGATCAGGTAGAAGCGCACATGCTGAAGATCTTAGTGAGAAGATCTTGTATGGATTCATGAAGCAACATCTACACCTAAAACCCTAAAGCATTATTTGGTTTGTCTCTCAGAGAGAACCTTTAAAGGTTCTATGCAGGACCGTACAACAGAGGTTTTCCCTATCAGAGATGATGCTAAGTAGAACATTCGGAAACAAAGAACCTTCAATGATTCAAAGAACACTTGAGGACCTCAAGATTGTTGCCTTTGAAGATTTGTGGATCTCCAGTGGAAGACCTACTGATGCTGAAACTCTTGATGAGAAGATCACAAGCCAAACTGTTAGGACCAAAGTCTTGGCTGGGAACATCTACAGGCTCCACCCTGGAACCTGAAAGCATGTATGTTTCCCTGTCTGAGAGGATTCCAAGTAGAATATTAGGAAATGAAGAACCCTTATCAATCCAAGGAACCCTTGAGGAACTCTTATTTTTGAAGAATGTTGGATGGAGCAGCTCTACATTGATACAAAATTTGGATGGATTGGTAGACTAGTCTAGAAAGAAAACATATTTTGAACATCCTGTGAAAAGTTTTTGACATAACGTTGTTCCGTTCCTTGGGGAACAAAAATGGTTCTTAATATGTTCGTTCTGCATAATACAGGATGTCAGAAGTCCTGGCTCTATGATGTCCTATGTGTTTATTCTCCTGGTCCTTCTGTACTTTGAGCTGAAAGTCATGGTCTTGTGGTTTCATGGATTCTATCAGCAGTCACCAGGTGGCGGACGAAATGAAATCTACACCCAGGGTAACTCGTGCTTGTGGGATTGTGGGATCTGTAACTCATTTACTTTTCACATATTCAATTGATTATCCACATTTCTGCTCATTTCTCACAGTGAAAATTTCTTTTGGAGGAATGAAACACATCTAAATGTTTCGCTTTTGTAAACATTGTGTTTTCTGGTTCATTTCTGTTTGTCTCACATTTTTCGTTGCATTTTGTTCTTCATTCTTCTACAATAACAGCATTATTATAGTGTAGTATAATTAAATATTTGTGTATAATCTGTGTGAAAATGTGTGTCTGTGCATTGTGGCTCCCAATACAAACCATGTCCTGTTGGTGAAGTGTGTGTGTGTGTGTGTGTGTGTGTGTAGGTAATGGGGTTGGAGGAGGATTGCCCACTGTACGGGGACAGAAAGGCAATGGTAAACAGTTTCCACCTCTGTTTTCATTTATACGACTCTGAGCTTTAATATTAAGGTTCTCTGTGGAATATTTGCACCGTTTATAATCATAAAGACAAAACGTACATATCATGCTTTATCATACTATATTGCAGATTTAGAGGGGAAATAGAAAAGGCTAGTGCATCCCATATGATCAGAAAACAAATAAATGTATTTTTAAATTGCTTTCATCATCTGGCCATATTCGGATGAGTTAAACGAGGAGTTAATACGGAAATGGTGCGTGGGCTGCTCCGAGAAACAACTGAAGTACCTGCGTAAGCCGAGTCTCAACACAGAGAACTTTTTTCCTAGTATAAATTTAGTGTAATCATATTATCACTTTTGAACTTAACCCGCCGTCTCGGAACACAAATGCTCATTTGCCGTCTCATTGCTTCTGTTTGTGAGAAATTACATGTTATATTTTATGGCCAGTGAGCAGAGTTTGTGTTAGAGTAAATCACGGTCGGTGTGTGTAGCAGGAGCTGATCCCACACACACTGCTCAGTGCAAAAACTGACACCTTACCAAGTGAAAATATCTCAGATATATTCAGATTTATCTAGTATTTCCTATTATAAGATTACAGCAAACCAAATATAAGATTATTAAAGCTATTTTGAGAATTTTTTGCTCATTTTATACAATTTCTTATTCGATTGCCAGATAATTTTGCTTCTTTCTAGAAATAAATGCTTAAAATGAGCAAAATTACGTCAATAGAACAAGCCTATTTCAAGCTTAAATTAGTTAAATGAAAAAAAAGGCTAGAAATAGGTTTAATAATCTTATATTTGGTTTATGGTAATCTTATAATAGGAAATACTAGAGTACCAGTGCTGGCTTTTCTGATTTTGTCAAAAGAGACATTTCATCTGTCCATTCACACCACTGAAAGGGTATAGCCCAGTGTTTTAGGCGTTTATGGCCAGTGGTTTTGGAGTAATCAGATTCTTTGAAATGCGACAGATGTACGTTAAAAACGCTCACCGTCATCCTGACGAATAGCACAAAGTCATTTCTTTCTCACCAGCACATCGCTGTCAGATGTTGTGGATGTTTGTGTGAATGATTTGCGCATTAAGGGACGCTACAGTGATTTGCTGCCGTTGTTTGCTATCTCACCTGAAGTTTGAAACACTACTACATAGGCTTCTGCGTTCGTAAACATGGAAGTGCGCAGTTCCAGTACTGGTGCTGAATGATGCTATAATGCTGCTAGAACGATTTTAATCTGTGGCAGAAAACGAAGAATACCCTGCACATCTAGACTGAATGCCTTATTCTGTATCCGTCAGAATGATGGATGGCCTTCAGAATTTTCCGTCAATGCTTTTAAATGATGGTAAATGACGCGAAATTCTCAATTAACACAACCCCTGGGTGTGACATCACTCAGCACTGCATAAGCGTCTAAGCTGCACATTATAAATGTACATTAAATATATGACTGATGTCACAGGCCATAAAATAAACCTTTTAATATCCAATGTAAATGCTACCATTTGTTTGTTACACCTTTACAGAGGTCTTGCTCATACTTTTGCAAGCGTAGTTCAGTATTTAATATGATGTAGGCGTGATGAAATGATATGTTGTAGGCGTGACTGTGATGCTGCTGTGTTAAATGTGTTAGTGATGTGAGTGGTAACTGCTGTTGTGGTCTTTAGGAATTGGTCCAACCCCAGGAGTACCAACCGGACAAGGTGCTCTGAGTAACGGTAACGCTGTCTGTGTGTGAGAGAATGTATAGATCAGTGTTTACTCAGCTGTAGTCCTGTATGATTGGAGTGTAGCACAGTTTGGTGATTTTCCTGCACACATGAACACACAAACCTTCACAAAACTGAACTTCAAACATTCAGGAAAGAGTGCAAGAAAGCAAAGCAAAACAAAGCAAAGCAAAGAAAGAAAGAAAGAAAAGAAAGAAAGAAAGAAAGAAAGAAAGAAACATGGAATGTGAGCAAAGCAGAAAGAAAGAAAAAAGTGTGGGATGGAGAGAAGGAGAGACATGAAACAGGAAAAAAGGAAAAATAAAAAATAAAAGTGAGGCAAACGAAAGGGGAAGAAAAAAGGAGAACAAGAGTGAGGAAGAAAAATAAATGCAGGAAGAAAGGGAGAAAAACAATGGAAAGAAATTAAAAAAACAGCAAAAGGGAAAGAAATAGTGGAAGAAAAAAAAGAAGGAAGAAAGAAAGGGGAGAGAAATTAAGATTGAGAAATATAAAGAAAGAGAAGGATTAAAAAATGGGAGAGGAGGTGAATGTGAGCAAAGCAGAGAGAAAAAAATAAATTTGAAAAATCAGCCTTAGATATTATAAAAACATATACATACAAACCCAAAGTAGATGTCTTAATTCTCCTTGAAAAACACTTCACAATTAAATTAATTAATTAATAATTTCATAATTATTCACAATTAGCATATTTCTCTGTAGGTTACCGTCTAGGACCAGTAATATCCAACAGAGGTAAAAATCACAGCTTAAAACTCTCACATCTTGTTTCTTACGTACACAAAAAGGACTTTATTAGCAATATATGTATAAAGTTACATTTTTTTCTGGGCTATTAAAGCCATTTTGAAGAGGAAAAATGAAAAAAGAGAAATGAATTAAACAAAAAAAAAGTTTTTTATTAAAAAAGGAGAAGAAAAGGGGGAACGTATTGTGCATGTGTGAGCAGAAATACAGTTTGAGTAGATGAGAGAAATTAAACTATAATGGAGAGGATAATTCTAGAGAGTGAAAGATCATGGCGTCACAGTTTATTGGTATTAAATGTGATTGTGTTGTTATAAAACCCGTGTGGTGGTGTGTGTTAGGGTTCGGTCCTGGAGCAGGAGCAGGACGCAATGGGAAGGGAGTTAAAGGAAATGGTAAACCTGCATGCCTGTGCTCTACACGTTGTTATTACATATATTTTATATTGTCATTTATTTCAGTTTTGTTGTTGTTGTATATTCGCAGTGTTCAGTCCGAGCGATTGCACTGTACTTCACCATTAACTAACAATCTGGTGTGTAGGTTACGGCCCACGGCCAGTCTCTAATGGGGTGTCTAATGGAGTGT
>CM040466.1:951165-967929 GCA_022758105.1 Pangasianodon gigas
AGTAGTGTGGGATGTGGGATAGAGTAGTGTTTGGGATAGAGTAGTGCTGGATAGAGTAGTGTGGGATGTGGGATAGAGTAGTGTTTGGGATGTGGGATAGAGTAGTATGCAGGATAGAGTAGTGTTTGGGATGTAGGATAGAGTAGTGCTGGATAGAGTAGTGTGGGATGTGGGATAGAGTAGTGTTTGGGATGTAGGATAGAGTAGTATGCAGGATAGAGTAGTGTTTGGGATGTGGGATAGAGTAGTATGCAGGATAGAGTAGTGTTTGGGATGTAGGATAGAGTAGTGTTTGGGATAGAGTAGTGCTGGATAGAGTAGTGTGGGATGTGGGATAGAGTAGTGCTGGATAGAGTAGTGTGGGATGTGGGATAGAGTAGCGCGGGATATAGTGTTTTTGTGTCAGTAAGGTTTTGAACTGATTGTTCTCTGTATGGTGTAGGAGGAGCTGCATCCCGTGGAAATGGTGCCAAAACGACTAAACCTGGAGGTAAAACCTCCACTGTAAAGTGTGACGAGCTGTTGGGTCGAACGCATGACAACCGAGGGTGGAGTTTTTAACATCCTAAATCACACACAGCCATCAGGAAACACCGACCTGATCTGTGTTGATGATAGAGGATTTAGAGCTGTAAAAACCCACCTACACCTGCAACTACATCTGCAACTACACCTGCAACTTCACCTGCACTTTACACCTACATCAACACCTGCGACTGAATCCACATTTGCAAGTACACCTACACATGCGCCTGGTACTACACCTACACCTACAACCCTGCACACACATCTGCAAATACACCTGCACCTTACACCTACAACACCTGCAACTGAATCCACATCTGCAAGTACACCTGCAGCTACACCTTCAACTACACCTGCACACACATCTGCAAATACATGCATCTACGCTTACAGCAAAAACACTGGCACTTAGACTTGGGCTTACATCATCATCTACACTTACACCTACACCTACACAAACACCTTCACCTACACTTACACCTGGAAGTACACTTACACATACGTATGCATCTACACCTGCAACTACAATTGCACCCACACTTGCATGTACACCTACACCTGCAAATACACCAACACCCAAACTTACACCTGTACCTAAACCTGCACACACACCGGAACCTACACCTGTGTATACACCAACACCCAAACCTATACCTATACCTGCACCTGAAACTACATCTGCTCTTGTGGATCCACCGCTTCTGCACAAAATCTGAACCAAATAAACCTTCATCCTACATCCTGTTTTTTTTTTTTTTTGCTTTTCACATTTCATATCATGGTCACGTGTGTGCTTACCGCATGTCATACACCTACGTTTTTTTTTTTTTTTTTGCTGTCGAGCTCACTGACGTGTAGCATGTTTGGGTGAAGTGTAGATAATTTTGCCCCACAGGATGTTCTGAGTGAGGTATATGGAATTGTTTATGATATGCAGGTGGATAAAAAGGTGGATAAAATTCTCGGGACCATCCTCTGTGGTAACATCATCTACACCACACCATGCTGTTTTGCTCCACAGGCTCCCGACTGATCACGGCAACAAACAAGGCACTAATTTCTTATTTAATTTCATAACATCAGTGTGTTTTACATGCTGTGTGATTGTGTGTGACAGGGTACGGCCTCGGCCCCGGTGTGTATCCTGGAGCAGGGCTGGCTAACGGCTACGGAGTGGGTACGTACCTGTTCAACTGATAATAAACAGATTAAAAGACTTTTGTCATTGTTGATGTGGTGAAGTTTTCTGTAAGGAGATGTTTCTTTAACATTTATGGAAGGAGTCCCCAGTGTCAGCGCTTTGTAATAGTCAGAGGTAAAGCTGTAACCTTAAGATTCCTGACAGCTTCAGGACAGAGGAGTTTACGCTTCTTTGCGCTTTCTTGGTACCATGACAAACTACGTTTATTATTATTATTATTATTATTAACTTCAATAGAGAGAAAAAAGGGACGCTGGTGAGGGAACCACTGTTTATAGCTGCTATAAAGTGCGTGAGAGTTTGTTTTGTGACATTCCTTAAACGTAACTATAAACGGATAAAAGATAGAATCAGAGCTCAGCTCCGCCCCCTTGAGGTCTGGCCTAAATGGTCGATGGAGGATTTTTTGGAGAAATATGATGACGCAATGGCATTTTTTTTCATATTTTTTCATATTTGCATATTTTTCAGAAGTGCATGTGTATTAGACTGAGGGACAAAAAATAATTAATTGGTTTTTGTGTGTGTTTGTGTGTGTGTGTGTGTTGCATGACATATATACGGGAGTGTCTATCCTGAGTAGTACTTTTCTTGTCATGTAAGTGACAACAGGAGCTAACTTGTTTCATGAACATAACTATAAATGGATAAAATGTATGACATTATTTATTAAATTTTAAAATATAATGGTTGGTAAAGTGCTGTGGTACAAGAGGAATAAAACACTCTGGGATGTGCTATTATAGGAAAATAATATTAAGTCTATTTCATGTCAGGCCTCATCACACCACCCCAGCACTGATTTTTTTCCTATAACAGCATGCCTTATTAAAGGGCGCTTTATTCCTTACTTAACTTTATTTATTAACTATATTCAAAACATCCAATCCACTTTATACCGTACCAGTTTGTACGAACACCAACCAATCATCTTTGTGCAAGAAAAAATGATTAGTGTCACTCTTCATATGGTCAGTTCATTTTAATATAAATAATAAAAGAACCTGATCTCATCACATAAATGTAAGTAGAACTTCAAACAAGTGATGCAGTTGGACTTTAAACTTTCTTGGTTACGATTTTAACACATTGTCTCACTTAATGTTTTCACTTAAGCATCATACCATGTTCTGTACACTTTTCTATCATGTTTTTTCCCCATGATTTTTTTTGTAATAAACACTTCTTATGTTGTGGTTCAGGTCTTGGCCCAGGCGCATACCCGCAAACTGGTCGAGTGGGCAAACAGGCTGGTAAAGACATTTCCTTTTTTAAGTTTTTTATGTTGATTTTTTTTCCTTTTGTTCTCTAGACTTTAAACTGAAATTTAAGCACCCTAGAGTGAGTTGTTTTTTTTCCAATGCTTAAATCATATCAAATATATCTCTCCAGCACTTACCTTTTTACGCTGATTGAAACACTCTTTATTACATCTCGGCCTGCTCCTTGTCATTTTTTAACATATGGAAAAAAAATCTAAATCCAAACTCTGAGAGTTTCATCAGATAGTAAAGTTGCGTCCCAAACCACATAGTACCGTATTCTATTTCAACATACTATGACTTATACATGTCATGTTGCATAATGCTTCTTTTAAACACACATTATGAAGCATTATGCAACATGACATGTATAAGTCATAGTATGTATTATAATGCATTATGCCATACACATAGGGTTTCTCAAATTGTATTCAAATTTTGTAAAACCTTTATAACACTTAGTAGTGCATTATGCCAGGCCATTACAGACCTTAACTGTACCTTAATTATTTTTTAAAATCTTTTAAATGTAATAACTGTTGTGTGTCAGGTGACATAACGCCGATAAACAATCTGTACACCAAGTTTTAATACATTATAACAAATTGTTTTCTCAAACTATATTCAACTCATCATGTTTATAAAGCATTATAGAGCTTTATATGAGGTTACTGCAGTCATTAATTGAAGTGTTGTTAGTTTTAAAAACTCTTTACAGGTTTTATATAAAGTGAGAAAATCACAGTAATATTTTCTTTGAATCCTGTATACATAACATGTTTTAGAGCTTACAAAAAAGTTATAATGTGCAAAGGTCATATGCATCATGACCTATGAATACATTCATTACCTGCTATAATGCATTCATTATGCATTATTCACATTATTATAATAATTTATCAAAAAGCATTACAGTTTATAGCAATGTTCTTAATCCATTTATAAATTGTTAACAGGATGCATTATAAGCACTGTTTATAACACATCACAACAATGCCAAAGAAACTGTGTATAATACCTTATAAATGCTTTCTAACATGATATGAATATGTTTATAGTTCATTATAACTGTGACCTTCATAGAAAGTGTTACCGCAGTAGTCTTGGAATGTGTTATTAGCTCCAGAGAGAACTGACACAAACATTTATAATAGCGCATTTCAGCATTACACCAGTTTGTGCTGAAAAATAAAATAAAAATATAAATAAAACTAAAAATGTACACTGATAGACAAGTGAGAATTCTAAAGACATAGAGGGTTTATTATCATGCCTGACGTTTCTGCATATAAATTCTGTGAAGGTTTTAGAGTTAATGACACTCTGCTGTGGCCGGATTGGTGTACGTTCGTTAACACTGTGTGTACTTTTTGTGCCATTGGTCAGAGTTTACTGAAAATGCAACAGGATGTTGTGACGCGCGCAAGGTGTGACTCTTATTTTATAAACCGCTAATGGAAACAGTGACTAATTTCTGCTTAAACACCAACTTAGAAAAAAAAACTGTGGTCTGTGGGAGTAGCTTCAATGAAGACATGTGGTTTTATTCAGCTGTTTCACATAAAAAGTGTTGAGTCAGCATGTTGAAGCTTGAAGCAAAAGCTTATATACATGCTTTTGACTTGATAATATTTACATACTGCACCAGTAACACTTCTTACGTCTAAATAGTTATAGTTACATGCATAACACTTTATGTTTATGAACATGTGCATTCATAATTTCACTGGTCATAATGCTTTATAATATACATTTCTAAGCTATCTGCTCTAGTCGACTGTGTTTTGCTGCATGTTATAATGCATTATAACATGCACATTTGGCTTCTCAAAATTTTTAAGGGGTTAAATGTTTATAACATACTGTATAATAGAGCGTTATACCAGCCCACTACAAGATTTAGTCAACATGTTGAGGCTTATAAGCAGTTTATATATGTGCTCTTGGCTTATATAGTTTACATACAGCACCAGTGACACTTCTTATGCCTATAAGGACATAAGCCTGTATGAGTGCTCTTAAGTCATTATAGTTACATGCACAACACTTTGTTTATGAGCATGTGACTTCATAATGTCAGATCACATGTTCATAAATCTGCTATGGTAAGTTATAATGCATCATAACATACACAGTCGGCATCTCAAATTTAGGAGTTTATGACACATAATAGAGCATTATACCGGGTCACTGAAAGCATTAAGTGAATTGTGCTTTTTTTAAAAACATCTTTTAAATGGGATCGAAATTATAATACATTATAAAACATTATAAGCCCTCTTTAGCTGAGGCTTTATGTGAAGTGAATAATTACAGTAACACTTCCTGTCAATCCTGTATTCATAACATGTTATGCATACAAAATACCTTATAATGCCAAATATAAATATCATTGCTCATAAGTAGTTATAGTTGTATGCACACACAACTCTTTATAAAGCACTGATCAGTGGCTGTATAATGTCAACTGACATAATGCTCTTTCATATATGCTCATAAGAACAGATGCTATAGCACATATACGTGTACTATATAAAGAGTTATGTGTGTACTATAACTACTTATGAAGTATGTGTATTATTTTATAGCCTCAGATGACAATGCTCAATACTGTATGTTCAAGAGTACATTGTAGACACTACAACACTATGTCACTGATATAACATCTGTACCATAAGTTATAATGCTTTACAACAAATACCTTTCGTTTCTCAAATTGTACGCAACTTGCATGTTTATAAGCATATATAAAGTATTACAGCACATTATTTAAGCCACAGTGTTTAAGCAAAATGTGGTTAGTTTTAAAAGTTATTATAGAACCTCTCATACTGCAAATAACAGAGGCCACTTATCCCAATTCCGCACATCATTGTGAACGAACTTAAGAATCATATTTTTAAGCGTTTGATTAAAGCGTTTGACCAGCCCATTTGTCTGCAGATGGTAACCACTGGTGCAAATTGATTTAATCCCCAATAATTCGTACAGTTTGTGAAGTGTCCATGACATGTAGTGCCCTGGTCAGTCAGGATCTCTTTAGGAATCCCGATTTGGGAGATAACATGGAAGAGTGTGTCTGCAACTTCTTTCGAAGGGGGTCTCAATTAATGGTGATGGGCGCAATGGCGCTTTTGGGGTGGTTCAATTTAATACTGACTGGTACGAACAGATATTTGTGAACATTCCTGTGCACACACCTCACCTTCGTGCATTCCCCAATGCCCATTGAATCAGGCTTTGATGGACGGAAGTCTGGTTACACCCCGAGTCCACCAAGGCCTAATACTCACTGACACGCAGTACGTTCCTCCTCAAATGGGGGAGGCCTGCGGCGTGTCAGGGATCCGGATCAGTATTCCTGCTTCCATGAAGAAATGCTGATCCTGGAAAAATACCCGGCTTCCCTGCCGCCCCTGCAGACCAGCCTGGGCTTTGCCCTGGTCCTGGTGGGCGCGGAAGGTTCTATCTTTGTTGAGAGAGCGGGAGTTAGAGGAGACATCAGAGGTGAAGGTGCTGGGTGAGGAACAACAGGGAGGAAACTGGCAGTTTTGGGGTCTCTGCACCTCGGTCTTGGGGATCTCGAACTGGGGGAGTAGTAGGAACGAGACAGGGCGGGACTGAGAAAAAAAGGTGACACTTGGACCAGGAACCGACACCAAGTGATCCTCCACCAGCTGTACAGCTTTGTCCAGGGACGTGAGCCAGTGGCAGTGGACCTGCTCCTCCGTTCCCATCAGGAGTCGAGCGACAAACTGTTCCAGTACCACCAGCTCGATGATCTGTTCTGCATCCCGCTTCTCTGCCATCAATCACTGGTGACAGGGCTCCTTCAGCTGCTCTGTGTAAGTGAAGGGGCAGCCGATCTCCATCAACCGGAAGCGTCGACGGTGCTCCTCAGTTGTCCGGCCGACACGCTGCAGAACTGCCCTCTTGACGCTGGAATACTCCAGTTGTGTCCATGGCGGCAGCTGCTGGGTGGCGAGCTGGGCTTCCCCCGATAGCAAGGAGAGGAATTGCAGAGCCCATTCCTCCTCCTCCTCCTTTCGCTCCGTCAGGTTCAAGTTCACGCTTCTTGGTGTGTGTACGTGTGTGAGTCTCCATGTCTCGCCAGCTTTGCCAAGCAGTCTCACACTCTGTCTCTCTCCCGCTCATGGGTTATGGGAGTCACTGAAAGCACAAACAGACACAAATAAGTAGATCGGTGGTAATCAGACACAGTTGAGAATCACCATGCGTTACCTGCCAGTTCGACCTGCCTGCTCTCTGTCCACAGATGACACTTGACCCCACCCCCGTCGCTACAGTTATACATTACAAAGCCTTATAACCAGCTCTTGAATCTCATCTAACTGGTCAATCACAAATGTGTCAAAAATTAAGCACTTTATTTAAAACAAAAGACAAAAAAAATGAGGCATTGTAAGATTTACTGAAGTGAAACTCATGAAACTGCGCTAAGAATGGATTATAATGTGTTATGTATCCTGGCATTACAAAGTCATATAAGCATGCTGTGTAAGGTGTTCTGCATGTAACCCTAACCACTTATGAACAATTATACACCCTTATGCTGAACATCTTAAAGTATTATGTGTGCTATAATGCAGCCTAAATGCATTTCTCAAGACAGCTCAGAGACATCTGCATGAGACATTATAAATAGTAATGTAACTAAGCCACCCCCCCTCCTCTCCCCAGGCTTCGGCAGTGTATATGGCATTAATGGATATGGCGATGGCTATGGAGCTGGTGAGTCTGATCGTGGCTTTATAACGCTCGCTTCTGCCATGGTACTAACATTCAGACATAATTATAATTGCGTGAGAATTATAATTATGTCATAGACCTCGGCTTTGCTGCAGAGGTAGCCGATGGAGCCAAAGCTGGTAAGATCTAACCCAGAATTTCTCTAAAATTTAGAGTTTTTTCATTTTTCTAGTGAGATTCCACCTGAAACAAAAATAAACCTACATAAATGTTTTTAAAGTCTCATTCCAACAGCTAAAGGTAATGGTAATATAACATTGGAGGCTTCTGTTGACATGACATTATACATTACAACGTCATGACAATTGACTTTGCAGCTTAGCGAACTCCTGCTCTGTCCATGTCGTATAATAGAAATGAGAGACATAACAGTGACATAATGACATGTCAGGAAAAACCTATGTCACCTAAAGTCATAATTTGACAAGAGAAGTCTTTATGGCAGCTGACATTTTTTACAGTAAGCCTTTACAGTTTTCATGAAACGTTTACGTAGATGTCATAAAGCCTTATACACGCTGCCCTTTTGTAAAATGTTCCCTAACCATAAAGACATTTGCAGTAGAATTAAAGTTTTCAGGATCAGTTCAGGGGGCGCCATAAGTTCGACAAAATAAAATGTAAAACCAGGGCATTGTAGAAAAATACAGCTTCTAAGAACAACAGGAGCATTTTGACTTTATACAGTGTGTTTGTAAAAAAAAAAAAAAAAAAAGAAAGAAAAAAAAGAATCAATTAAAAAACCTGTGTAAAGTACATATGGGGTGTGTGTGTGTGTGTGTGTGCGCGCGTGTGCGCGCGCAGGTTTGGGAGCCGGAGGTTATGGAGTTCCAGGACTGGGACTGACCACTGGTCTGGGTGCTGGACTTGGAGCTGGACTTGGAGCTGGACTAACCTCTGAGGCCAAGACTGCGAAATACGGTAAGAAGTATAGAGACTTCAGCTGGGGCTGAGAGATATGATTAAAATATTATATCATGATATTTGAAGGCTGTTTCTACAATACACAATACATAGCACAATACAGGTTTGCTAATAAACTGCCAGTGTCGAATAAAAAAAAAACAGTTAAAAATGTGTTCAATGATACTTTTATTGAACGTCTACAAAAATAAATTGACACTGAAAAGGAAAAAGGAAAATTTGTATGTACAATTTTACAGATTTGAAGATTTTAAAGATTCAAAGCAGTAAAAGACTAACATCAACTCATCTTCTTCCAGAGTTTCTAATTGTTATTTTTTTTTTAAATTTAAACGATATCATGATACAATAGCTTAGAAAAGTGTATTGTGTGAGAATTTATCACAATATCGATGTTATACCTTCATATCACCCAGCCCTAACTTCAACCTGTTGCCACTCGTAGTGATTTCTGCAGTTTGGCAAGCTGATATAAAAATTTTGGACAGTCCACAAACCTTTAACAAACCGTCTGTCAATAATATGTCATAAGCAAGGAATAAAACACGATGGGGCATGCTGTTACAGGAAAATAATCAATGACGAGGAGGTGTGATGTGAGGTGTGATGTGAACACGATGGGGCATGCTGTTACAGGAAAATAATCAATGACGAGGAGGTGTGATGTGAGGTGTGATGTGAACACGATGGGGCATGCTGTTACAGGAAAATAATCAATGACGAGGAGGTGTGATGTGAGGTGTGATGTGAACACGATGGGGCATGCTGTTACAGGAAAATAATCAATGACGAGGTGGTGTGATGTGAAGCGCGGTCGCTGTCACCACACTGAAGATTATTTTCTAATAAATGTCCTGAAGTGTTTAATTCCTTTTATACCACAGCAGTTTGTCAACGATAACAACTGTTTTTTTATTAAGGAACAACACAGCATAGTCTTTTTTCTCTCTCTCGAAGTTAATAAGACAAAAAAAAGCAGCTTTTTCCATCATGTTACTGAGATGCCACAAAGAAGCCTAAACCCAGAAGATGACAGAAAACTTAGTTATGGCTTTACCTCTGAACGTTACAAAGCGCTGACACTGGAGACTCCTTCCATAAATGTTCAATAAACGTCTCCTAACAGATCAACGATTACACATGCTTTTTAAAATCCGTTTATGTGGAGCGTCCGCCATATAAGTCCCTGTGAATGAGCTGTTACTATAGAAATGATAACGTATTAGAACGAACACATTAATATAAACCTGTCATTTGCAGTTGCACTACTGTCACAGCCCTCTGTCTGTGTCTGTGTGTGTGTGTGTGTGTGTGTGTATGGAAAGGAGGACGCAGGAGACCGATGGACTTTAACAGAGTTTCAGTTCAGAGGCTCACTTTATTTTTTTCCACAAGCGTTTTTCACAACTTAACAGAAAATGAAAATAAAACACAGTCTCAATATTTCATAGCTTTCACCTCATTCAAGTTCAACTTCAATTTTCAAGCTCACACTCCATGCATGTGTGTGTGTTGTGTGTATTGTGTGTGTGTGTGTACTGTTTGCAAATTCAGCCAGCTCTGTGTCTCTGTCTCTTTCTCTCTCTCTGTTTCTGGTTCATGCCATTCACTGAAAGGACAAACAAAGCACATATAAATACGCTGGCAGTAATAACATACAGGTGAGAATCATCACGTGTTACCTGCAGGTTCAACCCGCCTCCTCTCCATTCAAAGCTGACACTCGACTCCGCCCCCGCTGCCACGGTCTTATATAAGTTCTATGGCTAATCCTGTTTTTTTGTCTGTAGGTGGCGCTGGTCCAGGTGCAATGATCGGCACTGCTGCAGGTCAGCCCGTGGTTTCTGCTGGTCTCGGCACTGCAGGCAAAACAGGAGGTTATGGTGGAGCTCCTTACGTGGGACAGCCAGGTGGCCTCGGAACCGACGCTAGCCTCGGTAAATACACAAGGTTATGGTAGAGCTGTTTAGGGGTGTGTGTGTGTGTGTGTGTGTGTGTGTGTGTGTGTGTGTGTGTGTGTGTGTCAGCGTACCTGAAAGATAGGTGCGCCTGGGTACGCTCGTGCAATTCAAACGACAATGCAAAACCTCTCGGTGCAGAGATTTGCCTGAGGATTTGAGTCTGTGTTGCAGCCGTGGAGCTCTCATGGAAAAAATAAAAAAAGGAAAATAGTAGAGTTAACAGGAAGGAGAAAGTGCGAAAACAAACACTGCTGAAGTCCTCGGGGATCTCCAACACATCCATATATTTATCCTGCACACCTCTAAACACACCTGAACCACACGATTAGAGCTTCGCTGCCCCGACTACCTGTCTCAGGTGTGATTGGAGCTGGAGTGGAATAATAAAACACACAAAGTGGAGATTTCCAAGATGGGATGAGTTACATCTGATACAGATGAGTTGTACTGAAACTCCTTTTCCTTTGTTCTCTCTCCCTCTCTCTCTCTCTCTCTCTCTGTCTCTCGTAGGTCCTGGTGGAATCCTGGAACCTGTGACAGGTAAATTTTTGAAATCTCTGCACAAATTCAGCCTCAATCTGTGAGAAAACAAGTTCAGTGATTAATCATTTAAAGCATGTGCTCATAATGACATCATTTCCTGTGCAATGAATTAGCAAAATGAGAGCTGCTGACTCAAATTAATCATGTGGGAGGGGCTTATTCCCTCTTTATATAAACATATTCCCTCTCTCTCTCTCTCTCATATATATATATATATATATATATATATATATATATATATATATGAGAGAGAGAGAGGGAATATATATATATATGAGAGAGAGAGAGGGAATATATATATATTCCCCCTTTATGTAGACATATTCCTTCTTCATGTAGACATATTCCCTCTTTATGTAGACATATTCCCTCTTTATGTAGGCTCGTTCTTTCTGTATGTTATGCGATTTTCAGGTGAAGTTTATAAGATGGTAAACAGATGAAATAACAGATTATAGCATGATTATTCACAGCAGAGTCATAACTGTGTGTGTGTTTCATTCTTGTACAGACTTAGGAGCTGGTCAGCTTCCCTACAACGGAGCACCGCTCATTCCGGCCGGACTGGACGGTCAGTCAGAGAGAATGGAGGACAATAAATAGTCTAAAATATTATTGAATGTAGATGTAATGAGGAGGAGTGTGATGTTGATTGTGTGTGTGTGTGTGTGTGTGTGGTCAGGTGATAATGGCTATCCGTATGAAACACAGCAGCTCAGTCTAGGAGGCAACGGAGGTAAGCTGGCGTACGGTAAGTGTGTGTGTTTGTGTGTGTGTGCTCCAAATAATTGAGCAGTTCAAGAATTTTTTGTAATGTAAGATTTTGTTTTAAAAAGTGAAAATTCTTAAAAAGTGAAAATATTATTTAAAATGTAAGTAATACTCACAAAAAAACGTTTTTTTGTTGACTTTGAACACAGGTAATAATTTATTATAATTTAT
The DNA here is from genome assembly GCA_022758105.1 of Pangasianodon gigas. Taxonomy (NCBI): domain Eukaryota; kingdom Metazoa; phylum Chordata; class Actinopteri; order Siluriformes; family Pangasiidae; genus Pangasianodon; species Pangasianodon gigas. The sequence continues at coordinate 963,294 of CM040466.1, forward strand.
TTAATAAAACAGTTACATTTTGTTATAATATTACTAATAATATTTTAATGTAAAAACTTTAATAGTAGTATAATAATAATAATAATAATAATAATAATAATAATAATAATATCTATTTTAATGCAGGTTATGGAGCAGCTCTTGGGGCCGGAGGTCAAGGTCCATACGGAGGTGAGGATCACAACCTCTTTAATCACATGAACGTGTCTTAGTCTCTCATAATCACATGTAATCGATGCTTTAAACTTGATTTTGGATGTGTGTGTTTTTCAACATTTCTTTTAGTTGCAGGAAAAGACGGCAGCAAGTACGGTGCGGCTGGTTACTACGGTAACGGCATCAAAGGTTAGAAACGAGGAGGACGTGGGATTGGATTTTCTTGTTTCCTTACATTATAAATAAACAAATAACTGTTTTGTGTTTTTCTGTCTTTCATTGTGTGTGTTGCTTCTTCAGTGTGCGTCATGTTTGCGTGTCTCATGTGTGATATTTTTCTCTCACCCTCGCTGCAGGCTGATTTCCGGACCTCTGTGGTGTGACCAGTGTGATATTTTTTCTTGTTTTTTTTTTCTTTTGTCCCTCTTTGTGTTCTTCATTGATGTGCACGTTTGTCACGTTTCTGTGAGTTTTGTGTGTGTTAGTGTTGAATTGGTGCTTTTTGTCGGTCTCCTAGTGTCTCTGTGTGTCTGTGCAGTGATTGTGATGTGTTCTGAGTTTTTTATTTTTTTTATTTTTTTTATTTTTATTTTTAATTTTTTTTGGGCCGAAGGTTTTGTCTCACTCCCTTTCCTTGTCTCTGTATCTGACTAAAAACTCTTGAGCACTACTATTGGTTGTTATTTTTAATTCTTATTAACACTAAAAGTGTCTCCTCACTCATTCCTCTCACGAGTTGTTGTGTTGTCTTACAAGAATATTAATTAATTTTATATTAATAATATTAATCAAGGGCTGAAATGAAACCACACTGAATCTGCATATCAGATTTTCATGTCATATAAGCAGACAAAGGAGAAAAGTTTTAGTGTTTTTTTTTTTTTATCTCTCAGACCTCATCCGTTCACAGGAAGCCACAAAGCCTCTCAGCATGCTGGCACAGCAGAGTGAAAACAGTGCGTAAGACTGTCATGCCTCACTATTAGAACAAAACAAAACAACAGATAAGAAATAAAGCACATCCTCCATAACAGCTCGTAAGGCCTTCATATTCATTCATATTCACTTTTTTACTCTAATTTGAGTAAAAAAAAAGCAGGGTAGAGATTGTTGTATACTGGGATTTGTGAATTATTAGGAGGTAAGGGAGACCTCTCACTCTCTTCATTAAAGTAAAATCTCCCCTACCAATGTAAAGACAAAATCCACTAAGTTCTTAAAATTAATATACTATATCATTTATACACTAAGTCCAAAAATAGGTTTCTCCACCCTTGTCAGAAAGAGGCACATAAATTGCACTCTAAATGCCCCCTACAACAGGATGTACCATTCCTTCCCTATTGAAACTACCTCTAGTTTGACTCCGATATTACATATTTAATCAGTGTGACAAGTTTTGAAATAAAATCTGGATTAGTCTCGTCATTTAGATGGAATTAGTCCTGGTCTGAAACAGATGTCGAGGTTTTTAGTCACACCAGTTAAATAAGACTCATAAAAAAGGGTTCTTTGATATTTAAGGCTGCTTTCACACTTCGTGAATGGTATGATTAAAAAAAAAAATCATCTCACACAGTGTGCACCCTGTAACCATACCAACGCTCTTTGAGTCCTGGGTAGTATCAGTTAACTAGCTAGCCTAGCTTGCTCTCTATTTGAGATTTATTATTCTCAGCAATAAAATAAAGATAACTCAGTGTAACTCTTATGATGAGGAGGTTGTTTTCTTCGCTTTAACTTTGGAGGCAAAAAATTAAGAGAATTTGAGCTGCTCCTGTGACATGATTGTTAAAGTGAGACGTTACATCATGCACCGGTGAACATCTCAAACGTACAGAGTTATGTTTAGTTACATTACAACATCAGAATATTAACAAAGAAATATTTCTATTCAACATGTCGTTGAAATATGACGAGTTTGTTTTTGCAACTTGCACCCTGATTGGTCAGGAGGTAAAAAAAAAATGCTTGACGTCACACGGCACTTTTATTGAAATTTGAACTTTTTAAAAGTTCTGCTGTGACTTTTTAAAAGTGTGTTTTTTTAAAAGTAGCCACTTCTATAGGATTCCATATAAAATGTGTGCTGGAATTCGGAGAAAGCGAGAAAGCAGCCTTAAGTGAGTTTTGGCATCCTAAAGAGGTTTTACTAAAAATTTAAGAACAATTATAAGAATCAATGCTTGACTCCAAAGCTCCAGGACCACAATGCAGGAATTCTGGTGCAAGATATCAATAAAGCTGACTCCTTCTACCTGAATATCCTTATTGCAGATCATTGAGAGTCACATACAGTTTTTGGCAATTGGTTAATGCTCATTAAGTCTTTATTTCTCTGGAATAAAAATCCATGCAAAGCTGAATACATATATAATACTCAAAAGCTGATGCTCACCACAATATTCAATGGATACATATGAATATAAATATATTTATGTGAACTGCCTTATTGTAATCAAACTGAACAATGATTCACAAATATTGAAACAAAGGCCATTTATGGAAGGAGTCTCCAGTGTCAGCGCTTTGTAAGTCATAGGTAAAGCTGTAACTTTAAGTTTTCTGACATCTTCAGGACAGAGGAGTTTGCACTTCTCTGTGGTTTCTAGGTAACATGACAAGCTGCTTTTTTTTTTGTCTTATTAACTTCAAGAGAGAAAAAAAGAGAGGCTGGTGAGAGAATGACTGTTTATAGCTGCTATAACATAAGCGAGAACAGGAAATAACTTGTTTAGCGGCCATCCCACAAATTATTAAAGCGAAAAAAAAACTACGTCTGTTTTTTCAATAAATAAAAATTTGTTATTGTTGTCAAATTGCTGTGGTACAAGAGGAATAAAACAATTGGGGATGTGCTGTTATAGGAAAATAATCAACTTCACACCACCTCGTTGTGTTTTATTCCTTATTTAATCGATAACACTTTTAATCAGATTTGCACACTGATTTAACGAGTACATGGATTCAGTCGGGTTTCCTGCATAACTGTTTAAATCATAAATATCATAAATGGATTTAAGAAAGTGCTGAACTTGGCTACAGAAGCTGCATGACACTTTTATTAGGATCGTATCCGATCTGCTTAACAGTTAACGGAGCTTCGTCAAGAATCACGCCCATTTCCTGCAGCATGTCCCGCGGAATGGGCCGAGAGTGCCGGGACACGTATGCCTTCTCCAGATTAAAATTCATGGGAGATCCAACATAATCTGTGCACGACGGACCCGCTAAACTCGGTGCACACACCACCTCTATTTTATAATAAAGCACGCCATGATTTAAATTACAGAAATTCTCTGAAACGCCCGCTTTCAGCGGGACAGTGCAGGCCCCAAGCAGGTCGTCGTCCCATTTGTTGTCCTCGTCCCACACCTCCAGCTTTAAAGGGTCGTAATTTGACAGAGTGATATCACCGAGGTCAAAGGTCATGGCCCAGTGGGGATCGTTGTTGTTGTAGATCACCGGCGTGCGTCCAATCAACATGCTGTTTTTTTCATAAACTTTGACATAACCGTCCGTGGCGGTCGTGTGGTCTCCCCATAACCCTGACGCCCGTAGTACAATCACCTTGGCCCGAGCGATGCCGCGTTTGGATGGGCAGCAGTCAGGGGTCACGCCAGGGTTATTCCTGCACGAACACATACACGGTTCTTTGGGATTGGGTTTGATTCCGGCGCTACAGGGCTCAGAGCAGTTTCTCCACAGAGACTTCTCCAGGATGAAGTCGTGAATGGCTTTGCGCAGGTGCTTTCGGGTCGGGTTGTTGGTGGGGAGAAGCTCATGGAGAGGCTGAAGAGAGTACGAAATCACATCTGGGTAGAGCGGGATGGACGCGAGCCACTCTTTATAAGCGCCGGGGTCTTTATCTGCGGAGAAGAGGAGCTCGGGCTCCGTGGTGTGGCCTCCTGAGATCTCTGTTAATCTTTAGAACAGAAAAAGAGAGACAGATAGAGACAGAGAGAGACACAAAGATAGAGTGTGAGAGAGAGAGAGAGAGAGACAGACAGAGAGCGAGACAGAGAGCGAGAGACTGTTTAACTTACAGCATTGCCAGCATTGTTGATCTGTATGAATAGTACTGTCTTAATACTTCACACTTCAATTAAATACTTCACATTTAATATATAATTATAATTATAAAATAATTATATTTTTATGTTATATAATTACTATTAAATAATATATATTTTCCTGTTTTATTTATCATATGCAAATGTAAATGTTAATGCTCTTTTTTAGTAAATACATTTTTATCAGTTATGTTTTAGGAGCACACTATCGTCTGTTATTGACGTAGTACTTTACTCTGGTTTTGATATATATGTACAGTATATATGTAGATATACATGTGCTGTATTTGTGACATGTGCATCTATTTATACATTATACAGTAGTGTGCAAATTTTAGGATGAGTGAAAAAAAATCTTTTGAAAAAATGTAAATAATGAAATTTATCTGTATATAGATTTGGACTAG
>CM040466.1:1002992-1018049 GCA_022758105.1 Pangasianodon gigas
AGAAGGAGAATCCTCAGTGTGTAGTGTAGGAGTAGGAGTAGAGTAAATTCTGGGTTGCTGTCCTTTTTGCAAGTGAGACGGGCTGCTTCCTGTTTTAGCACGTCTTGACGTCTTAGTTAGATGTCCGAATCAGTTGATCAAGTAGGGATTACCAATAGTGAATTGCATTTTTGCAAAATGCATGTTGGCTATTCTAGTTTTCCTGCATCGAGGTGTGAAAAACAGGAAGTCATAAATTCTGTTAAAGTGTGAAAATTAACAATACAATACTGTGTGACAGAACAATAAATATCAGAACAAAAAAAAAATTAAATTCTAGTTTAATGGTGGAATTTCTCTGAAAGTGCTTGGTAAAAAGGTAGGTTTTCAGTGTTAATTTGGAGACAGCCAGTGATACAGCTGTTCAGACAGCTAGGAGAAATTTGTCAGTTTGGGAGAGTTGGTTGTCCATGGTTACCCCAAGGTTGTGTGCAGTGACAGATGGAGAGATCTGCGAGTTGCCCAGCGAGATCACAAGATCTTGACATAGGGGATGCATCTCCCATGTCAGCAAGCTCTCTCATGTACAGCAGCTCAGTTTTGCTGGGGTTAAGTTTCAGCTGATGAACTGCTATCCCTGATGAGATGTACACAAGACATGCAGAAATCCATGCAGAAACATGAATGTCTAATTAGAGGATGAGTTGAGTTTCATCAACATAGCAGTAGTATGAAAACCCGTGTGAGGATATGACTGTGGCAGCAGGGGCGTGGTCGAGCGTCAGCTGCGGACGGAGAGGAGGTGGGTTAAACCGGCAGGTAATGCGTGATGATTCTGCATTGACGTAATCCTCAAACTTACTGTCGATGTGATCGATCACCAGGATTTGAATATGCCATAGACAAAAGCAACTGCTGGCAGCCACTGATCAATCACACAGACATTAAGTTTGAGGATTACCTCAACACAGAATCATCACGCGTTACTTGCCGGGTTCAACCCGCCTCATTTCTGTCCGCGGCTGACGCTTGACCACACCCCTGCTGCCACTACAACCTCACCAAGATATAGAGGGAGTATAGTAGAGGACCCAGCACTGAGCCTTGTGGGACACCAGTGGAGAGTCAGCATGGAGCAGATGTGGATCCCCTCCATCTCCCCTGATATGACCATCCCTCCAGGTAGGAAGCAAATCATTGCCATGCTGTGCCACAAATACCAAGACTCATGAGGATTTCAGAAAGAAAAGAAAGAAGTGATACAGTAGTTCAGGATGGGAATAACCCTTGCTGCCTTGAATGCAGTTGGTACATGACCAGATGTTATGTAGTCATTAATGACAGTAGAGATGAAAGGGAGGAGGTCTGGTGAAATGGTCTGGATCATTGTGGAAGGGATGGGATCCAGTGGGCAGGTGGTGGGATTGCAGGACAAGATAATCTGCAGGATCTATTTTGTTAATAAAGGAGAAAAATGTACAGAAGAAAGAGGAGGAGAAGACTGAATTTGTAGTGTAGGAATAGGGGTAGGAGTGAAGAGCAGGCAGATTTTACTTCATCTTCTCATCAAAGAACGTGGTGAAGTCATCAGCTGTCAGTGGGGAGGGTGACGGAGGAGATGCTGTGGACTAAGAAGTGAAGAAAAAATGTTGTGGGGCTTGTGAGGATCATATGCAGTTGCTTCCAGTTTTCCTTTTTAAAAGGATGTCTTAGCCGCTGTCAAACCAGATGAGAGCTGGGACAGATTAGATAGGCCCAGTCATATTAAACCAAAAATTTCAAATCTGATCTGAATGAAATCACTGTTTAATGAGAATTACCATAGTAAACTAGATTAAGTTTGGTGATTATCTATTGTGGTCATGTCATATGATGAAGTTGGATATTTATTAACCAAATTTAATGTAAACTTTGCCCTGACAACCCAGAGATACCTGTCATTCAACAACATCAGAACAGTTCCACAATGCCACCCACTGTGATTGACAGTGGAGAGAGAGAGTATTCCCCTCCCACCCAGAGAGCATGGCCAATTTCCTTCCCTTGTGACATCATCAGGATTCATACTCATGATCTAAAGACAAGAGGGTGAAAGCTAATTTTCACTTTTTGAAGTGATTTGCCATTTAGGGTGTGGTAATGGAGTCTGTATCAGTTTCTACTTTGTGCCCCCACTAGGTAATGAAAACGTGTGTTTGTGTGTATAAAAAAAAACCATATAAAATTATTTATATGTTTTTAGAACAATTGTCTTTAGAACCAAAGAGAGTTTTTGAAAGCAATAGTCAGTTCTGCCCTGGTGGAAATGTCTTCTCTCAGGCTGCCAAAATAAAACCCACACGTTGCAGTTCTCATTTTCTGTAAGATGTGTGGACTTTGTGGGTGTTCTTGAGATGTAAGAATGCATTTTACAAGTTGCAAATGTAACCCATAATATTACCAGGCACTCAAAACAGTTTCTGGCATTTTTCAAGAATATTTCAGCCAAAAAAACAAAAAAACAAAAGTGTTGCTTCATGAGACATTTATTAGGCTTTAAAAAGGTAAATGGCAGCAGAAATGAGCAGGAAAGATTTAGTTATAACGTGCCAATATTATGTGGAACTATTCTACTTTAAAAATTTCAATAGCTGGCATGAATTTGCGATAGGTTCACAAACTGCTCAATTGGTCTACAATTCAAAACCTGCAGCTTTGCGAATGTTGCTCTGGTTGAAGCGGGGAATGTGTTCATCAAGGAGCACTCCCATCTCCAGCAGCATGCCTCTGGGAATCGGGCGAGCATGCCGGGAAACGTACACTTTCTCCAGCTGTGCCTCCATGGGAGAGGGCTTGTACACCATGCACGAAGAACCAGCCAAACCAGGGACGCACTTCACCTGCACTTCATAATACAGCATTCCGTGATTGAGCGCACAGACATTTTTCTCAACACCAGATTTCAATTTAACAGTGCACCTCCCGAGAAGGTCATCATCCCAGCCGCTGTCCCTGTCCCACACCTCCAGATGTACACTTCTGAACTGAGTAAGGTCCACAGTTCCAAGATTGAAATTCCAGTTCCATGTTGGAGAGTTTTTGTTCCAGATCACGGGTGTCTGGCCCAGGAAGATCTTTCCATTTTGGATGAGCTTGACAAATCCGTCTGTCTGTGTCAAATAATCTCCCCATAAACCTGTGGCTTTGATTGCAGTTACAGTGACCTGAGCAAATCCTTTCTTAGTGGGGCAGCAGTTGAGGGCCACATCCCGGTTGTTGTGGCAGCTGCAGATGCACGGCTCCTTAGGATTGGTCTTCACTCCGATCTTGCAACGGCTCGTGCAATTTTTCCACAGGCCTCTCTGGAGTATGTAGTCCTTGATGGCGTTACGCAAATGCTTTCGCCTCAGCCCCTTAGCCGGCATCAACTCATGAAGGGGCTCAAGTGAGTAGGAAAGCACAGCAGGGTGAGCGGGCAGAGATGAGACCCATTCCTTATAGGCCTTCGGGTCATTATTTGATGAGAAAAGGAGGTCAACGTTCTGAACATGGCCACCAATCACATCTGTTTCCCTTTAAGAAAGAGAAGAGAAACATGGATGTCAGCAGTACTGAATAAATTCCAAAATAAATGCTTTGTTCAACTGGTTATTAAATTATTAATACAGGACCTCTGGATAGAAGTAGAAGTCACAAAAAAGTTGTGGAAATGGGCATATTTACATCACAGCAGATCGATCAGGTATGAAGTTTGTAGGACAAACAAAGACCAAATTCATTATCATGAGAGTGTGAATAAGATGCAGTGCTTAATGATGCATTTACTTCTTTCATTCATTCATCTTCAGTAACTGCTTTATCTTAATCAGTGTCAAGGCGGCTTGAATTAATTTCTTTATATTTTGATTTTGACAAGTAGAACCAGCTGTCTGTCAGAAAATATAACAGGCAGGTTCAAATAATAATAACTGTTGGAGCACGATTGGCCAAACTTTCTGCAAGAGTGGGATTGGTCAAACTTTCTGTGCAAGGTGAGAGGGATTGTTGAAACTTTCTACGGGAGCAGTTAAGTCTTGGCATGCATAAAAAGTTACCAGGTGATTTTCACTGCCCCTGCTGGGAATCTGGTGTTGGTTGAACCACAGTTACTCTGAAAAAGCTAAGAATGCTACAAACCTGTCACTGAAGCTGCTAGAGAAGCTCTTTTTGTTCAGAGTCTTCCTCTTGACCTGCTTGCAGTGATGAGCCTCGGCCTGCCGGCTTGCAGTTTTCATACTGGCAGAAGCCTCCAAGTCCAGACATGTCTTCACTTCGTCCACACTCAGACCGTGCAGGGATGCCTGGCACTGCCTGATGCTGGTCACAGAGCGAACCGCTCCACCCAGACTCACCTGCACACAGCCACAGCATTTTCAGTCAAGAAGACCACACTTGTATTCATTCTAGAACAAAAGTTGGACTACTCTAAAATTGAAGTGTACAAGGCGTTCTTTCCTACATGCTAGGAGAAAACAATTTGCATGTGTGTTTCAAAGTCTGTGGAAAATCTCATTCACCTTTGTGATGTAATGAGTACCAAACTTGTCAATCAGCTTGTAATAGAGTTGCTTTGTATGACGATTATATGTCGCAGGGAGGCTTCTGAATTCATTAATCAGCTCTGGGTGCAGGATTGGACGGCTCGAAATCCTGTATCTAGAAGGTTGACCAGGAAATAGAGTACAAAAATAATAAATGTGCAGCATTTATTTAATTAAATATAAATTGTGCATATTTCAACATATGGAATTGACAAAACAAACTGTCATATCCTACCTGTAGTATCCACAGGAAACAGCATGGCTGGTGAAGCTGAACTTGTCTTTTTTGGTTTTCTGCATTGAATATTCAGCCAGCTTGGAGTGACTGCCTGCCAGCATCAGTGATGCGTCACCTTTTTTAGTGGTTATTTTTAAGCCTTTCTTCCAGTTGTTTTTGATAGAGGAGGTCATGGAGCTGACCAGGGCCTCACTGGACTGGTAGACAGAGCTGGACAACTTCATGCTGCACTTCTGATTCGGTCTCCAGTCCACCACAGAAACCGGGAGCTTCTGCTTTTGACCTCCCATGTAAGGGTTTTTACACAGAGTGCAGGACTTGTCCTTCTGGAGCCAGGAGCTCATGTCGAGGGCGAAGGCCCCTTTCAGTTGCAAGGTGGTGATGTCAAAGCCTTCTCCTGCTAGGTTGGATCCTGGAGCGAAGTCCACATTGCGACACTGAGACTCATTGGCCTTGAAGCAGGTCTGGCTGGTTGGAGGAGGGAGCAAATTAGCAACGATGGCCCAAATCAGAAGTGTCTGAAGCATGGCTGGACTTTCAGTGTGTCCTGTTTCTGTATTAAAAAATTAAGAGTGTGAATATAAAAAAAATTTAAGTTACTTCACTTTAAGTTACTTCACATACACAAAACATACTTACACCACTTTTTATGGTGTTCATTTAGCATTTGTAATAAAATGAATCTGTCTCCTTTATGATAAATTAAAATTAATACAGCAAAGTGAGTTTCAGGCAACAGGAAAAGATGCTGTGTCACATCTGCTAATACTGATCATACACTTTTGCACTTCTCAATATCACCACCATCATCCAGAAAGTGCAAAAAAGCTCTACATCCTCTGGAAACTGAAGAATTGTATAGAAGCAGCTGTTGATAGAGTTCTACTCAGCAATGATCCAAAGTATGCTGACATCCTGCATTACTGTCTGGTACGGCAATACTGACTCACACACCAAGAGTAAGGCATTGTGTGCATGGCCTTAAAAATAACTGGATATGATCAACCATCAGTGCAACCTCCCATTTAGTTAAAGACACAGACTCCTGATGACAAAAACATGCTGCTTCAGAAAGAACTTCCCTGCTCTCAGTCTATACTGCGATAGTATTTTCGACACAAACTGTAATGTATCACTGTGTTATATCTGCATTCATTACTGTTACACACTACTGCTGCTGCTGCTGCTGTTTAATCCATCAGTACCATCAGTATATACATACATATATATATATATATATATGACGATAGATAATATAGATATCACCATTGTGTAGCTTATAATTACAGTGATTTGGACCCCAAAACATAGTTCCTAATCTGTGACAATAGTTTAGAAATATATTTACCATTCAATAGATTTGCTCAAATAGTCAATATACGTGATTGGAAAAAAAAAATGAGTTATGAAAATGTCCATTAAAAGTGGACTTAATTCAAATGTAGAGCTCGTTTCACTTACCTTGATGTGTGTGAGAGCAGATAAAACCTGTGCACTTCAAATGGGTCTTCAAAATGAACCCTTTAGAACCTTTTAAATGTTCTTCTTTAGTTCTACATGGGGTATTTATACCCATGTGCAAGACATGGGGCAGGACGATTTATTGGTCTATAAATAGGTCTGTAAATTTGGAGGGGCATGAACAAAAGTGTGACATTATATGCGTGAGTGTGTGTAGTGTGTTAGACTGTTATTATTAATTATTACATTGCAATGCTGTTGAATTCTAGACGCTCAAACCTTACATTTTGGTACGTTATGCTTAAGATTTGTTTATTCATCAGTGTTATCAGATTACCTTAGATGTACAGAACTGGTAGAGTGTTTATTTTGTGTGTAGAGAACAAAACATATGATTTATGTTAATCTCACAGCTTTCTTTAGAACCAAAGAGATTTTTAAAAGCAATAGTCAGTCTGATATTCTGATCTAATGGACATGTGTTCACTCAGGCTATGAAAATAAAAACCACTCATAGCTACAGAAATTTTCCGTAGGTTGTGTGGGCTTTGTGGGTGTGCCAACAGTGTGAAGATGCTTTTTTAAAAGTTGCAAATGTAAACCATTATTTTATTGTATTCTCAACACAACATCTAGCTTTCATCAAGAATATTTCCACAACATTTTGCTTCATGAGACATTTACTAAGCTTTCAAAAAGGCAAAAGGCAGCACAAATGAGCAGGAAAGGTTTAGTAATAATGTGCCAATATTATGTGCACCTATTCTACTTTAAACATTATGATAGCTGACAAGAATATGCAATAGCTGCACAAAGAACACAGCTAGTCTACAATTCAAGACCTTTAGCTTTGCAAATGTTGCTCTGGCTGAAGTGGGGAATGCGTTCATCGAGGAGCACTCCCATCTCCAGCAGCATACCTCTGGGAATCGGGTGAGCATTCCCGGAGACGTACAGTTTCTCCAGCTGTGCCTCCATGGGAGAGGGATTGTACTCAAAGCACGAAGGACCAGTCAAATGAGGGTTGCATGTCACCTGCACTTTATAATACAGCATTCCGTAATAGAGTGGACAGACATTTTCCTCAACTCCAGATTTCAATTTAACAGTGCACCTCCCGAGAAGGTCATCATCTGAATCGCTGTCCTCATCCCACACCTCCAGATACACACTGCTGAACTGAGTAAGGTCCACAGTTCCAAGATTGAAATCCCAGTTCCATTTTGGCTAGTCATTACCTGGGATCACCTGTCCCAGTTACATCTTCACCTCGTCCACACTCAGACCCTCCAGGATCACCTGGCACTCCCTGATGCTGGTCACAGAGTGAACCTCTCCACCCAGAGTCACCTGCACACAGCCACAGTGTTTCCAGTCAACAAAAGCCCATGTGTATTCATTCTGAAACTGTGAAGTTGTATTCATTGTTCGGTACTTTCAAACTGCAGTTGGTGAGTCTGCTCCATAGAATATTGTAGAAATCTATTATCTCATTCACCTTTGTGATATAATGAGTACCAAACTTGTCAATCAGCTTGTAATAGAGGTGCTTTGTAGACTCATCATATGTCTCAGGGAGACTTTCGAATTCATTATTTAGCTCTGGGTGCAGGAGTGGATGGCTCGAAACCCTGTATCTAGAAGTCAGACCATAAAGTAGAACTCAAAAACAATGATGAATGATGCTGTATTTGTATAATTAAATAGAAATCAACATTAGAGGGCACTGTCAAAACACAAATTTTTCACATCCTACCCATAGTATCCACATGAGACACCATGCCTGGTGAAGATGAACTTGTCTTCTTTGGTTTTCTCCATTGAATATTTGGCCAGCTTGGAGTTACTGCCTGCCAGTAACATTGATTCCTGGTCTTTTGGAGGTATTAATTGCAAGTCTGACTGCCAGTTGTTCACAATAGGGGAGGTGCTGGCGTTGACCAGGGCCTCGCTGGACTGGTAGACAGAGCTGGCCAACTTCATGGTGCACTTCTGACTTTGTCTCCAATCCACCACAGAAAGTGGGAGCTTCTGCACTTGACCTCCCATGTAGGGGTTTTTACACAGAGTGCAGAAGTTGTTCTGGATCCAGGAGCTCATGTCAATGACAAAGGCCCCTTTCCGTTGCATGGTGGTGATGTCAAAGCCTTCTCCTGCTAGGTTGGATCCTGGAGCGAAGTCCACATTGCGACACTGAGACTCATTGGCCTTGAAGCAGGTCTGGCTGGTTGGAGGAGGGAGAAAATTAGCAACGACGGCCCAAATCAGAAGTGTCTGAAGCATGGCTGGACTTTCAGTGTGTCCTGTTTCTGTATTAAAAAATTCAGATTTGTAAATATAAAAAAAATTTAAGTTACTTCACTGCATAGACAAAACATACTTACACCACTTTTCAAGGTGTTCATTTAGCATTTTCTAATAAAATGAATCTGTCTCCTTTATGATAAATTAAAATTAATACAGCACAAGTGAGTTTCAGGCCACAGGAACAGATGCTTGTGTCACACCTGCTAATACTGATCATGCACTTTTGCACTTCTCAGTATCACCACCATCATCAAGAAGGTACAAAAGAAGCTCTACATCCTCTGGAAACTTAAGAATTGTAGAGTACAGAAGCAGCTGCTGATACAGTTCTACTCAGCAATGATCCAAAGAATGATGACATCCTGCATTACTGGTAATGACAATACTGACTCACACACCAAGAGTAAGGCATTGTGCACAAGGCCTTAAAAATAATTGGATATGATCAACCATCAGTGCACTCTCCCATTTAGCTAAAGACACAGACTCCTGGTGACAAAAACATGCTGCTTCAGAAAGAGCTTCTTTCCTTCTGCCATCAGAGAACTCAACTCTTCGCTCTTCACACGCAGGAGAAAAGTCCCTGCTTCTCTCAGTCTATACTGCAATAGTATTTTTCCACACAAACCGTAATGTGTCACTGTGTTATATCTGCATTCATTACTGTTACCCATCAACTCCAGTCTGTTGAATTCTAGATGCTCAAACCTTACATTTTGGTACATTTTGCTTATGATTTGTTTATTCATCAGTGCTATCAGATTACCTTAGATGTACAGAACTGGTAGAGTGTTTATTGTGTGTCTATAATCTAACAGCTTTCTTTAGAACCAAAGAGAGTTTTTGAAAGCAATAGTCAGTCTGATATTCTGATCTAATGGGCACGTGTTCACTCAGGCTGTGAAAATAAAAACCACTCATAGCTACACAAATTTTCTGTAGGTTGTGTGGGCTTTGTGGTTGTGCCAACAGTGTGAAGATTCTTTTTTAAAAGTTGCAAATGTAAACCATTATTTTATTGGACTCTCAAGAGAACATCTAGCTTTCATCAAGAATATTTCTGCAACATTTTGCTTCATGAAACATTTATTAAGCTTTCAGAAAGGCAAAAGGCAGCACAAATGAGCAGGAAAGGTTTAGTAATAATGTGCCAATATTATGTGCACCTATTCTACTTTAAACATTATGATAGCTGGCATGAATATGCAATAGCTGTGCAAATAACACAACTGGTCTACAATTCAAGACCTTTAGCTTTGCGAATGTTGCTCTTTTTGAAGCGGGGAATGCGTTCATCGAGGAGCACTCCCATCTCCAGCAGCATACCTCTGGGAATCGGGTGAGCGTTCCGGGAGACGTACAGTTTTTCCAGCTGTGCCTCCATGGGAGAGGGATTGTACTCAAAGCATGAAGGACCAGTCAAATGAGGGTTGCATGTCACCCGCACTTTATAATACAGTTTTCCTTAATCGAGTGCACAGACATTTTCCTCAACTCCAGATTTCAATTTAACAGTGCAGAGAAGGTCATCATCCCAGCCACTGTCCTCATCCCACACCTCCAGATTCACACTGCTGCACTGAGTAAGATCCACAGTTCCAAGATTGAAATCCCAGTCCCAACTGGGCGGGTTGTCATCCGTGATCACAGATGTCTGGCCTTTGTTGATCTGTCCATTGAGGAGGATCTTGACGAATGCGTCTGTCTGAGTGAAGTAATCTCTTTGATTGCAATTATGGTGACTTGAGCAAATCGTCTCTGAGTGGGGCAGCAGTTGAGGGTCACGCCTGGGTTGTTGTGAGAGGTGCATGTGCATGACTCCTTGAAGTTTGTGTTCAAAGGTTGTAGTAGCTCAGTGGTTAAGCTGTTGGACTTCTGATTGGAACGTTGAGAGTTCAAATCCCAGCACTGCCAAGCTGCCACTGCTGGGACCTTGAGCAGGGCCCTTAACCCTCAACTGCTCAATTGTATAAATGAGATCATTGTAAGTTGCCCTGGATAAGGGCGTCTGTCAAATGCCATAAATGTAAATAAATGTGTTCACACTGGTCTTGCATGGGCTTGTGCAGTTTTTTAACAGGCCCCTCTGGAGGATGTAGTCCTTGATGAATCTGTGCAAATGTTGTCAGATTTTTTTCTCCTCCGGCAGCAACTGGTGAAGGGGCAGGCAGAGATGAGACCCACTCCCTAAAGCCCTTTGGGTCATTATTTGACGAGAAAAGGTCGGTACTCTGAGTGTAGCCGCCAATCACATTTGATTCCCTGTTGGGGATGACAAAAACACATTTTTGGAATGATCTAATATTTTCTATATGTTTGGAATAATTTAACCAGCTGAACTAAGTCTTCATTTGGGTGCCTTATTTATCAACAGTGATTTGCAACAATATCAACAATAAGTTGGTTACAGAGAGAGAGAGAGGGAGAGTGATGAGAGATACAAACCTGTCACTGAACCTGCTGGAGAAGCTCTTTTTGCTCAGTCTTGTCCTTGGCCTGCTTGCAGTGATGAGCCTTGGTCTTCAGGTTTGCAGCTATTCCCATACTGACAGAAGCCTCCACATCCAGACACATCTTCACCTCGTCCACACTCAGACCCTCCAGGATCACCTGGCACTCCCTGATGCTGGTCACAGAGTGAATCCCTCCACCCAGAGTCACCTGCACACAGCCACAGTGTTTCCAGTCAACAAAAGCACACATGTATTCATTCTGAAACTGTGAAGTTGTATTCATTGTTCATAAATAGACTACTTTAAAATTGAAGTGGATGAGGCTGCTTCACACTCTGTGTGAGTACCAAACTTGTCAATCAGCTTGTAATAGAGGTGCTTTGTAGACTCATCATATGTCTCAGGGAGACTTTCGAATTCATTATTTAGCTCTGGGTGCAGGAGTGGATGGCTCGAAACCCTGTATCTAGAAGTCAGACCATAAAGTAGAACTCAAAAACAAAGAGTAAGGCATTGTGCACAAGGCCTTAAAAATAATTGGATATGATCAACCATCAGTGCACTCTCCCATTTAGCTAAAGACACAGACTCCTGATGACAAAAACATGCTGCTTCAGAAAGAGCTTCTTTCCTTCTGCCATCAGAGAACTCAACTCTTCGCTCTTCAGACGCAGGTGAAAAGTCCCTGCTTCTCTCAGTCTATACTACGATAGTATTTTTCCACACAAACCGTAATGTATCACTGTGTTATATCTGCATTCATTACTGTTACCCATCAACTCCAGTCACTACAACCTGCTGTCAGTACAACCGCAACATTTGTTCACTTTTTTTCTTTGCCTAAATTTGTACTGGCTCATTAATGAACATTTCATCAATCACACATCACAATGTACACCACCGACACAGATGTGTGGCAAGACATAATCTTGTATCTTGTAATTGTTTGATGTACTTACTTTATCATGATTGTATATAAATATGTGGCCTTTACACCATATATACATATATGCAGTGCCGAGGACCTCTGGGACTAAAAATATAGAGCATAGATGAATCACATTTTCCTAGTTTTTATTTTAACAGTGTTTCAGTATGTTCTTACCTACTTAATTTGTGGATCAATTTCAGCATCGTGTAGCTTATAATTACAGTGATTTGTCCCCCAAAACATATTTACCATTCAGTAGTCAATATGCATGATTGAAAAAAAAAAGAATTGTGAAAATGTCCATTAAAAGTGGATGTAATTCAAATGTAGGGGTCGTTTCACTTACCTTGACGTGTGTATGAGCAGATATAACCTGTGCACTTTACATTGGTCTTCTCAATGAACCTTTCAGAACCTTTTAAATGTTCTTCTTTAGTTCTACATGGGGTATTTATACCCATGTGCAAGGCATGGGGCAGGACAGTTCATAGGTATATAAATAGGTGCATAAATTTGGAGGAGTTTAAAAAAAAAGTGTGAAATGATGTATGTGTAAGATGCACAGGGCTGGTAGAGTGTTTATTGTGTGTGTAGAGAACAAAACACATATGATTTATGTTAATCTAACAGTGTTCTTTAGAACCAAAGAGAGTTTTTGAAAGCAATAAGACCTATTAAGACCTTTAGCTTTGCGAATATTGCTCTGGTTGAAGCGGGGAATGCATTCATCGAGGAGCACTCCCATCTCCAGCAGCATGCTTCTGGGAATTGGGTGAGTGTTCCGGGAGACGTACAGTTTCTCCAGCTGTGCCTCCATGGGAGAGGGATTGGACTCCGAGCACGAAGGCCCAGCCAAACCAGGGATGCACTTCACCTGCACTTTATAATACAGCATTCCATAATCGAGTGCACAGACATTCGTCTCCACTCCAGATTTAAGTGGCGCGGTGCACTCGCTGAGAAAATTGACACACTGTCCTCATCCCACACCTCCAGCCACAAGTTGCTGTACTGCATTAGGTCCACAATTCCAAAATTGAAATCCCACTTCCAAGTGGGAACTTTGCTCTGGATCACGGACATCTGGCTCATGTTGATATTTTTGTTGAGGAAGATCTTAATGAATGCATCTGTCTGATCAAACAAATCTCCATACAAATCTTTGATCACAGTTATGGTGACTTGAGCAGATCCTTTCCGAGTGGCGCAGCAGTTGAGGGTCACACTCAGGTTGTTGTGGCAGCTGCAGCTGCACGGCTC
The DNA here is from genome assembly GCA_022758105.1 of Pangasianodon gigas. Taxonomy (NCBI): domain Eukaryota; kingdom Metazoa; phylum Chordata; class Actinopteri; order Siluriformes; family Pangasiidae; genus Pangasianodon; species Pangasianodon gigas. Next base: position 1,016,181 of record CM040466.1, read on the forward strand.
CTCTGGGTTGGTCTTCACACCAGTCTTGCATGGGCTTGTGCAGTTTTTCAACAGGCCCCTCTGGAGGATGTAGCCATTGATGGCTTTGTGTAAATGCTCTTGGATTGGTTTATTAGCTAGCAGCAAATCATGACGGGGCTCGAGCAAATAGGAGCTTCTGCGTTTGACCTCCCATGTAGGGGTTTTTACACAGAATACAGGACTTGTTGTTCTGGAGCCAAGAGCTCATGTCCAAACCTTTTCCTGCTAGATTGGATCCTGGAGCGAAGTCCACATTGACACACTGAGTTTCATCAGCCTGGAAGTAATTCTGGCTGGTTGGGGTGGGAGAGTTTTGGCAAACATTACCCAAGTCAGCAACATGGCGGGACTTGTTGCATGTCCTTTTCCTGTAATAATCAGAATCAGAATCAGAATTAGCTTTATTCGCCAAGTGTGTGCGCAGACACACAAGGAATTTGTTGTGGTTTTTTAAGGTACTCCTTGGTACATACATGCATACATACATACATACATACATGAGAACAGAAAACATTTAAATAGTAAGACTGAACAATAAAAAAAATAAAATAAATAATAATAATAATAATAATAATAATGTGTATGAATCCGGAACAGAAGATTTATGTACAGATTTGTGCATTATTTACTCTATATACAGCTGTATAAATAAAGAGATATGCATATGTATTAACATAATACTAGAGAAAGAGGCAGTAATTAGAGATGGAGGATGAATTACAGGAATGAATTACAGAACACAGGTAGTGATTCCTGTGTTAGCTGTTTAAGCTGGAGATGGCATGGGGGAAAAAACTGTTTTTATGCCTAGATGTTCTAGTGCACAGAGATCTGTAACGTCTGCCTGAAGGGAGAAGTACAAACAGGTTGTGGCCGGGGTGAGAGGGGTCTGTGATGATGTTACTTGCCCGTTTCTTCACTCTAGAGTTGTACAAGTCCTGAAGGTTGGGCAGGTGCACACCAATGATCCTTTCTGCTATCCTAACAGTCTGTTGCAGTCTTCTTATATCTGATTTGCTGGCTGACCCAAACCAGACAGTTATAGAAGAGCACAGAACCGACTCAATAACAGCTGAGTAAAACTGTATCATCTGCACCTGTGGCAGGTTGAACTTTTTCATTTGACGAAGGAAGAACAACCTCTGCTGGGCCTTTTTCACAATGGAGTCAATGTGAATGTCCCACTTCAGGTCCTGCGAGATGGTGGTGCCCAGGAACTTGAATGACTCCACTGCAGCCACAGTGCTGTCCATGATGATGAGAAGGGGGAGAGCAGGGGGGTTTCTCCTGAAGTCCACTATCATCTCCACAGTTTTGAGTGTGTTCAGCTCCAGGTTGTTGTGACTGCACCAGACAGCCAGCTGCTCAACCTCTTGTCTGTAAGCAGACTCATTGCTGTCCTGGATGAGACCGATGACTGTAGTGTCATCTGCAAACTTCAGGAGATTGACAGAGGGGTTTTTAGAGGTGCAGTCATTTGTATAGAGGGAGAAAAGCAGTGGGGAGAGAACGCAGCCCTGAGGAGCTCCAGTGCTGATGGTGCGGGTGTTGGATGTGAATTTTCCCAGCCTCACTAGCTGCTGTCTGTCAGGAAGCTGGTGATCCACTGACAGATGGAGGTGGGTACAGAGAGCTGTGTCAGTTTATTTAGAAGGGTATCTGGGATGATGGTGTTGAAAGCAGAGCTGAAGTCCACAAACAGGATCCTTGCATAAGTCCCTGGTTTGTCCAGATGTTGGAGGATGTAGTGCAATCCCATATTGACTGCATCATCCACAGACCTGTTTGCTCGGTAAGCAAACTGCAGGGGGTCCAGCAAGGGTCCAGTAATGTCCTTCAAGTAGGCCA
>CM040466.1:1064523-1079085 GCA_022758105.1 Pangasianodon gigas
ATTGTGTGGCAATAAAATGAAGTCAGCTGAGCACCTGAATGTACTGAATGACCAGGTTATCCCGTCAATGGACTTTTTCTTCCCTGACGGCACAGGCATATTCCAGGATGAAAATGCTAAGATTCATCAGGCTTAACTTGTGAAAGAGTCGTTCAGGGAGCATGAGGAATCATTTTCACACATGAATTGGCCACCACAGGGTCCTGACCTTAAACCCATTGAAAGTCTTTGGGATGTGATGGAGAAGACTTTACGGAGTGGTCCGACTCTCCTGTCCTCAATGCAAGATCTCAGCCAAAAATTAATGCAACTCTGGATGGAAATAAATGTTGTGAATTTGCATAAGGTTGTTAAAACAATGCCAGGACGAATGCGTGCCGTAATCAAAGCTAAATGCAGTGCAACAAAATATTAGATTGTGTGACTTTTTTTTTGGCCAGGCAGTGTGTATATATATATATATATATATATATATATATATACAGGTTATTGTATTTATCCATTTTTATAAACATTATATTTATAAGATTTTTCTTGAATTACATATGTACAGTAAATGGCTTCATTGAAAGTGTTATTGAAATTTCTAAGAAAAAGCAAAAAATAAAAGAAATCATGTCACAGGAGAAATCTGCATTGAATTTAATTTCAGACTATGATGACTTCTACAAACTTGTTTTAAAGAACCAACAGCTACTGATACCAGCAAGGTCAAAAATAATGTATAGCTAGAAGAAACAGTAAGGGTAACTATAGTAGAATTTTGACCTTAAAAGTGTGTTGAGGCCTAGAGGTGTTAGGTTTTGATATGTTGAATGTGTGGCAACCCTTTAGTACAGTTTAGTTAGTATACATTACAGCTATGCAGTGAAGTAGCTTTAACTATCTTCAAATTTACAATTCTTTGATTACAGGAACTGGACAAGCAACAAATCCAGCCATGTTGCAGGCACTTCTGATTTGGGCCGTGTTTGCCGCAACTCTCCCTCCCCCAACCAGCCAGAGTTGCTTCAAGGCCAATGAGTCTCAGTGTCACGATGTGGACTTTGTTCCCGGATTTGACCTGGCAGGAGAAGGCTTTGACATCACCACCATGCAACGGAAAGGGGCCTTCGCCCTAGACATGAGCTCCTGGCTCCAGAAGGACAAGTCCTGTACTCTGTGTAAAAACCCCTACATGGGAGGTCAAAAGCAGAAGCTCCCGGTTTCTGTGGTAGACTGGAGACCAAGACAGAAGTGCAGAATGAAGTTGTCCAGCTCCGTCTACCAGTCCAGTGAGGCCCTGGTCAGCTCCAGCACCTCCTCTATTGAGAACAACTGGAAGTCAGCCTTACAAATTTCCAATATAAGAGGTAAAGCATCACTGATGCTGGCAGGCAGTCACTCCAAGCTGGCTGAATATTCAATGGAGAAAACCAAAAAAGACAAGTTCAGCTTCACCCGCCATGCTGTCTCTTGTGGATACTACAGGTAGGATGTGAAAATTAGTTTTTTGTCAATTCCATATGTTGAAATATGCACAATTTATATTTAATTACATAAATGCTGCAAATTTCTTGTTATTTTTGTACTCTATTTTCTGGTCAAACTTCTAGATACAGGATTTCGAGTCGTCCAATCCTGCACCCAGAGCTGAAGGATGAATTCAGAAGCCTCCCTGCGACATATGATAATCACACAAAGCAACTCTATTACAAGCTGATTGACAAGTTTGGTACTCATTACATCACAAAGGTGAATGAGATTTTCCACAGACTTTGAAACAGACATGCAAATTGTTTTCTCCTAGCATGTAGGAAAGAAAGCCTTGTCCACTTCAGTTTTAGAGCAGTCCAACTTTTGTTCTAGAATGAATATAAGTGTGGTCTTCTTGACTGGAAATGCTGTGGCTGTGTGCAGGTGAGTCTGGGTGGAGAGGTTCGCTCTGTGACCAGCATCAAGCAGTGCCAGGCGTCTCTGCAGGGTATGACTGTGGACGAAGTGAAGACATGTCTGGACGTGGAGGCTTCTGCCAGTGTGGGAATTGTAAGCCTGCAGACTGAGGCTCATCACTGCAAGCAGGTCAAGGACAAGACTCTGAACAAAAAGAGCTTCTCTAGCAGCTTCAGTGACAGGTTTGTAGCATTCTTAAATTTTTTTCTGAGTAACTGTGGTTCAACAAACACCAGATTCCCAGAAGGGGCAGTGAAAATCACCTGGTAAATTTTTGTGCATGCCAAGACTTCAATAAAAGTCACAAAGCAGTAGCATTTGATGATACAGTAATACTGTAAGACCACAGAGAATTTGACCAGTCCTGGCCATGCCTGCAGAAAGTTTCACCAATCCTGCTCCCCCAGAAAATTTGGCCAACCCAAGCCGCTCCCGCAGAAAGTTTGACCAATTCTGCTACTGAAGAAAGTCTGAAAAATCCTGCTTTCACAGAAAATTAGACCAATCTTAGCTGCTCCCATAGAAAGTTTCACCAATCCCGCTCACTTGCACAGAAAGTTTCACCAATCCCTCTCCTGCTACTGAAAATTTGACCAATCCCACCTGTTCCAACAGAAAGTCTGACCAATCCTTTGGGGAGTTTCACCAATCCCTCTCCTGCAGAAGGTTTGACCGATCCTACTCTCTCAGAACGTCTGACTAATCCTGCTCCCATAGAAAGTTTGGCCAATCCCACTACCACTGAAAATTTGACCAATCCCACCCGTTCCAACAGAAAGTCTGACCAATCCTGCTCCGACAGAAAGTTTGGCCATTCCCACCAACTTCTGCAGCAAGCTTGACCAATCCCACCTACTCCTGCAGTGTTTGACCAATCCTGCTCCAACAGTTATTATTATTTGAACCTGCCTGTTATATTTTCTGACAGACAGCTGGTTCTACTTGTCAAAATCAAAATATAAAGAAATTAATTCAAGATGCCTTGACACTGATTAAGATAAAGCAGTTACTGAAGATGAATGAATGAAAGAAGTAAATGCATCATTAAGCACTGCATCATATTCACACTCTCATGATAGTGAATTTGGTCTTTGTTTGTTCTCCAAACTTCATACCTGATTGATCTGCATTTATTTTGGAATTTATTCAGTACTGCTGACATCCATGTTTCTCTTCTCTTTCTTAAAGGGAAACAGATGTGATTGGTGGCCATGTTCAGAACTTTGACCTCCTTTTCTCATCAAATAATGACCCAAAGGCCTATAAGGAGTGGGTCTCATCTCTGCCCACTAATCCTGATGTCGTTACTTACTCACTTGAGCCCCTTCATGAGTTGATGCCGGCTAAGGAGCTGAGCCGAGAGCATTTGCGCAATGCCATCAAGGACTACATACTCCAGAGAGGCCTGTGGAAAAATTGCACGAGCCGTTGCAAGATTGGAGTGAAGACCGATCCTAAGGAGCCGTGCATCTGCAGCTGCCACAACAACCGGGATGTGGCCCTCAACTGCTGCCCCACTCAGAAAGGATTTGCTCAGGTCACTGTAACTGCAATCAAAGCCACAGGTTTATGGGGAGATTATTTTACACAGACGGACGGATTTGTCAAGCTCTTCCAAAATGGAAAGATCTTCCTGGGCCAGACACCCGTGATCTGGAACAAAAACTCTCCAACATGGAACTGGAATTTCAATCTTGGAACTGTGGACCTTACTCAGTTCAGAAGTGTAAATCTGGAGGTGTGGGACAGGGACAGCGGCTGGGATGATGATCTTCTCGGGAGGTGCACTGTTAAATTGAAATCTGGTGTTGAGAAAAATGTCTGTGCGCTCAATCACGGAATGCTGTATTATGAAGTGCAGGTGAAGTGTGTCCCTGGTTTGGCTGGTTCTTCGTGCTTGGAGTACAAGCCCTCTCCCATGGAGGCACAGCTGGAGAAAGTATATGTTTCCCGGCATGCTCGTCCGATTCCCAGAGGCATGCTGCTGGAGATGGGAGTGCTCCTTGATGAACGCATTCCCCGCTTCAACCAGAGCAACATTCGCAAAGCTGCAGGTTTTGAACTTTAGACCAATTGAGTAGTTTGTGAACCTATTGCAAATTCATGCCAGCTATTAAAATTTTTAAAGTAGAATAGTTGCACATAATATTGGCACGTTATAACTAAATCTTTCCTGCTCATTTGTGCTGCCATTTACCTTTTTAAAGCCTAATAAATGTCTGAAACAACCCTTTTGTTTTGTTTTGTTTCGTTTTTTTTTTGGCTGAAATATTCTTGAAAAATGCCAGACACTGTTTTGAGTGTCCGGTAATATTATGGGTTACATTTGCAACTTGTAAAATGCATTCTTACATCTCAAGAACACCCACAAAGTCCACACGTCTTACAGAAAATGAGAACTGCAATGTGTGGCTTTTATTTTGGCAGCCTGAGAGAAGACATTTCCACCAGGGCAGAACTGACTATTGCTTTCAAAAACTCTCCTTGGCTCTAAAGACAGTTATTCTATTAACATAAATAATTTTATATGTGTTTTCTTTTTTACACACACACACACACGTTTTCATTACCTAGTGGGGGCACGAAGTAGAAACTGATACAGACTCCATTAGCACCCCCTAAATGGCAAATCACTTCAAAAAGTGAAAATTAGCTTTCATCCTCTTGTCGTTAATCTAGTTCATTATGGTAATTCTCATTAATTCTCACTTTAATCTAGTTTACTATGGTAATTCTCATTAAACAGTGATTTCATTCAGATCAGACTTTGCTTGCACAGCTGATGAGGGACATTTGTCTTAAACATCCTATCTTACTGAAAAATTTGGGTACTTTGCTTTACTTTTACTACATCCACAATCTGTACTAAAGTACAGTATTTATTTAATGTGTATGATGGATACAAAAAGTCTACACACCCCTGTTAAAATGGCAGGTTTTTGTGATGTAAAAAAAAAATGAAACTAACATAAATCATGTCAGATCCTCATCTTTAATGTGAAATTGCAAAGTATACAAATAAAGTGAAAAACGAGCTTTTTTAGGGAAAAAAGGAAAAATAAAAAAACTTACAATAACCTAGTTGCATAACTGTGCACACTCCTAAACTAATACTTTATTGAAGCACCTGCTGATTTTATTACATCACTCAGTCTTTTTGGCTAAGAGTCTATCAGCAAGGCACATCCTGACTTGGCGATATTTTCCCACTCTTTCTTGCAAAAACATTCTAGATCTGTCAGATTGTGAGGGCATCTCCTGCGCACAGCCCGCTTCAGGTCACCCCACAGATTTTTTGTTGGATTCAGGTCTGGGGTCTGGCTAGGTCAATCAAAAACATTGATCTTACTTTGGTTAAGCCATTCCTTTGTTGATGTGGATTCAATTCAATTCAATTTTATTTGTATAGCGCTTTTAACAATGGACATTGTCACAAAGCAGCTTTACAGAAATAAATGGATTCACAAAAAATATATAGTAAATATGTGAATTTATCCCTAATGAGCAAGCCAGAGGCGACGGTGGCAAGGAAAACTCCCTGAGACAATATGAGGAAGAAACCTTGAGAGGAACCAGGCTCAAAAGGGAACCCATCCTCATCTGGGTGCAACGGATAGTGCAATTATAAATAAATCCCTTCCATTATTGTGTACTATATGGACAAATAGTGCAATTGTGCAACCAGTAAATTCATCACAGTTTTTGCAAGAAGTCGGGTTGGTTAAAATCTATCCACTGTCCACTGATGGAGTCCTGAGTACGAAGGTGCTCGTGGGAACTGCAGCCCCAACGCCGCTACAGCAATCGCAGTCCCAAGCCATTACAGTACAGCTCCCCACATGTGATCCCCAAGCCATCTCCACAGCCCCCAGGTGGCACCATCCCCAGCAATCCAAATGGTTCTTCAGGCCGTCCATATGGGCCACCCCCAGCAGCAGCAAGCAAACTCAACCGATGAGAACTCCAACCAGAAGTAGGGCATCAGGATGGGTCAGGCAGGTCCGGGGAGCAGAAGAGGTCAGGATCACTGGCATCTCAGAAGTAGCATGTGTAGCTCGACAGAGAGTGAGGGAGAGAGAGAGATGGAGAGAGAGGGAGAGATTGTTAGGTAAGCTTTTGTCCTCTAATTGTTAAGGACAATGTACTTTGCGTGCAGAGTGCAAGCAGGGACTCCGGCAAGACTAGCTGTGACAGCATAACTAAAAGGGAGAGCCAGAAGCTAACACAGACATGAGGGCACCCTGGGACATAAGGCAGCCATCCACTCCACCGTCAACAAACCTGAGTGAACGCGTGAGAGTGGGGGGGCGACAGCATCCAAACATCCCAGTTCACCACAACACTCTATGCCTGTGAACCCTCCAGATCTGCTCCTTTACCTAAGAAAAAACTATTCACAAAAGGCTTGACTAAACTGGATGTATGCTTTGAGTCATTGTCATGGTGAACGATGAAATTCATTTTCATTTTTAGCTTACTAGCAGACACCTGAAAGTTTTGCAGTAAAATCGACTGGTATTTGTAGCTATTCATGATTCCCTCCACCATGAGAAAAGCCCCAGTTCTGGCTGAAGAAAAGCAACCTTAAAGCATGATGCTGCCTCTACCATGCTTCTTGGACAACATGAAGTTCAATGTCCAATGTCCTAGTACATGTATTGTAGCATGCATTTAATCCAACATATATATATATATATATATATATATATATATATATATATATATATATATATATATATATATATATATATATATTTATTTATTTATTTATATTGACGGTGGGCCGACAGCCCATGCACATAAAACATCAAACGCTCCTCGCACGACTGACGGCATGTTGCTGAAAAGTCAGCGCCCTTTCAGCACCGCGTTTGTTTTGGACAGCCGGAGTGCGCGTGGCTGTGGGGCGGAGCGAACTAACTCAGCACGGCTGGCGGCCAATGAGTGGCGCGGCTCCTCTTCACCCTCCTGGAGAAGTCAAGGAGCTATAAAAGGAGCTTGCAGCCACTCTAGGAAAAAAAGGGTACGTAAGGGTACATAAAAAAAGCCGACGTAAGCGAGGACGAGCTGCTACTACTCCACGATCTTCCCGTGATTTAAAATTGCCAGCTGCCTCACTGCCGTCTCGTCACCGCGCCACCACTGCACGTTCGTCGCACCGAGCCCGAGACACCACTGCCTGCATCAAGCTTCCCTCACCTCACATATCCCTCTCACCATTCTGCCTGACTAGGGACAATAAAGAGCACATTCCCCCGCACCTACTGTATCTGTGTATATATATATATATATATATATATATATATATATATATATATATATATATATATATATATATATGTATATACTGTATATACAGTCAGATCCGGAAGTATTTGGACAATGACGGAGTTTTTGTGATTTTGCCTTTATACACCACCACAATGGATTTGAAATAAAACAATCAAGATGTGATCGGAGTGTAGACTTTCAGCTTTATTTTAAGAGGTTCCACAAAAATATGGCACTTACCGTTTAGGAATTACAGCCATTTTCAACAAAGTACCTCCATTTTCAGGGGCTCAAAGGTATTTGGACAAAGTGACATAATTGTAAATATAACCATAATTTTAATACTTGGATGAAAATCTTTTGCAGTCAGTGACTGCCTGAAGTCTGGAGCCCATGTTCTCAAAACTCTGAGTTTCCTCCCTGGAGATGCTTTGCCAGGCCTTCACTGCAGCCACCTTCAGTTGCTGCTTGTTTGTGGGTCTTTCTGCCTTCAGTCTTGTCTTCAGTAAGTGAAACGCATGCTCTATTGGGTTGAGATCAGGCGACTGACTTGGTCATTGAAGAATATTCCATTTCTTTGCCTTCAAAAAGTCTTGAGTTGCTTTCGCAGTATGTTTAGTGTCATTATCCACCTGCACTGTGAAGCGGTGTCCTATCAATTTTGTAGCATTTGGCTGAATGAGAGCAGAGAGTATAGCCCTATACACCTCAGAATTCATCTTGCTACTTCTTGCTACTTAAGCAATTTCCCCCTGGGATTAATAAAGTTCTTTGAATCTTGAATCTCTTGAATCTTCTGTCAGCAGTCACATCATCAATAAACACCAGTGAGCCCGTTCCATTGGCAGCCATACATGCTGCCATATATATATTATATACAGTCAGGTCCAGAAGTTTTTGGACAGTGCAGAGTTTTTGTGATTTTGCCTTTATACACCACCACAATGGATTTGAAATAAAACAATCAAGATGTGATCGAAGTGTAGACTTTCAGGTTTATTTTAAGATATATATATATATATATATATATATATATATATATATATATATATGTGTGTGTGTGTGTGTGTGTGTGTGTGTGTGTATATTGTGTGTATATATATATATATATATATATATATATATATATATATATATATATGTTATTGTATTTATCCATTATCCAGTTTTATAAACATTATATTTATAATAATATTTTTCTTGAATTATATATGTACGGTAAATGGCTTCATTGAAAGTTTTACTGAAATTCATGAGAAGAAACATTTAGATTACATTTTATGGCATTTGGCAGACACCCTTATCCAGAGCAACTTACATTTATCTCATTTTTTATACAACAGAGCAGTTGAGGGTTAAGGGCCTTGCTCAAGGGCCCAGCAGTGGCAGCTTGGTGGTGCTGGGGATTGAACTCATGACCTTCTGATCAGTAGTCCAACAGCTTAACTACTGAGCTACCACTGCCCAAACAGTGAGCAAAAAATAAAAGAAACAAAAAATTAAAGAAATCATGTCACAGGAGAAATCTGCATTGAACTGAATTTCAGACTCTAATGACTTCTACAAACTTGTTTTAAAGAACCAACAGCTACTGATACCAGCAAGGTCAAAAATAATGTATAGCTAGAAGAAACAGTAAGGGTAACTATAGTAGAATTTTGACCTTAAATGTGTGTTGAGGCCTAGAGGTGTTAAGTTTTGGTATGTTGAATGTGTGGCAACTCTTTAGTACAGTTTAAGTAGTATATATTACAGCTATGCAGTGAAGTAGCTTTAACTATCTTCAAATGTACAATTGTTTGATTACAGGAACTGGACAAACAACAAATCCAGCCATGTTTCAGGCACTTCTGATTTGGGCCGTGTTTGCCGCAACTCTCCCTCCCCCAACCAGCCAGAGTTGCTTCAAGGCAAATGAGTCTCAGTGTCATGATGTGGACTTTGGTCCCAGATTTGACCTGGCCTGGAGAAGGCTTTGACAATGAATCTCAATGTCGCAACGTGGACTTCGCTCCAGGATCCAACCTAGCAGGAGAAGGCTTTGACATCACAACCATGCAATGAAAAGGGGCCTTCGCCCTCGACATGAGCTCCTGGCTCCAGAAGGACAAGTCCTGCACTCTGTGTAAAAACCCCTACATGGTAGGTCAAAAGCAGAAGCTCCCGGTTTCTGTGGTGGACTGGAGACCAAGTCAGAAGTGCAAAATGAAGTTGTCCAGCTCCGTCTACCAAACTGGCTGAATATTCAATTGAGAAAACCAAAAAAGACAAGTTCAGCTTCACCTGCCATGCTGTCTCCTGTGGATACTACAGGTAGTTTTTTGTCGATTCCATATGTTGAAATATGCACAATTTATATTTAATTACATAAATGTTGCACATTTCTTGTTATTTTTGTACTCTATTTTCTGGTCAACCTTCAAGATACAGGGTTTCAAGTCGTCCAATCCTGCACCCAGGGCTGAGGGATGAATTCAGAAGCCTCCCTACGACATATGAAAATCATACAAAGCAACTCTATTGCAAGCTGATTGACAAGTTTGGTACTCATTACATCACAAAGGTGAATGAGATTTTCCACAGACTTTGAAACACACATGCAAATTGTTTTGTCCTAGCATGTAGGAAAGAAAGCCTTGTCCACTTCAGTTTTAGAGCAGTCCAACTTTTGTTCTAGAATGAATACAAGTGTGGTCTTCTTGACTGGAAATGCTGTGGCTGTGTGCAGGAGCGTCTGGGTGGAGAGGTTCGCTCTGTGACCAGCATCAAGCAGTGCCAGGCATCCCTGCAGGGTATGACTGTGGACGAAGTGAAGATGTCTGGACGTGGAGGCTTCTGCCAGTGTGGGAATTGTAAGCCTGCAGACTGAGGCTCATCACTGCAAGCAGGTCAAGGACAAGACTCTGAACAAAAAGAGCTTCTCTAGCAGCTTCAGTGACAGGTTTGTAGCATTCTTAACTTTTTCTGAGTAACTGTGGTTCAACAAACACCAGATTCCCAGCAGAGGCAGTGAAAATCACATGGTAAATTTTTGTGCATGCCAAGACCTTCAATAATAGTCAAAAAGCAGTAGCATTTGATGATAATACTGTAAGACCACAAAGAATTTGACCCATCCTGGCCATGCCTGCAGAAAGTTTCACCAATACTGAAGAAAGTCTGAAAAATCCTGCTTTCACAGAAAATTAGACCAATCTTAGATGCTCCCGTACAAAGTTTCACCAATCCCGCTCACTTGCACAGAAAGTTTGACCAATCCCACTCTCGTAGAAAGATTGGCCAATCCTGCTCCAACAGTTATTATTATTTGAACCTGTCTGTTATATTTTCTGACAGACAGCTGGTTCTACTTGTCAAAATCAAAATATAAAGAAATTAATTCAAACCGCCTTGACACTGATTAAGATAAAGCAGACTGAATGAATGAAAGAAGTAAATGCATCATTAAGCACTGCACCATATTCACACTCTCATGATAATGAATTTGGTCTTTGTTTGTCCTACAAACTTCATACCTGATCGATCTGCTGTGATGTAAAAAATGCCCACTTCCACAACTTTTTTGTGACTTCTGTCCAGAGGCCCCCTATTAATAATTTAATAACCAGTTGAACAAAGCATTTATTTTGGAATTTATTCAGTACTGCTGACATCCATGCTTCTCTTCTCTTTCTTAAAGGGAAACAGATGTGATTGGTGGCCATGTTCAGAATGTTGACCTCCTTTTCTCATCAAATAATGACCCAAAGGCCTATAAGGAGTGGGTCTCATCTCTGCCCACTAACCCTGATGTGCTTTCTTACTCACTCGAGCCCCTTCACGAGTTGATGCCGGCTAAGGGGCTGAGCCGAGAGCATTTGCGTAACGCCATCAAGGACTACATACTCCAGAGAGGCCTGTGGAAAAATTGCATGAGCCGTTGCAAGATCGGAGTGAAGACCGATCCTAAGGAGCCGTGCATCTGCAGCTGCCACAACAACCCGGGTGTGGCCCTCAACTGCTGCCCCACTCAGAGAGGATTTGCTCAGGTCACTGTAACTGCAATCAAAGCCACAGGTTTATGGGGAGATTACTTTAAACAGACGGACGGATTTGTCAAGCTCTTCCCAAATGGAAAGATCTTCCTGGGCCAGACACCCGTGATCTGGAACAAAAACTCTCCAACATGGAACTGGGATTTCAATCTTGGAACTGTGGACCTTACTCAGTTCAGCAGTGTAAATCTGGAGGTGTGGGACAGGGACAGCGGCTGGGATGATGACCTTCTCGGGAGGTGCACCGTTAAATTGAAATCTGGCATTGAGAAAAATGTCAGTGCGCTCAATCACGGAGTGCTGTATTATGAAGTGCAGGTGAAGTGCGTCCCTGGTTTGGCTGGTTCTCCATGCTTGGAGTACAAGCCCTCTCCCATGGAGACACAGCTGGAGAAAGTATACGTTTCCCGGCATGCTCGTCCGATTCCCAGAGGCATGCTGCTGGGTATGGGAGTGCTCCTTGATGAACGCATTCCCCGCTTCAACCAGAGCAATATTCGCAAAGCTGCAGGTTTTGAATTGTAAACCAATTGAGTAGTTTGTGAACCTATCGCAAATTCATGCCAGCTATTAAAATTTTTAAAGTAGAATAGTTGCACATAATATTGGCACGTTATAACTAAATCTTTCCTGCTCATTTGTGCTGCCATTTACCTTTTTAAAGCCTAATAAATGTCCGAAACAACCCTTTTGTTTTTTTTTGTTTTTTTTTGGCTGAAATATTCTTGAAAAAATGCCAGAAACTGTTTTGAGTGTCTGGTAATATTATGGGTTACATTTGCAACTTGTAAAATGCATTCTTACATCTCAAGAACACCCACAAAGTCCACACGTCTTACAGAAAGTGAGAAATGCAACATGTGGGTTTTATTTTGGCAGCCTGAGAGAAGACATTTCCACTAGGGCAGAACTCAAAAACTCTCTTTGGCTCTAAAGACAGTTGTTCTATTAACATAAATAATTTTATATGTTTTATTTTATACACACACACACACACACACGTTTTCATTACCTAGTGGGGGCACAAAGTAGAAACTGATACAGACTCCATTACCACCCCCTAAATGCCAAATCATTTCAAAAATTGAAAATTAGCTTTCACCTTCTTGTCGTTAGATCATGAGTATGAATCCTGATGATGTCACAAGGGAAGAAAATTGGCCATGCTCTCTGGGTGGGAGGGGAATACTCTCTCTCTTCACTGTCAATCACAGTGGGTGGCATTGTGGAACTGTTCTGATGTTGTTGAATGACAGGTATCTCTGGGTTGTCAGGGCAAAGTTTACATTAAATTTGGTTAATAAATATCCAACTTCATCATATGACATGACGACAACAGATAATCACCAAATTTAATCTAGTTTACTATGGTAATTCTCATTAAACAGTGATTTCATTCAGATCAGATTTGAAATTTTTGGTCTAATATGACTGGGCCTTTCTAACCTGTCCCAGCTCTCATCTGGTTTGACAGCTGCTAAGACATCCTTTTAAAAAGGAAAACTGGAAGCATCTGCACATGATCCTCACAAGCCCCACAACATTTTTTCTTCACTTCTTAGTCCACAGCATCTCCTCCGTCACCCTCCCCCCTGACAGCTGATGACTTCACCACCTTCTCTGATGAGAAGATGAAGTAAAATCTGCCTGCTCTTCAGTCCTACCCCTATTCCTACACTACACATTCAGTCTTCTCCTCCTCTTTCTTCTGTACATTTTTCTCCTTTATTAACAAAATAGATCCTGCAGATTATCTTGTCCTGCAATCCCACCACCTGTCCACTGAATCCCATCCATATACTCCCTCTATATCTTGGTGAGGTCGTAGTGGCAGCAGGGGTGTGGTCAAGCGTCAGCCGCGGACAGATATGAAGCGAGTTGAACCCGGCAAGTAACGCGTGATGATTCTGTGTTGAGTTAATCCTCAAACTTAATGTCCGTGTGATTGATCAGTGGCTGCCGGCAGTTGCTGTTGTCTATGGCATCTTCAAATCCTGGTGATCGATCACATCAACAGTAAGTTTGAGGATTACGTCAATGCAGAATCATCACGCATTACCTGCCAGTTCAACCCACCTCCTCTCCGTCCACAGCTGACGCTCGACCACGCCCCTGCTGCCACAGTCATATCCTCACACGGGTTTTCATACTACTGCTATGTTGATGAAACTCAACTCATCCTCTAATTAGACATTCATGTTTCTGCATGGATTTCTGCATGTCTTGTGTACATCTCATCAGGGATGGCAGTTCATCAGCTGAATCTTAACCCCAGCAAAACTGAGCTGCTGTACATGGGAGAGCTTGCTGACATGGGAGATGCATCCCCTATGTCAAGATCTTGTGATCTCGCTGGGCAACTCGCAGATCTCTCCATCTGTCACTGCACACAACTTTGGGGTAAGCATGGACAACCAACTCTCCCAAACTGACAAATTTCTCCTAGCTGTCTGAACAGCTGTGTCACTGGCTGTCTTCAAATGAACACTGAAGACCTACCTTTTTACCCAGCACTTTCAGAGAAATTCCACCATTAAACTAGAATTTATTTTTTTTTGTTCTGATATTTATTGTTCTGTCACACAGTATTGTACTGTTAATTTTCGCACTTTAACAGAATTTGTGATTTCCTGTTTTTCACACCTCAATGCAGCAAAACTAGAATAGCCAACATGCATTTTGCAAAAATGCAATTCACTATTGGTAATCCCTACTTGATCAACTGATTCGGACATCTAACTAAGACGTCAAGACGTGCTAAAACAGGAAACAGCCCGCCGCACTTGCAAAAAGGACAGCAAGCCAGAATTTGTTTTCTAAAACAAAAAAGATGCTTAATACCACAGTAATTCTATCAGTATTTAGTAAAAAACGGAGAGCAGAGAGATTTGCCTGCATGCTCAACCTGACAAAAGAAGCTGAACTGAGGTAGGGCAGCTAGTCTATACAATGCCCAAAAATTATGGATATTTATGACTGTGCAGCAAAAAAGAGATTTTAAAACGAGAGATTAAAAGGGATTTGAAAGCTGAGTTACTGGGTCTTCTTAACTGTATTTATTGCATTTAGCTCTATGCCCAGAAAAAAAGTAGTGGAACTGTGGTAGGACAGCTAGTTTTTCATCAGCAAAAGCCTGTCTTCACCCATGTACCTACTAGTAATATGGCTAATAAGGCACTAACACAAAGATAGTCATGTAACATTGCTAGCTAACATTATGGTAGCTACTTGTGTTGTTGCTAACCAGTTATTTGGCTCAGTGTAATTTTGAAAGCCCTACAGTTGCTTTCTGCTCACCTACAAAGCAATTCTGTAAATCATGCTG
>CM040466.1:1108745-1120426 GCA_022758105.1 Pangasianodon gigas
TTTTTTTTTTTTTTTTTTTTTTTTTTTTTTTTTTTTTTTTTTTTTTTTTTTTTTTTTTTTTTTTTTTTTTTTTTTTTTTTTTTTATTTAGAGTTTTATACACCAACACATCGCTTTGGACGTAAAAGACAACTTTTTTTTTCCTTTTAAATATCAGACAGAGTTATAATTGATTATTAAGCATGAGTACAAATTACAGAGTTGTGTATTTTTTTTTTATCAGTATAAAGTTTTTATTATTTTTTTTTACCAGTATAAAGTTATATGTAAATAAAATCAGTAAACAGGCAAAAAAAAAATTGTGCAACTAAAAAAATTTTTTTTTAAAAACACTTTTACACTGATGTGGTAAAGTTGGTCGAGGTGTAAGAAATTTGGATTTTTAAAAAAAAGGAAAGGAAAAAAAAAAGCATTTTTAATTAACCAAGTGCCAAAAAAATTTAATCAATGATTTTTTTCAGTTCATTTTATTTAATTAATTAATATGGGTTCTGTCTTGCATGTTTATTTAATTTATATTTAAGTTTAAGTTTGTTTCTTTATTTATTAAAATTAATTGAATTTAAAAAATTAATTTAAATTTTTTTAACCGTTGCAAACACATAAGAGGCTTCAACATTTATTTAAGTCTTTTAAACTTACTCTAATAAACTTCTAAGTTTATTAATTTATACTTAAGTTTATTTAAAGTTTGTTTATTTATTTATTCATATTTTTAAATTTTATTTTATTTTTATCTTTTGACTGCTTTTGACTACTTTTGTTGTTTTATAGTTTTATTATTGTTTATTTATTTAATCTTTATATTTTGCAGTTTGATTGCTATGAATGTAAATGAGAGGCTTCAACATTTAGCTCCTTTTTGCAAGTTTATTCATTTATATTAGAGTTTGTTTTATTTTAATTTATTCACCTTTCATCTCTTTTTTTTTTCGCTTCTTTTGTGTATAATGTGATGATACAGAATCATCTCCGCTGGAATCTGTGACATTCGCAGCGTTCTCCGTTCTGTGAGCTGTCGCTGTTTTTTGTTGTTTTTTTTTTCTTGTCATGCGAGCAGGAAAAGTGCATCTTTAAACGAGCGACGCAGCTGAACTCGAGCCTCACGCTGACGTTGCTTCAGGAAACAGCAGAATAAACGTGTTATGTTGCAGGATTTTTTTCCTGTGTGGAGGAAAAACGTTACGTTTTTTTTGAGCTCATGTTGAGATTCGTCATGATTTAGCGAGGCTTACTGAGTTTATTAAAAACAAGATATACTTTAAAAACGATGAGCTGTAAATCTGTAAATTATGATTAGCTGAAATGTCAGTGTGTGTGTGTTAGCAGGCCTAGTGTTTTTGCATGCGTTTTGTTTGAACACACCCTTAAGGAGCTCACATTTGCTTTCCACATCACCAGGCGGATGTGGACGACAACGCCGTGATTCAGAGTCCTTCTTCTGTGACGGAAGTTTTTTCTTTTTTTCGTTGTTCAGATCTTGTGTTTTGTTTCATCTTGAAAGTTCTGGAAGGTCAGAACAACATTTCCGACACGCCTGGTCTTTCACACTTTGAACGTTTTCAAGTAAAGTGTGGATAATATAACCAGACAAAGAGACAAAGATAATAATCAATGTAGAAGAATGAATATATATGTGTATAAGTATATATGTGCATAAACACTTATTCAGATTTCTGAATTACGTCTGAAATTACGTCAATATTCACGCAGGGAAAGTTCCTCGTATTCAGAGTCGAGTTACGCACCTTCAGAGCTCCACATTCAGATTATTAAAATCACCTGCGTGTAGTTCACATCTCCGAGGATTCCAAGATTTTTCTTGAGTAGAAGTGTCCGAAAACAGGGTTTTTTTCAGTAGCGTCTAGATCAAACACTCACCTTTAAACCTGAAAAAAAAAATCTGGGATAGTAAATTCGAACTGTAGTTTATTTCTTTACTGTTAAAAGCAAGAGAATTTTAAAAAACGAATAAAAAGATATTTACGATGATATGTGAATGAGAAGACAGCGAGCTCTGAAATAAATCTAGTAGGAGTCTAGTAATGATCACATTAATCACTGTAACATTTAACAAAATGGCTTCCACCAGCTTATAGAATAGCACTTGATCCAGCACATACTGTTATTTCTCATTTTATTTTTTTTACGTCTGGCTCCGACTGTTACTCGTGCGCACAACTTAACAAAGTCACAAGATACTAAGATACTCGAGGTCATGAAATCGCAACGCATGCATGATGTAGGCGATTTTTTAATTTGCTGTTTTGCTGTTGTTAATTCGATGTGCTCTCCTGTAAAGAAAATGTGCGCACGATTTGAAGGATAATCTGACCAAGCGCTCGCTCATCTGCTACGCTTACAGAGTAATCATCATTTTATCCATAAAATATTCAGTCCTTGAGAAAAAAGAAATGCCTCTGATTAAACTGCGTCTCTTCTGATATCTTCTGTGCGGGAAGAAAACTTTTCATGGTCTTTAAATTTAACTTTTTGTGCTCTTTGAGTATATTTACAGCCAAAACATAAATTCCAGTGTGACATATTGTGGTCAAACTGTCAGACTGTGGCTCTGGATTGAATACTGCTCCGAGCTGGTGTCGAAAGAGATCATAAACTCCGCCCACATGTGTGTAACTCTTACGTAACATCTGTCTAGCGCTTAAG
The DNA here is from genome assembly GCA_022758105.1 of Pangasianodon gigas. Taxonomy (NCBI): domain Eukaryota; kingdom Metazoa; phylum Chordata; class Actinopteri; order Siluriformes; family Pangasiidae; genus Pangasianodon; species Pangasianodon gigas. Next base: position 1,111,412 of record CM040466.1, read on the forward strand.
TCTGTACTTACGTCAGAGGTCTGAATGTGTATATCCGACGTGTATTAACTTTTCAGTATTAAATCCTCACTATGTACGCTTAACTCTACTCAAAATGTTCAGCTGGTGTGACATCTGATCCGTACCCCGCGTTATTATCCTAATCGACACAAACGTCTGCGGTTTGCGGGATGATTCATCAGCTCAGATTCCACTTTTGTTCATCAGCGTCACTGTTTAAACAGACGAGGAGAAACAGAGCTAACGTACACACACACACTCACCACAATAAACATGTTACCTAATATAAAAATATATCTAATAAAGTCGGTTGAGTTTCATTAGTCTTTCTAATGCAACAATATCCGTGGTCACACACACACACACACACACGTTTGTCTTTCTGTGTTCTATGTTTAGCAGCCCAGCTGTTGGTTTCTTCTCTCAGGGAAAAATAAACGCCTCGAAATAGACGTGCTGGATGGACGGCGTGCTTTTACCTGTCTCGGAAAAATCGTTGTCCATTAGGAGCTCGGGTTAGAGCGCAGAACGATAGATAGAGAGAGAGAGAGAGAGAGAGATCGATTAGTGATGAATAATTCAGCAGAACATAAGGCAGTTTAGAACATTTATTTTATTATAAAAGCACAGTCATTTTTAAAATACTGTATATAAAGCTAAAGTGTGACGCAGTGTCGCGTTAAAGACATTTAAAATATGTTCCGATGTTCGCATCACGCTGTGCTGCCTTTCCCACAGTGCTGTTGAATTCCGGATTCTGACACTGGAGACTCCTTACATAAATGTTAAACAAATAAACGTCTCACAGAAAAGTCACCATTTTAACGATTTTCTTACAAAATCCTTTTATTTAGAGCGCCGGTGTGTCTCTGTGAAGCGATAACTATCAGAACGAGCGCATTAATTATAAATAAACCTGTGATTTGCAGCTGCACTACTGTCAGAGCTGCTGTTCTAGAGAATTAATCAACACCTTCTGACCAATCAGAGAGCAGAATTTGACAGCGCTGTGGTGTGTAAAGCTTATCACCGACTTCTTTAGGCACTGCACTGTTCCATTCACCTCCATAACTCTTATTCTGCGTGTGTGTGTGTGTGTGTGTGTGTGTGTGTGCATGCATTGTGATTATTCAGCTTAAGCCATAAAGCTCAGCATAAGCTAATCATCGTGTGCTTGTACACACACACACACACACACACATGCATTACATTATATTATATCATTTCTTTTGCTTCCTTCTTTCCATCTTCTTCAAATCTCTCTTGCGCAGTAAACATCTGACATGTTTGTGTGTGTGTGTGTGTGTGTGTGTGTTGTCGACAGGCATCCCTCTGCTGTGTTTCTTGGTGCTGCTCCCCCTCAACATGCCCTGGTCTCAGATCAGTGTGACGTGGCTGGGCGTGGTCCACTTCCTGGCCTGTTTGTCTCCTCAGCTCGGCTCCGTCCTCTATCACCTGTTCATGAACCACGAGGGCGGAGAACCCGTCTACAAAAAACTGCTCACCTTAGACATGTGCGGCATCTGCATGATTACCACTCTGGGTAAGAGCCTCAACACGACCTAACGATTATAGTTAACTGATATTACATATCTATTTACTTGTGATAGTTTAAAGAATTGAGAGACTTTATTTCACATTAATGAACTAAAAAAAAACTCCATTTTACCGCATCAGAGCACCTTTCACACCTGCACAGCTGTCAATCATTCCCGATTCACGTCCTGATTGGCTCATCTGGAAAAAAAAAAAGCTCTTTTAACATATTTTTTGTTCTGTTATTAAAATGCGGTGCTCCTACGCAAAATATGTAAAGTATGGCAGGTCGGAAAGAATTATTTTTTATATTTTTTATCTCACTTGCATTTCCTTCTTCCACCTCAGCCATAGAGGTGAAAGATAAAGAGAGCGCACCAGTCACGTGATCCCGTTTTTTTTCCCGCAGAGAGCCTGCGTTATTAACGAAACAGGAATCATCTGCACTTGTGAAGTAACCGATAACTCGAAAGATCCGGATCGCGACATCCGTTAAATGGTGCGACGAGATAGAGGTCGCAGAAGTCGGCCATTTTAGCTACCTCATTATGTTTCAATCGATCATTTTCTCCAGGTCAGAGACTTCGTTTTTTTTTTTCAGTCTGATCACTCTGCAGTAGCTACAACTGCTAGTGCTAGCTTGAAGCTGTTATAACTTATATAGTCGCATACAGCCAAAAAAATTTACGCAATGCGTACACTGCTAGCTGTCTGTTCTACGCATGCTGGCGTACGTTATTGTTTCCCATTTTGGATGTCATATTGGTAACTCCGTAACAGCACGAACTGTATAATATACAACTGCGCAAAGTGCGCTCTCCGTATATCTTAACTCGGTACCACTTTTTCTTTTCCGATACCGATACTGAAAGTTTCCGATATTATGTTAAAATATTATATGATGTTAAAATGTTTTTTAAACTGCACTTCAAAATTAAACTCCTTCACACAGAAATCACTTAGTACATTGTAAATATAAAGTATAAATAATAAAAATTAATCCTAACAAAAGAAAAAAAAAACATTTAAGTCTCTTTATATGTAAACGTTTCCAGTTCCAAAAATACATTACATACATTTCCAATACAATTCCAGACCTTGCAAATTGTTATAGGGTCCGATAGCCGATATGTTTTCTCAGATATCCGACCCACCTTTTTTTTTTTTGCTGTTATCGGCCCGAAACTGCTACTCATAACGATACCAATATTGCTACTGATAACGATAACGATACCTGTACTGATAACGATAACAATACTGATAACGATAACAATACTGATACTGATCATGATACTGATACAGATACTGATAACGATACTGATAACGATACTGATACTGATAACAATACTGATACAGATAACAATACTGATAACGATACTGATACTGATAACGATACAGATACTGATAACAATACTGATAACGATACTGATAACGATACAGATACTGATAACGATACTGATAACGATACTGATACTGATAACAATACTGATAACGATACTGATAACGATACAGATACTGATAACGATACTGATAACAATACTGATACTGATAACGATACTGATACAGATAACAATACTGATAACGATACTGATACTGATAACGATAACAATACTGATACTGATAACGATACTGATAACAATACTGATAACGATACTGATACTGATAACGATACTGATACTGATAACGATACTGATAACAATACTGATAACGATACTGATACTGATAACGATACTGATACTGATAACGATACTGATAACAATACTGATACTGATAACGATACTGATACAGATAACAATACTGATAACGATAACAATACTGATAACGATACTGATACTGATAACGATACTGATACAGATAACAATACTGATAACAATACTGATACTGATAACGATACTGATACAGATAACAATACTGATAACGATACTGATACTGATAACGATACTGATAACAATACTGATAACGATACAGATACTGATAACGATACTGATACTGATAACGATACTGATACTGATCATGATACTGATACAGATACTGATAACGATACAGATACTGATAACGATAACAATACTGATACTGATCATGATACTGATACAGATACTGATAACGATACAGATACTGATAACGATACAGATACTGATAACGATACAGATACTGATAACTATACTGATACTGATACTGATAACGATAACAATACTGATAACGATAACAATACTGATAACGATACTGATACTGATGACGATAACAATACTGATAACAATACTGATACTGATAACGATACTGATAACGATACTGATACTGATGACGATAACAATACTGATAACAATACTGATACTGATAACGATACTGATAACGTTAGCTATACAGATACTGATAACAATACTGATAATGATAACACTGATAATGATAATGACACTGGTACTGGTAATGATCACGATACTGGTACTGATAATGATAACACTGATAATGATAATGACACTGGTACTGGTAATGATCACGATACTGATACTGATAGCGATTCTGATAATGATCACGATACTGATAGCGATACTGATAGCGATACTGATAGCGATTCTGATAGCGATACTGATAGCGATTCTGATAGCGATACTGATAATGATACTGATACGGAATTGGTGCCATCCCTCATTACAGGATTCCCACATGTTCTAGAAAATCAGGCTGGGCGATAAGTGTAATATCGATATCGTGATAAATTACGTCACGCTACGTTTTTTTTTTATATATCTTGTAGATCGGGATATGTATTTCATAACATTTAAATTATTATTTTAAATAATTACAAACTGACTGGAAGCAGCTGATGTGGTGTTAAAATTTTGTATTTCATTTTTAAAATTGTAAAATTAATTTTATTCTCTTTTTATAAATAAAAATAATTTAGAACTTTTTTAAAAAATTTAAAAAATCAAAATTGAATGATGATTTAATGCATTATTGATAAAAAAAAAAATCATTAATCATTTTTTAAAAATACTGCTGTGAGATGACGTCATCAGAAATAGCACCAGCCAATCACACGACGTCATGGCAAGATTAACGCACACTCATTACATCACACCATCAAGCCACACCCCTTTTCTCTTTTTCTCTTCTTCCTGCTGACTCGCCGCGCTCCTCTTGCGCACTATTATTAGTAATTCATCTTCACAGGTCCGGTTTTAGCTCTCCAGCACCGATTGATTTGTCTTCCCCGATTCCAGCACGTTCCTCTGCGTCGTGTCGAAGCGTCCTTTCTGATAAGCGGGATGAGAAAATGATGAGCGTGGATTTGCTCAGCATAAACCGCATGTATGCGTGGGGAAAAAAAACGCCTGGTGCATTTTTTTCAGAGCTTTTTTTTTTTTCACAGAGTAGATGGGAATCTGTTATCATAAGCGCAGTTCTGCAGGTAAAAAGCAGAACTGATCAAATAAAATCAGTGTTAAATTTATTTTCAGAATTAACTGCTGAGGAAGTTTTGCACAAAAAAAAAAATCAGTGCTTCACGTCATTCATTTAAAACCTACAAAACATCCCGAGGTGTTCGTTTACGACATTTACAAGACGCAAAACAAAGAAATTAAAGTAAAATCTAAGAGAGGTTATCTAACTTTGAAAAATAAAATGTTGCATAATCACGTTGTGTCAAGATAAATTAATTAACGCCAACAAAACATTTTTACTGTGATTTACTGTGATCCCAGATAAAGAGGCAGTGGAGCGCTGTCGAGTTCTGGATGCTGATTGGTCAGAAGGTGTTGATTAATTCTCTATAACAGCAGCTGTGACAGTAGTGCAGCTGCAAATCACAGGTTATTTATAATTAATGCGCTCGTTCTAATACGTTATCGTTTCTATAGTAACAGCTGATCGTCGATATGGGGAAGTTTTCGGTGAGGAGATGTTCATGTAAAGGTTTATGGAAGGAGTCTCCAGTGTCAGAGCTTTGTAACAGTCAGAGGTAAAGCTGTAACTTTAAGTTTTGTGACATGTTCAGGACAGAGGAGTTTACGCTTCTTTTGCTGTTTCTTGGTAACGTGATCCAACATCTGCGTTTTTTTTTTTTTTGTCTGTTTATTAACTTAAAGAGAAAGAAAAAAGAGAGAGAGGCGGGTGAGGGAACGACTGTTTATAGCTGCTATAACATAAGTGAGAACAGGAACTAACTTGTGTCAAGAACGTTAAATGTAACTATAAACTCGTTAAAAAAAAAGTGATGCTCTTTAATTAATAAAAAAATGTAAGCATTGGAAAATTGCTGTGGTGTAAGAGGAATAAAACACTCACTTGTGTTGTACTGAGTGACGGCGTGGTGTGATGAAGCGGAGTTACTGTTAACGCCCTGAAATTAATTATTTTCCTATAACAGCACGTTCTAAAGTGTTTTATTCCTTTTATGACTCACTATAATTAGTAATTAAATAAGGAAAGATAAACTTGTGTTGAACTTTCAGCTCCTAATGTGGATGTTTTATTAAAGGCAGGAGCACTCGGAGGGTGAAACCTACTGTATGCCTATAGATAACTCATATATAACATGCTCCTTCATTAGATTTTGAAATGTTAAAGTATTTAAAGTGAGTGATTTTAAACCAAAAATGCTAAAATATAGCAAAATTATTAAACTTTTAACATGCAAAATTGCTGGAGGAAACTATATATAAATAAAGCTTTTGCATTTCTGTTTGTTCCTGATATCCGAGTGGACTTCAGATCTCTAAGACGCTGGTGGAAACGACTTTCACAAATATAAAACTTGCTTTTAGATTGTACTAATTCACAGACACACACACACACACACACATTTCCTGAAATGACTTTGAGGCTGCTGTAAATCCCACTGCAGCACTCAACCTGACAATCTCATCTTTCCTCGACTTCGCTCACCTCGGTCCCTTTCAGCACAGCAGGAGGAGTGTGTATCGCCTGTGGATTTTTCCACCAGGGACACACTCGACCTTGGAAGCTGCAGCAGTGTAGCTGAAGAGATTTCCATGGAGATTTACACTCTGTTTCCTTCACACTCTGTCCTCTGAGTCATTCAGCTCGCTAACTCGCTAACAGGGTGAAGCAGTAAAGTTCCATCAGCTGTCGTGAACAGATGGAGGACATGGCTACGCAGAAAAACAGCAATTAGAATCGGGAAAATGATTCATTAGTGATTATATGTATAAACTGTTTTATCCAGAATGAAGTTATGGGTTTATTTACGGTGAAGGCTAAAGCAGCGATTGAATAACAACTCTAATTTGTGTTGTTATTGTTATTAGTCGTACGTAGGTCAGAGTCAGCGACATAAATCCGAAAGTTACATCAATATTTACGTGGGGAAAAGTTCCTCGTATTCAGAGTCGGGTTACGCAGCTGCTTAAGTGGATTTTCTGATCTCCACATTTAGATTATTAGGAATAAATCGAGACGGGGTTTTTTATTTCTCAATAGCATCTACATCTCAACATTTTTTGCAGCCAGAGACTCCTTTAACTCTAAAATAAATTCCACAGACCGCCTGAAAACAGATTTCTTTCTTCTATAAACATTATAAACATAATGTACCACGTAAATATTTTGCTGCCAATTTGTTGGTGCCTTTTAGCTTTTTAGTCCTGACTTAAAAACAAAACCATAAAAATTCAACATATATAACAACTTGGATCATGGTAGGTTGTTATTTCCGCAGATGTAAAATAAAATAAATAAATGAAAGTAAATCACGGATCACTTGGCTGTGCTTCATGGAATCCACTTCAAAAACCTCTGGTCTAGATCTCCATCTTTAAGAACAAAACCTGAAAAAAAATCAGGGCGAGACAAGGCAGAACGAAGAAGGAAATAGTGCTTATTTTCTCTGCTGTTAAATGTGATATGATGCAACTTAAAAGCAAGAGATGATTTAAAAATTAAAAACAAAAAAGACTAATCCAATGATATACTATAGGATGTTTTAGAAGTCTCGTATATCGCCAATATATCGCTGCATGAATAGTCCTAGTTGTAATGATCACATTAATCACTGGTTTAATTTAAATAAAATGGCTTCCACACTCATTATTCAGAAGCACACAGAATAGCACTTGATCCAGCGCAGGCTATTATTATTAATTTATATATATCTTTATGCTCTGACACTTCGAGTTAATGCACGATTGACTTAACTCACTTTTCTAACGGTTTTGATTCTGAAAACAAATTTCTCATTCGTGTTCTCCACAGACTTTGCAGAAAATTCTTCAATAAATAGTTTAAAGTCTTGAACCAAACCGAACAGCTACAAGATGAATTCTGATTTAATGAAATTTAATTCAAAATGAAAAAAATTTCGAAAAACAGGAAAAAGGCAACGGTACAAGACAAAGTGGTTGTTGTCTTTTCTAAAGGAAAGAACTATCGTTCCCATAGTGCATTGCGAATAACGTCACTGAATCACACACACTGTTGTCGTGTATTTATTTTCTCCAGATTTATTTTAAAATGATATTAATTTCTTAATTAATTACTGAATTTTAATTTATTTTATCTTAATTAATTAATTAGTTTCTCAAAGCCTGATTTCAGGGTTATTATGATTCACAAAGCGATCTTTTCAGAAAATGGTGGATGAATACCGAATACAAAATGGTGTCGCATCAGATAACGTGCCACTCGTTACATGACTACAGAGGCGTCTCTGATTGGTGGGGTTCAGCTTTGGGATTCTGGGTAATGTAGTTCTGAAAAGAAAAGTTGGAATCGGACAGAATTGTGACGTATAAAATCTCATAGTTTGAAAACGATCGCTAATAAACGGATTCTTGATGGAAACAATGAGCAGCATTTTTTTTTAATCTCCATACCGGATCATCACTGTTCAGCCCTGTTTGACCTTTATGAGTAATTATTTTTCTTTTTCTCCGCAGGCGCTCTGCCCATCGTCTACAGCACGCTGCTGTGCTACCCGTTGCTGCGCGGCGCCGCCCTGCTGGCCTACATCGCTCTGTCCAGTTACGCCATCCACTGCGCAGTGACGGCGCGGAGCAGCGTGCGCCGCTTGCGCTCGTTCGCCGGACAGGCGCTCTTTCGCTTCTTCTTCCTGGGGCTGCGGTGGGTGGGCGTGGGCGGGGGAAGCCCCACGTCGCTAAGACACTTCCTCACCATGGAGGCGCTGGCGGTGTTGGGCGGAGTCATCAACATCGCCCGCGTGCCAGAGCGCTTCTGCCCCGGTCTCTTTGACTACTGGTGCAACAGCCACCAGATCATGCACGTCCTGGTGGTCGGCTCCATCCTCTCGCTGCACTGGGGCGTCCTGGACGATCTGCTGTGGATCAACATCTACGACTGTCCGGCAGACTGACCTCTGATTGACCTCTGACCTCTGGGGCGGGGTTTTTTCAAGGAATCCTATCCTGACTGGTCTCGATGAGATTTCTTTTGTTTTTTGTTTTTTTGTTTTATTAGAATTTGACATGCATCAGGTTTTATTTAGACTCAGGGAGGGGTCAC
>CM040466.1:1151801-1174556 GCA_022758105.1 Pangasianodon gigas
AAGAAAGCAGCAGATTCCATAAGAGACACTTTTCAGATAAAAACAGAATGAAGGCTGCTGGGTTTCGCTGCAGAAATAAGAAGCGAGTCGACAGTCAAAGTCTCCAGAAGAACTGTGGCTGCTTCTGCAAGATGCTCAGTAACACTTACAGCTCATTTCCTTATAAAACTGCACACACTGCACCTGAGATACTGTTTTAGGATCGTCACATTAAATATCGACTTTGTTTCATTTACTACTGTTTACTGCTCTTTATAGGATTTTTTTTTATGTAAAAACATTTAGTTATATATATATATATTATATATATATATATATATAGTATACGACCAAAAGTATGTACACATTTCTCACTCTATAATCTTTTATTATCAGTTATAAACATGTTAAAATAAAGGAAAACACTGAGAGCCATGATGGCATGTCTAAAATGTAACGTCACAGAAGCGATATAATTGTATTCAAACACCAAGTTTTCATTTGGAAGGGAAAAAAAAAATGTGCAGAAGATAAGGAGTGAACCAAGTGGATTAATCTCAAAGTTGCAGCAGCTTGCTCAGCCCTGGAAGCTGGAAGTTGTTACGTCTTAAACATGAAGAAAAAGAGAAGAGCAGTATCTGATGTGAAAAAAAATGATTTTAGAAAGTGATTTTCAAATTCTTTCATTCACTTTCAGTTTAATTGAGTAAAAGTGGACATGACAGAGGATTGCGTGTTTTTACCTGAACTATATAGGTCCATGTTATGTGTTTTTCTTAATGAATAGGCAATCTATTTTTACATAAAGGTGCAAAATAAATGAACCTTTCACCTGCAGTGAGATCATTTAAAAACATGTGAGAGGTTAAATACACAGATATCAGGATAATACAGAGATCTTAAAGATATTAAAGAGAAAATGTTCTTCAGCATGGCTTCCCACTTTACAATAATAAAAAAAATGGAATAGTAAAATTAACTGTAAATACTACAGTAATAAAAATAATAAAATACAATATTATAAAAATATATGTAAAATATTTATAATATATTATTTTTAAATAAAATTATTATTAGTAGTAGTAGTATTAGTAGTAGTATTAAATATATTACATAATAAAAATAATAAAATACAACTAGATGTGCAATTTAAAAACGGTAAATAAAATAATTATTTGTAATTATCTCAATATTCTGACCTCATTTGTAGAAAAATTGTCTGATAATACTATTGGTATCCGAACAGCATTAATGTTACTGAGGATCATAGAAATAAATCTATTTTAATGAATTTAGATGAATTTCTATAGAATTTGCTCTAAGGGGTAAAAGTTATCACAGTAGGACTGTAAAGGGAGAGTTGACTCGACCTCGTGGCATCACTAGAGGGAGACAGAGAGCCACCAGACACGTTGCTAGTCCACCTTCTGCCCCCAGAGGGAGGTAGAGAGCACCTTCTTAATTATAATCAGCGGCAATAAGCTCCACCTGTGCCTGGGTCTGTTTAAGGCGAGCTCTCCACTTACCCAGTGCTCACTCTTGAGTCAACCTGGCTCATTTTCAGCCGGGAAACTCTGGTAATATTCTCCTGGGTACATCCTGGTACTTTCTGGGGCTTCTCTAGCCAATTCTGTCCCTCCCTAAGCTCTTAGCGTAAGTGTATCTATATGTATGGGTGTGCTCCATTTTGTCGTTGTTGTTGGTGTTGTTGGTGGTGTTCTCCATTTCCTGAGATGGCTACAAAGTTTATAATAAAAAATGAATACCATCAACATCATCATTATCTTCATTGCTGGACAAAAGACTCCAAATGAACAAATGAGACATAATCAAACAATCAGGAATGTTCATTTTGATTTTTTTTTTAACCATTTTATTGTTACAAAGCAACATTATACAAAGCTAATCATACATCATATATCTCACATGGGTCTAAGAAGCTCTTCTCTGACTAAATCCTAAAGCTAAAAGCTATAAAATAAATACATAAAAACCAACCCTGCCCATATATCAATTATTTAAATCAGGTGTGGAGCTAGTATGTTAAATTTACCTTGTGTGAATTACAGATTAAAAAATGACAGTTTGGGATTATCTTGGTTTAATTCTTTCATTTTAATTTGTTGTGTCAATTTTTAAAAAGTAAAAATAATGTAGCAGGTTGAATAATTTTGAACAAAATGAATATTTTTGATAGCTTAGTATTAATGGTAATATTAACAGTGGTTACTATTTGACATATTTATATTTTAGAAATTTTTATAACTGTTATATTGATAAACCTGCCTAATTGGAGTATTTACTACATTTAGTTGAATCCCCATTCTGAAATGCCCCGCCCCTTTTTCTTATTATGCTTTTATACCAACACATCGTCAAACCTCTACCTGAAATGTTCACTATTTCAGATGTCATTTACATAGATAACCAGAGTTGAGGTGTTGTCGCTGTAGTACTTGGTGGTGCCTCTGGATCGCGGGCGGTTGAAGCAGCACAGCAGTCCTCCGCCCAGCAGGAGGAGCACTCCTCCGGCCCAGCCGATATAGATGCACAGACCGAGCACTCTGTGGATTGGTAGCAGCGGGTTGTAGGAGTCTCTCATGACGTTGTTGGCTGTCCAGCTGACAGGGATGATGAGCAGCACGCCGGCTATGAGCATGCCCACGCCAGCCGCCAGGAAGATCTTTGGCTTGGTGACTTCATTTTTGATGCACGTGACGAGCAGCAGGGAGATCACCGTCACTATGCAGCACACGATGGTCATGGCACGAGCCGCCTGGATGTCCGAGGCCAGGCGTAGCCGTGAATCATAGGTTTTGCACTGATACTGGCCCGTGCTCTGGTACACACACCCCATCCACAGACCTTCATGCGATATCTGCACACAAGCACATGCGCAGACACACACACACACACACACACACACACACACACAAAGATGGGTTACACCTACACATATCACTCTGGATATATTTTTCTTTACTTCACTCTTTTCATCCCACAGATAGTTCAGTCTGTTATTTCCCTGCTTTACATCTCCACTAATTTAGCACACCTGACTGACCTCACCTGATGTATGAAGCTGTAACGTGTGGAGCTGTAATGTACAGGTGCAGTTAAACACCACGTGGAGCTCAGACGTGTACAAACCTACAGCATTTCAGTCTGAACTACAACACTCCCTCCTTCCCCTTCTTACACACACGGTACCATGTGTGTTATTTTATCTCCGCAGTGTCTTACCTCACGGTGTGTTTGAGTGTGTGTGTGTGTGCATGTGTGTACCTGTGCCGTTACAATGTTCTCTCCGGTGTAGGAGGAAACCTTCCAGCTGGGGAGGGCGCAGGTGATGATGGCAGCAATGAGGCCCAGAATTCCCAAACCCACACACACGATCTTTATTCGTTTCCATCCCATCCTGCAGGAGAGAGAGAGAGAGAGAGATGGTCAGCATAATGTGCTGTTTTTTAATCACTGGTGGAAAAACACTAACTAGGGGTCTGAGGAGTGTGAATTAACCTTTTCATGCATAAATAATTGCTTTCATATTTTCTCTTTTTTGCTTAAAATGGCATGATATATGAATTTTGGTTCTCTGTAAATATTACTTGTATTACTTATATTACTTAAAAAGTAAATGGTTTGTCCATGAGTACAGAAAAGCTAAAACAGTATGCCTGACATAATAAAATACGTAATGTTGAAAACAAAAAATGAAACAAAAAAACATTTGAACATTTCTGAACAAATCCAACAAAAAAACCCTACTTAAAAAAAATACAACTAGATGGAGTCTGGCACAAACCATTTTTTAAAATTAAATTTCTTTTTTTTGAAAATGTAGAATGTAGAAAATGTAGAAAATCAGTAACGATTGCAAATGGCAAATAGTCTAGAGAGCTACAGAAGTTTATGTTAATTTACAGTAAGTAATTTGAAGGTGGTTTACATCTTATATTTTTCTAAAATATAAAAATGAGCCTTAAATTGACTAAGTCCATGTGGAAGCGGAGGCACGGTCATGCACCGGTTTGTGAATTGAGGGCGGAGCCGGAGAAAGTGAGCGGTAAGGGTTGCACACACGAGAGAAATTTTACTAATGAGGGTCCTGTGTTGCAGTGAGCTGTTGTGACGATAAAAAGGGGAGAGACGAGCGCCTCGAGAGAGAGAGACAACCAGCACAGAGCCGTGTGTGTGAGAAATAAAACCGCTGAAAGGCGAAAGTAAAAGATAAAGAAAAAAGCACCTTTTGTAACAAGCCTGCCTCCCGTCTCCTCATTCTCGTCATGAGCAAGTGTCACACTGGTGCCGAAACTCGGGAGGACCATGGATATATTCGCCATCATGGAGACCTCGCCCTTAGCTGAGATCGTCAAGTCCCTCGCTGGCATCCACCAAACCCAATATCAGGCCCTCTTGAGCTGTGGACGGAGCAGGAGCAGCGCTTCCAGGTCCTGCTCCAAGCTAAGGTGGAGGACCGGCAGGTGCTCCGGAGCCTGGTACAGCCGGCCGGTACTTCAGCTACCGCCTCCACCCTGGCCCACGTCACACTGGCAAAGATGGAGCCGCAGGACGAACCAGAAGCCTTACTCGAGCTGTTTGAGTGCACAGCCCTGGCATGGAGCTGGCCCGAGGTACAGTGGGAGGTCCGCCAGCTGGTGCTCCTCTCCAGGGAAGACCAGCTCACAGCCCAACAGCTTTCAGTGGCGAACCTGCTGGAGTATCTGGACTTGCAACGGGTCAGCCGCACCCCTCAACAGCATCATCAGCGCTTCCAGTCTACAGCTAGAACAGCCACCCATTCGCATTCCAGACTCTGCCCGAAGGTGGCTGCTTGCACAGGAGCGCAGCGCCAAAGGAGTCGTCGACATCGTGGTACTGGAGCAGTTCGTCACCCGACTACCAGAGGGCATGGCGGAATTCATCCGGTGCCAACGAGTGGCATCGCTGGATGAGACTGAGGACCACTTGGTGGCGTATCCGGGGGCAGGTGAGCCTCTCCCTTTTCCTTCTCGCTGTCATACCCCTCCTCACGCCTGCTCTTTCCCTGTCCCTGCACAACGGAAATGGGGGCCAATTCCCCCGAAACCCATTCCCCAATCCCGTGTTTTCCCGCCCCTCCCTTTCCACCGGCGTTGGTCCAGATCCCTGAAGCGCCACATCCCGCCCCCAATCGAGCTGGGACGTACCACATACCAGTGAGTGTCCAAAGGGGTACATACCATGCCTTGGTGGATTCAGGCTGTAACCAGACCTCAATTCACCAATGCCTGGTTCAAAGTGAGGCATTGGGGAATGTACATGTGGTGAAGGTGAGGTGTGTGCACGGGAATGTTCATGAATGTCCACTGGTGCTGGTCATCATCAAATTCCCGGGGCAAAAACACATAGTGGAGGTGGCGGTTAGTCCTTGCCTTACTTATCCACTAATCTTGGGGACAAATTGGCTGGTGAATCTGCCAGTCACCCCAAAAGGGCCATTGTGCCCACTCCCATTAATCGAGGTCCCCTTAGTGGACTACACAATGCGATACCTGGAAGCAGTGCCTCTGCACAACATTTCCACATGCAGTGTTGTGGATTCACTATTCCGTGTTATCTCCCAGGTCAGGATCCCTAAAGAGATTCTGACTGAGAAGGGCACATCTTTCATGTCACGAACACTACACGAGCTTTATGAATTGTTGGGGATTTAAATCGATTCACACCAGCGTTTACTACCCACAGATGGATGGGCTGGTTGAACGGTTTAATCAGATGCTTAAAAACATGATTCGTAAGTTCATTCACAGCAATGCACAGAATTGGGATAAGTGGCTAGAGCCCCTGTTATTTGCGGTACGAGAGGTCCCGCAAGAATACCCATTCAAATTATTGTACGGGCGGAAGCCTCGCAGCGTCCTCGACATCATTTGGGAAAATTGGGAGGAGGGACCTTCTAACAGTAAAAGCGAAATTCAGTATGTTCTTGACCTGAGGGCAAAACTCCATACCTTGAGTCACATAACACAGGAGAATTTGCGTCAGGTACAAGAACGTCAATCCCAGCTGTATAACAGGGGTACTTGGCTACTGGAGTTCTTGGGAGATAAAGCTCATTTTACTACCCACATAGAGCTCTTAATTACTTGCCAAGTGGCAAGGACCCTTTGAGGTCACACGGCAGGTTGGGGATGTCGAGTATGAGGTAAGGCAAACAGATAGAGGTGGGTTGCAGCAGGTTTACCACCTTAACCTCCTCATACCATGGAGGGAGGTGGTTCCTGTGGCTTTGGCAACGGTTGTTCCAAAGAGGGAGGAGCTAGGACCGGAGGTGAATCTAAAAATGGTGGCTCAATCCACCCTGGTCCCTTATGGAGATCACCTCTCCATCCCAAATCACGGACGTTGCCAAGTTCTCACCTCTGCCCGTTCACACTAATCTCATAGAGCACCACATAGAGACACCCCCAGGGGTGGTGGTACGCAGCCGCCCCTCTTGTCTACCCGAGCATAAAAAACAGGTGGTTTGGGATGAGCTCAAGGCCATGCTCGATAGGGGAGTAATCAAGCAGTCCCGCAGTGAGTGGTCCAGCCCGGGAGTTTTGGTTCCCAAAATGGACGGTTCAGTCAGGTTTTGTGTGGACTTTAGAAAAGTCAACGCACTGTCTAAATTCGACACATACCCAATGCCTCGCATTGATGAGCTGCTTGATCGGTTAGATTTGACAGACATATTGGCAGATCCCCTTGACTCCAATATCTCGTGAAAAAACGGCCTTTTCAACTCTCTTTGGGTAACAATTCATGAGCCTTCCTTTTGGGTTGTTCAGGGCGCCTGAGATGTTCCAGCGGCTCATGGACAGAATCCTCCTTCCACACACTGCTTATGCTGCTATCTGGATGACATTATTATCTACAGCAATGATTGGCAGTGGCACATGCAGCATCTGAGGGCTGTTCTGAGATTTCTGACGTGGGCGTGGCTCACGGCGAACCCAAGGAAGTGTGCGATTGGGCAGGTGGAAGTACGGTATCTGGGTTTCCACTTGGGTCATGGGCAGGTGCATCCCCAAACTGATAAGACAGCAGTGATTGCAGCAGTTTGTGCCTAGTTATTCGGACGTCACGCGCCTGCTGACTGATCTTATTGAAAAGGGAGTGCCAGATCCTGTCCAGTGGACAGAGCTGTGCCAGCGGGCTTTCACTCAGGTAAAATCTGCACTCTGTAGCAGACCACTTTTACATTCTCCTGACTTCTCTGTTCCTTTTATTTTGCAGACAGACGTGTCGAACAGGGGGTTGGGGTCCGTGTTGTCCCAGCTGGGGATATGTGGAAGCGGAGGCATGGTTGAGCGCCAGTTTGTGAATGGAGGGCAGAGCCAGAGAAGGTGAGCGGTAAGTGTTGCACACCTGAGAGGAATTGTACTAAAGAGGGTTCTGTGTTGCAGTGAGCTGTGGGGAGGATAAAAAGGGGAGAGATGAGCGCCTCGAGAGAGAGAGCCAACCAGCACAGAATTATGTGTGTGAAATAACTTCTTACGAAAACTGTGATGAATTTACTGGTTGCACATTTGCACTATTTGTCCATATTATACACAATAATAGAAGGGATTTATTTATAATTGCACTACCCAGATGAGGATGGGTTAACTTTTGAGCCTGGTTCCTCTCAAGGTTTCTTCCTCATATTGTCTCAGAGAGTTTTTCCTTGCCACCATCGCCTCTGGCTCGCTCAATAGGGATAAATTCACATATTTACAATATATTTTTTGAATCCATTTATTTCTGTAAAGCTGCTTTGTCACAATGTCCATTGTTAAAAGCACTATACAAATAAAATTGAATTGAATTGAAATAAAACCGCTGAAAAGCGAAAGTAAAAGATAAACAATAAAGCACCTTCTGAGTTGTTGCAAGCCTGCCTCCCGTATCCTCATTCTCTTCCTGACCAGAGCAAGTGTCACAGTCCACAAATTCATTCATAAGTGTGAACACTACGCATGAAAGAGTTAATCACTATAGCATATAGAAAGCAAATATCTCTGCTGTTATATACAATATTTCTCAGAATCATGCTTGTCTGTTCGCTTGTTTTGTCTTTATTTGCATAACACTTTGCCTGACTGCGTGTGTTTTGGAGAAACATGCTAAAAAGGAAGTTAGAGAATGGGTGTGTGTGAGAGAGAGAGAGAGAGAATCAGATGGACAGAGTGAGACAGAAATCAGAAAACTGCTGAAATACAGAAAGCATAGAAAAAGAGGATGCTGATTCCTTTTTTCAATTTGCATCCTCATCTCTCTTTATTCTCTGATTATTTCTAAAGTAGAATTTTGGCTAATTGCAGCTCTAATAAAGCTCTTAAAGAGAGTCTGAATATGAGAATGTTTTAGATATTTTTTTTTAGCTGGAAATAAACTCATTCTTCTGAACCCACTTCTGAACCTACTTTGCTTTTAGGATGTCAGAACCTTTTCTGAACCTTTTCCTTTGGGAACATTCCTATATACTGTTTGTAAATGTTCCTAAAATGTTGCTGCCACATTTTCAGTTACAGGGACATTAAAACACTAAGTCTAAATGGACACAGTGGGTCTTACATTGTGTGTAAATGTTTTTGCAAGACTAGCACTTTTTACAGAAAAAGTGAAGAAGATAGTTTGACATGAAAATAGTGAGATAAAAGGTATTTGTGGTATACCCAGGTGATCATGGACACTAAACACATCAAGTTACACATTTTCTTTCTAGTAAAGACCTGGAAATTGTGATTCACTTGTTAATTTCATTGGTCTCCCTCAAACTGTGTCAAAAGCTAGGCTTTTAACAGGGTCAAGAAAGAGAGATCATATTTCCTCTGTAGTAGCATCTCTATATCGGCTCCTGTGAAATTCAGTGTTGATTTTAAAATTCTGCTTTGTTTACAGGGCACTTTCTGGACTTGTGCCCCAATATATCAGTGATCTTCTTCCTTACTCCTCCACTAGAGCGATCAGGTCTTCTGATTACCTTTCTCGTTGTCCAGAATTCCTCGTTGTCGCTATAGCACTAGAGCCGATCGTGCCTTTTCTGTGGCAGGTCCTAAACTCTGGGACAGTCTCCCTCTCTATGTGAGGTCAGCTTCTTCAGTAGCAACTTTTAAATCTTCTTTCATTAGCTTTTGAATAGGTCCTTTAATAGCTTGAAATAGGTAAATACATAATGCTGTATTTAAAGGTATCTAATTATTATTATTATTATTATTATTATTATTATTATTATTATATATTTATACATTTCTGTCATTGTTTATTTGTTTGATCGATCTGTAAAGCACTTTGGGTCAACTTTTGTTGTTTTATGCTCTATAAATAAAGGTTGACTTGACATCACACAGCGAAGCTGCTATTATTTAAACAGATTGCCATACAAAGCATTCATCTTCTCCTGTAGCTAAAGAGTACAGAACTGTGCAGTGAAATTGATTATAAAATGCTACTATTGACCACATTGATTATAAAATACTACTATTGACCTATAAAGCGCCTGAGCGAATTTTTGGTCTTTTATGATACACCAAGCCTACTTCGATCAAAAGGTGCAGGCTATTTGTTGGTACCTCGAATAGCGAAGGCTGCAGTAGGGGATAGAGCTTTCTCTTACAAAGCCCCAGAGTTAAGGAACAACCTTCCAATTAGTGTTCGGAGCTAAGACACAGTCTCAGTGTTTAAGTCTAGGCTGAAAACATATTTGTTTAGTCAAGCCTTTAATGAATAGTTTTTTCTTAGGTAAAGGAGCAGATCTTGAGGGTTCACGGGCATAGAGTGTTGTGGTGAACTGGGATGTTTGGATGCTGTCGCCGCCCCACTCTCACGCGTTCACTCAGGTTTGTCGATGGTGGAGTGGCTGCTGCTTTATGTCCCAGGGTGCCCTCATGTCTTTGTTTCCTTCTGGCTCTCCCTTTTAGTTATGCTGTCGTAGCTAGTCGTTTTGGAGTCCTTGCTTGCACTCTGCACACAATGTACATTGTCTTTACCCATTATGTGACAATTAGCATACTTAATAAAATCTCCCTCTCTGTCAAGCTGCACATGCTACTCCTGAGATGCCAGTGATCCTGACCCTTCCTGCTCTCCGGACCTGCCTGATCCATCCTGATGCACTACTTCTGGTTGGAGTTCTCATCAGTTGGAAATCACTAGCTCTTGCTGATGATGGACCCACATGGACAGCCTAAAGATACTTTTAAGAGTTTACTGAGGATGGTACCACTTAAAAACCATTGAGATGGCTTTGGACTGCATTTGATACAAACAGTTTTGCTATGATGGCTTAGGACTACAATTGCTATGTTAGCTTTAGGACTTCAATTCCCACGAACAGTTTTGCACTCAAGTCTCCATCAGTGAACAGTTGATAACTTCAACAAAATAGACTTCATGTGTAAACTATAATGAATTTCATGATCAACGCGACCCCAGTGGAGAGAGTGGATGGTTTCCGGTACCTTGGTGTTCACATCACGCAAGACCTGTCATGGTCTTGCCATGTTAACACCCTGTTGAAGAAGGCCCGGCAGCGTCTATACCACCTTAGACGCTTGAGAGACTTTCGACTGCCCTCTAAGGTGCTAAGGAACTTTTACACCTGCACCATCGAGAGCATCCTGAAGGGAGCATCACAGCCAGGCTTGGGAACAGCACCCAGCAGGACAGGAGGGCTCTCCAGACGGTGGTGCAATCAGCTGAGCGTACCATCCGTACAGAGCTCCCTGACCTGCACTCTATTTACAGCAAGAGGTGCTGGAACAAGGCCAGGAAAATAGTGAAAGACCTCAACCATCCGAACAATGGACTCTTCTCTCTATTGCGGTCAGGGAAGCGCTTCCATTCCCTAAAGGCCAATACAGAGAGGATGAAGAGGAGCTTCTTCCCGCAGGCCATTCGGGCCCTCAACCAGTACAACACCAAGGACTAAGAATCATTCATCTCCATCCATACATCTCCTCCAAACACCCAACCTCCAATCACATCTACATACTTTTTAGCATTGCAACTTAGTATTTGAATACTGCATTTATTGCACATTGCACATTTGCACATTACATCACACAAACAGCACATATTGCACAAAACTGCACATTCTCTGCACTTTATATCGATACTGCTGGACTGCTGCTGACACCATCCATCCTTCACATATTTTTCCTATGTATATATTTTTCTTATATTTAATAGTTATCATATATTTTTCTTTATATATATATTTTTGGTATGTATACATTTTTCTTTATATTTAATATTTTTTTATACTTTCTTTTATGTTGGTGCAGTTGTGCAAGACATTTCAGTCGTACTGTGTATGGTTATGCATGTGACAAATAAAATTTGAATTTGAAATTTGAATTTTCCTGGTTACACAATTGCAGTTTTTGACCATGTAGTACACAGTTAAAGAAGGGAATGATTTATAATCGCACTTTCCGGTGTCACCCAGATGAGGATGGGTTCCCTTTTGAGTCTGGTTCCTCTCAAGGTTTCTTTGTCATATCGTCTCAGGGCGTTGCCACCGTCGCCTCTGGCTTGCTCATTAGGGATAAATATATAAATTTAAAATGTATATCCTGAATTTATACATTTCTATAAAGCTGCTTTGTGACAATGTCCATTGTTAAAAGTGCTATACAAATAAAATCGAATTGAATTGAATTGGACTGTGGTTAAGGGGTGTGTAAGAATTAAAGAAATTATAGCTAGATGTACATGTGATGGATCAAAAGTGCCTTTCATCAACTGCATAATGATCAATAACCTTAATTCCTACCATTATGAAAAAAATGTTTTTTTTTTAATCAGTAATTCAATTCAAGAATTTAAATTCTGACTGCGCAGACCAGATTTTGTGTGTACATGAATCCATTTACACAAACTCAAGAGCAAAACGTAGGACACAAATGTTTTTTTCCAACTAACTTGGATTTGCAGCAGCAACACAATTCTTGTGGAATAAATCTGTTCGTGTTCAGCTTAATAATGCTACGATATTTTTCATGAGAAGCAAACCTCAGTTCTTATGTGATGTGTGTGTGTGAAATTTCAGTTAAACCACATCTTACTGAGGAAACCTACAAACAACATCCTGTACCACCAAGGCAGGCATTTCCTCTTCTCCACCACTCTGTACATACAGTAGTAATGCTGCTTAAATATTTATGTTCATTTTTATCTCTGCTTTGGCCTTTACAATAGGTAAATGAGCCACTAAACAATCATGTACATCATTTCGGTTAAAATAACTTCAGGATTTTAATAAAGTAAGGGTTATTCAATTACAAATATTGCAATATTCATAATAACAACATCACTATATCACTTCAGTGTATTCATTACAACACTGTATTGAAATAATGTATGTACGATTTGTGAAAGGTTACAAAAGACGTAGGCGTCAAGGGTACCATGTCAGTGACAATCAATTGTACTTGGCTCCCTTAAAATAACAATTTAGTGTTGTGACTTTTGCTACAATTACAGCATTTAAGTAAGTTCAAATATAACTGAGAGAATGAATTCGGTCCTTGTTAATTCAATTCATTTTCATAATTTACTGGAAAAGTCATCTTTATTCCTCCAGCCTCCAGTTCTGCCTTTAAATAAAAATCATTTATCTCATCTCAGCATCTTCCACATAGTACATTAAACAGTACAGTCAGAAATAAATGTAATGTTTATTAGACAAAGTACAGCTAGTCTACATTTAACCTCAAAGCTGCAACACCAGGTCCAATTATAAGCGTTAATAACACTCATGTACAATCATATTACTAAAGATTATTTTAGAAGTCTGAACAATGACTTTAGACTTTTAGAAGACGGGGTCCCATCCTGTAAATTCAGCTGCAGTGTGAATATAGTGACCTTTAAAACTGGATAGTAATTACGTTTTACGTGCACTTTTCTAGGTAAAAGATACAGACTAAAGGTATTAAAGGTGTATGTTTGATGGTACCTCTACAGTGACAAAAATTGGTACAGTTTCATACCTTTTTTCTGAAAACTAAACATCCAAAAAGTGTACCTTTTTTCTTCCATGCAGCACAACATCATGTCTAAACATTAAATTTAATTTTTTAGCTATTTTACTTTAAGGTAAATGAGGGCAAGTGCAATATTACATAAATGCCTTACAGTAAATGTACAGTAATAATATCCAGAAATGGAGATTTTAAGATATTGAAAGTTGTAGAAGTTACCTTGTGAGATATATGACAGTAATAAATCATATTTTTCATATTTCCATTTCTGGATTAAAAAAAAAACCAAAATCCAATTATTACTGCACTTGTACATCTCACTAGGTAACTACTACAACCTTCAAAATGGTTCATGCTGTACTCATACTGTAGGACATTTTTGTAATATTGCAGTTGTACTGAGTCATAAATAAAGCTGTACTGTACTTTACCACTGTGTTCAATCCGGCACAGTACCTGCAGCTAGAGGTGGGGACAGAGGTTCAGATCCGGTTCTGGGTACGGTTCCTGACGAAGAGGACAGAAGAAGAAAAGGAAGAAGACAGGGAGAGATGTCTTTGAGCTGGAGGTAAAGGGAAACGTCTATCTATCTCTCTCTCGCTCGCAATCTCTCTCTCTGAACCGCTTCTGCTTTTTCTTTTTTTTGGTTATCTGTTAAAAGAGTTGCTTGAGATTGCAAAAGGCTTTTGTAATGTGACACCAAATTAGTGACTGTAATATGCACAGTTGGATAATGTGGCAGTTTATCATCAAGCATCCGTGCAGAAAAACTTGCATTTTTTTAGGAAACAAAATATACTGTATGTAAATACATGGTTTCCCCAAAAGTCTCAATACATAGGGGACTGTGTCTGCCAGCACCACGTTGGTTGTATGTAAAGCAACAGCTGCTCTAGTTATACTGAATATTACTAATATTCTTGCAGCTGTGTTAAGTAAATAATGAACTCCCATGTGTGGTGCTGTTACAGACTTGCTATTTCCACCCTAAAGTTGATTATTTTCCTGTTCTCACTTATGTTATAGCAGTAAAAAAATCTTGACCACCGGTTTCAGCCACATGAGTGAGAGACAGGTGGCGCTGTGGGACCCGGTGAGCGGTCGAGGCCCTGATGAATCCTAAAATCATTTTTTTTTGTAACAGAGATGTGTAGGGCTGCAATTATCACATCATTTTAGACTAATTATGGTAAAATGGAAAGAGGTGCTTTAATCTTTATCTTTATTTAAATCTAATCATTTAAATTTCTGAGATTGGTTAAATTTATTTTTTATTTTTTATTTTTGAGGTGTTAGTTGTGATCTGATTGGTTACAGTAGCATTGGGGTGGAGCTTAGGGTTTACATTTTAGGGGAAAAAGTGTTCTGGACCTCATTAACTTTCCTAATAATAATAATAATAATAATAATAATAATAATAATAATAATAAAAGCTGCAAGCAGCATTTTTGGGGGCCAAGCACCCGGACTCGGTGAGCCACACATTCACAGACATGCTACAATTGTTGCCTAAGCAATCACAGGAAAGCAGAGCCATAACTTTAGCCAAAGGGATTCAAGAGTGAATCCCACAAGGTGGCGCAGTCACAAAACTTCTTAGGTACATTCAGGGCATGTTCCTACTGATATGTAGATGCATTGCTGAGATACACCCTCACATCCTGTTTTTTGCAATTACCAGCGCGTTACAGGAGAATGGGTTTGAATATCAAAATTCCTTTTGATAATTTTTGTTCAGGCAGGTCTCAAGATGATGTGAGCCAAATTTGGTGAAGATTGGACAAAATTTGGAGGAGGAGGAGCAAAAATGGCAGTTAGATGTAAGCATTTTTAGCATGTTATGGTAACTTTTGACCAGTAGGTGGCATTATCACGAACGTTGTTCCTCAGAGCCTCAGAGCATGGTCCTGAAGATGACTACCAAGTTTTATATCAGTGCGCAAAGTCATTGCTGATGCAGCCTCACTTCCTGAGAGGCGGCTTCACCGTCATATTTGTTGGCCCATTACGGGTAAACCCTTTGGACTATTCAAAATTCTTTTGATAATTTTTGTGAGGCTTACTCTGTAGATGATGTGCTCTAAATTTGGTGATGATTGGACAAAATTTGTAGGAGGAGTAGTAGTGAAAAAACTGTTTTTGAAAAAAAATCCAAAATGGCAGAAAATCTAATCAGCAGAAGTTCATAGTCATAGGGTGCATTAAACTCGTCTCGACCAGGGAATCCAGTGATGCCTGGCTTTTAAATTTTGGACACATGGTTCAAAAGTTATGAGCATAAATGTACTTCCAAATTAGGCCCAAATTTGACCCAGTGGTGGCGCGAGAGTGTTGGCAACACTTGGCCCAAATTTGATCAGAATGTTCCTTAGACCCTCCCCAATCAGTGTGCCAAATTTCACACCTTTTTCCCAGCCGGTTCTCTGGGCTGCCATGGACACCCTAGCCAGAAGAAGAAGAAGAAGAAAACGTAGAATAACAATAGGGTACCTATGCACCCTAATAATTAGAAACCTATTTGTGTGGCACTCAATATGCAAAGAGAATAGATGTATACAAAATGTAAGCTGTGAAATCTTAACTAGTGTTAGTTGTAATGATCTGCAGGTGTGTGTTAATTACAGGACCTGTGTGTGTGTGTTATAAGCTCCTCTGATGTTCCTGACAACTTTACTGTAGATTAGAGTGGTTTCAGTGTTAAACGGTCCTTTATATCCAGGAGGTAATCCAGCGCTGAACGCCACCTTAAGCAATCTGTCAACACAGCGCACAGCAATTAACACAACACAGGCATCATGTAGACATACAATTTTTTTTAATTCCAAATCTGAATTAAAGACTGATGATCAACACTAATTTTAAGATTTCATAAAGCACAAAGTTATTTAGCACTGTATGTGTTCATTAAGTTAATTAATTAACGATGTGTGTTTGTGTGTGTGTCTGCGTGTGTGCTTATTGTAGGTGTTAAAAATTGTAATGGTTTCCTTTGTAAAGGTGACACTAGGTGTTAGTTCAACACTACCGGTGTTAATTAGTAACCCGTCATTTAACAGTGTACGTTACAGTTATATTAGTTTAGCACTAAGATATTGAAATAGTAACTCTGGTGTTGATTGTAGGTGTTAAAAATGGTAAGGGTTGTTCTATGTAAAAGTAACACTATGTCACTATATGTTAAGTCTAGATGTTAATTCAACACTGCCGGTGTTAATTAATTGAAAATTATAGATGATCATTACAAGCTTCGTTGTGGTGTTAATTGTAAGTGTTAATTCAGCACCAGGAGAATGAATTCAGCAGCGTAAGAATGATCTAACTCTACAGGTGTTAATTAAAAATGATAATAGTTGGGTGCTAAACATCAAGATATTCAGCGCTGTAAGTATTGATCATTGTGTTAGTTGTTATTTATTTCTTGTGTAAATTCTCAGTAATTAGCATCAGGGCTAAATGTTGATCTGTTGTTTGTGTGAGTGTGTTTCCAGATGTTTTGTTTCTTCACACTCTCCAGTTCACTCTTCACGGCCAGAAACTCGCCTGCTTGAGCTTTGGGGGAAAAAAAAGAGTAGAAAATGTAAAGATTTTCAAATGTTTTAGGAGTTACTAAAAATGTTTGGGTTAAGTAGTTTATATTCTATTGTCCTTCTTCAGATTCACTGTCTCTTTCTTGTAACTCAGCAGCTGTGGCTTCAAATCGCATGTTAAAGTAAAACACTCAATATGGACATGTTTCATTATCTCAGTTTAGTGGAGTACATCCAGAACATATTCTCCATCTCTCCGTAATATAACATGGTGGACTCAAGAGCGGTGTTTGTCCTGCCCACAATTCGTTTATCAAAACTGTAAGTTCACGCTGGAAAGTTTTGTTTGAGTTTGAACAGATTCGCAGGAGAAAGCAAACTAGTGTGCAAAACCTAACATAGCGAGTTAATGTTAACTAGTGAGTGAGAGGAACTTTAGCGAGAGAAAGCTAAGCTAGAGAGCAAAATAAGTCAGTGAAAGATAACTAGCTAGTAAAAAAACACTAGCAAGGAAAAATTAATTACCTTGTGAAAGCTAATACCTACTGAGTTCAAGTTGGAATAATTGTTCATTATTTATTTATTTAACTTTCCAAATAAATTGGCAGTGTGCACAAGCTCAGCTAGTGTTTTTCAGTAGTGGTTGTTTTTTTTTTTTTTAATATACCACCTAAAGTTTGGTAGCATAAAATTATTTTAGAATCTCACACTCTGTTTTCTGCAACTTTAAAGTTTTTTTTTTTTTTTTTTTTTGCTAAATTTCTACAGTTTCTCAATTTCTCCGAACCAAACCAGACCAGTGCAGAAACGGTAGAAACAGCTGCAATGATGCTGATTGTGATAGAGGGAAGTGTGATGTTCTTCATCTTACCTGCATTCTCATTCTCCATGTTCACCAACTTCTCCTTGATCTCAGATAAAGTGGCTGCCTGCTGACACACGAGCTCTCGGAGCTGCTTCATCTCACCACACGGATCCTGACACGTTCCATGACTTTCCGTTTCCTGCATACTGCTCGGCACCGGCATCAGCAGAAACATGATGGGCAAGTAGAACACAGTTCTCTCCGTCTTTACTGCTGAGACCTCTGACATTCTCTCCTATACACCGATATCATTAAATAACCCCAGCTTTACCTGGACATTCTCTCTGCTTATTAAACACAACCTACGCTCAGGTCAATCATTAAACTCAGACTTGTGAGATACGGGAATTTAATCTTCCAGAGCAGGAATTTCCAAAGAAAGAAGGAGAGAAAGAGAAAATATTACAGGTGACTGTTCATGGTGTCGCTACATTTCTATTCTGATAAAGTTCAGTA
This sequence comes from Pangasianodon gigas, assembly GCA_022758105.1. NCBI lineage: Eukaryota > Metazoa > Chordata > Actinopteri > Siluriformes > Pangasiidae > Pangasianodon > Pangasianodon gigas. The sequence continues at coordinate 1,169,621 of CM040466.1, forward strand.
ACTTGGTGCAATTATAAATGTTTATGACATTTAACATTTATAAGTGAACTAAGTCCATGATTCTGTTGAAAATGATACAGTTGTTTGATACCTGATAATAACATAAAGTAATAATATTTCAGAATATGTTTACAGAAAATTAAAATATGTTTCTCTTTGCTCCAGTCAAACTGAAAAGTTTTTACAGCTAATCTTGTAGCTGCCATTTTACAATTACTGTAATCCTGTAGCTACCAACTTATAAGTAATGCTTAATTTGAAAATATTATTCAGTTCAAATTAAATTAAGAAAATAAATATGAAACAAAACTCATAACTTAATTTTAAATTTTTTTGTTGTCTTTTTTAGCTTCTTTCTTCTGTAGCATAATACTCATAATACTGTAGCATAATACGCACATATAAAAATATAAAACAAACTATATATATATATATATATATATATATATATATATATATATATATATATATATATATATATATATATATATATATATATATATATATATATATGTGTGTGTGTGTGTGTATATATATAATATTCAATTCAATTTTATTTGTATAGAGCTTTTAACAATGGACATTGTCACAAAGCAGCGTCACAGAAATATATAAACTCTAAATTTATATAAATATAAATTGTAAATGTGTGAATTTATCCCTAATGAGCGAGCCAGAGGTGACGGTGGTGAGGAAAAACTCCCTGAGATGATATGAGGAAGAAACCTTGAGAGGAACCAAACTCAAAAGGGAACCCATCCTCATCACATGAAGTCTGTTTTGTTGAACCTATCCTCTGTCCACTGATGACCCGAGTGCAAAACTGTTGCGGCAACTGCAGCTCCAAAGCCACCACAGCAATCGCAGTCCCAAGCCATCACAGTACCTCTGCCCATATGAACTGCAGTCCAAAGACATCTCCACGGTCCCCAAGCGGCACCATCCCCAGCAATCCCAATGATCTTCAGGCCATCCATGCTGGGCCACCCCCAGCAGCATCGAGCAATCTCCAACCGATGAGAACTCCAACCAGAAGTAGGGCATCAGGATGGATCAGGCAGGTCCGGAGAGCAGTAGGGGTCAGGAACACTGGCATCTCAGGAATAGCATGTGTAGCTCAAGAGAGAGGGAGAGATGGAGAGAGATGGAGAGATTGTTAGGTAAGATTTTTGTCCCGTAACAGTTAAGGAGAATGTACTTTGCATGCAGAGTGCAAGCAGGGACTCCGGCAAGACTAGCTATGACAGCATAACTAAAAGGGAGAGCCAGAAGCTAACACAGACATGAGGGCTCCCTGGGACATAAAGCAGCAGCCACTCCACCGTCGACAAACCTGAGTGAACGTGTGAGAGTGGGGGGGCGACAGCATCCAAACATCCCAGTTCACCGCAACACTCTATGCCTGTGAACCCTCCAGATCTGCTCCTTTACCTAAGAAAAAAACTATTCTCAAAAGGCTTGACTAAACAAATATGTTTTCAGCCTAGACTTAAACACTGAGACTGTGTCTGAGCCCTGAACACTAATTGGTAGGCTTTTCCATAACTGTGGGGCTTTGTAAGAGAAAGCTCCACCCCCTGCTACAGCCTTCTCTATTCGAGGTACCAACAAATAGCCTGCACCTCATAAAAGACCAAAAGATCACTCAGGTACTGTGGCGCAAGACCATTCAGTGCTTTATAGGTCAATAGTAGTATTTTATAATCAATACGAAATTTGATTGGGAGCCAATGTATCATGGATAAGATAGGGGTGACGTGGTCATATCAGTTTTAGGGCATAATAATAATAATAATAATAATAATAATAATAATAACTAGACAAAGAGGTGAGTGTGAGGTGATTATTTCTGGAGTCCTTGATGAACAGGATAATTGATGGCAGGTGTGTATGGTTAGTAGTCCAGAGAGAGGAAGCGGAAAGTGGGAGGATGCTGAAAGTTTGGTGGAGGCGTGACAAGAATTACATGGGTTATATGAAAATGGTATCTCTGTATGAACACTTTTATGCTTGTACCTCAGCACGTAAGTGTTCATTTTATTATTGCTTTTGACACAATAAATAAATGTGTCTAAACAAATATTAATCTATATATTATATTAAAGATATAATATTGTCTTGTCAATATTGTCTTGACACCTACTTTTATTTAATCATGTCTGCTAACTTGACAGATGTGTTTTCAAAATTAGGACATATAAAAATTAAGATGTTTAATCATCTTTGAGCATTTCACACATTTTTTTGCAAACTAATTTTATAAAACTCAGGAGATATTGCTTGAGTACCATGGTTCTATGCATTTTATCTCATTTCTATGCATTTTCTACTACATGTTGAATTATTCAGCCATTCAAATTGATTTATTATCCTTGTAGACAACATTAGTATTACAGCTGACATCTGTTGCTCACACTGAGATAAATGGCTGATCATTTAGATTTGCTGTTAGCCCCCCGAACATCAGAAATTCGTGAAATTTGGCAAGTTTTCTCAGACTGTCCTGTTGTCCATGTGTGCCATGTGTTTCATGAAGTTTGGACATTGCGTTCACAAGATATAAGCCAATTAGTTATTATTTGCCACACCCACAAATATATGGTCCTATATCTCCACAACGACTATATGAATCAAGATTCTTTTGATAACTTTTTTGTGGAGTATCTTGAGATGGTGCATGCCTAATTTTATGTGACTCAGACAAAAAGAGTTCAAAAAAAGTAAGTTTTTCAGAAAATCAGAATTGTAGATACATTTTATATATATATAAAAAAATGAGATGCATATTTTGTAGCGCTTTATGCAAGGATTCATAGGAAGCAAGAATTATATGCTAGCATGCACAGATGCAGAGTTATTAGCAAAAATGCAAATTTGCTTATTATAGTTCCACCTTGTGGCTGATTCTCAAAAGATTTGGTACACAGCCTCATTTTGAAACTATGTATGAACGTGTCAATTTTCGTAACAGTTGGACATTTTGATTTGACGTTATTAGCTGCTGAATGTTGATTGGCTACTGGCGGCCATTTTTGTTGATTTTTTTGCCAAATCATATTTAAAGAATATGTTAGCATGTGTACCAAAGATGATGCATACCAATTTTCAATTTCATGGATCATATGGTTGCGGAGTTATAGTGGTTTTTCAGTTTTAGCACCCCATATGGGCAGAATTTGATGCGACTTGTTATGCCTCCTCAGAATGTCCTGTTGTCTATGTGTATCAAGTTTTGTTAATTTTCGACATTGTGTTCAGCACATATAGATCAATTTGTAAAAATGGGCATCACCTGACCAATTATCTAACTTATATCTTCGCAATGTTTTGACGAATCAAAATTCTTTTGATAATTTTTTTTTGTCCTGAGGGCCTGGGGATCATGCATGCCAAGTTTCGTGCAAATCGGTTGAATTAGGATAAGTTCGAAAAAGTAGTTTTTTCAAAAAATTAGTGTGGCAGATAAACTTTATAGACAAACATATAAATGAGACTTACACTTGTTAGGGCTTAAAGCAAGGATTCAGAAGAAACAAGAATTCTTAATTCTATCACACACGGTTGCAGAGTTATTAGCTAAAACTTAAAGTTGCTTATTAGAGTGTCAGCTTGTGGCCGATTTTCACAAAATTCGATACAAATATTTGTTTTCATACACTTGTACTTTGTGGAGTTACAGTGATTTTTCAGTTGTAGCACCCCCTATTTGATGAAACTTGGTGTGCTTCCTCAGAATGTGCTGATGTCTACGTGAATCAAGCTTCGTCACTTCATCACTCCATCAGCCAGTACATGTCGGCACATCCGGACAGCGTTGTTATAACAGCAGGGGACTTTAATCATGCCAACTTAAAGTCTGTTCTACCCAAATTTCACAGATATGTGAACTTCCCGACAAGAGGAAAAAACACCTTAGATCAAGTATACTGCAACATTCCATATGCTTATAAAGCCAGCCGTCTGCCACATCTGGGACGTTCAGATCATCTGTCTCTGTTCCTTATTCCAGCATACAAACCACTCAGCTGTAGACAAAGACCATCCACAAAGACAGTCAGAGTATGGACTAATGAAGCCACCTCAGCCCTGCAGGGGTGTTCTCCATTTCCTGAGATGGCTACAAGGTTTATAATCAAAAAATGAATAACACCATCATCATCATTATCTTCATCACTGAACAAAAGACTCCAAATGAACAGGAATGTTCATCAGGAATGTTCATTTTAATTAATTTTTTTTTTACCAAGCAACATTATATACAGCTAATCATACATCATATATCTCACATGGGTCTAAAAAGCTCTTCTCTGACTAAATCCTGACTTACAGTTCCTAACCATCAGCATAAAGCTAAAAGCTATAAAATAAATATATAAAAAACCAACCCTGCCCATATATCAATTATTTAACTCAGGTGTGTATTTAGTATGTTAAATTTACCTTGTGTGAATTACAGATTAAAAAATGACAGTTTTGGATTATCTTGGTATAGATTAACTTCAGCTGCTGCTTCTTTAATTTTAACTTGTGTAAATTTTTAAAAAGTAAAAATAATGTAGAACAAATTTGAACAAAATGAATATTTTTGATAGCTTAGTATTAATAGTAATATTAACAGTGTTTACTATTTTAGATATTTTTATAACTGTGTTAAATTTATAAACCTGCTTAACTGGAATATTTACTACATTTAGTTGAATCCCCATTCTGAAATGCCCCGCCCCTTTTATACCAACGCATCGTCAAACCTCTAGGTGAAATGTTTTCTATTTTAGATGTCATTTATCTAGATAGCTGGAGCCAAGACGGTGTTGCTGTGGTACATGGCGGTGCCTCCGGTGCCTCCAGATCGCGGACGGCTGAAGCAGCACAGCATTCCTCCGCCCAGCAGGAGGAACAATCCTCCGGCCCAGCCGATGAAGATGCATGGACCCAG
>CM040466.1:1175824-1213888 GCA_022758105.1 Pangasianodon gigas
CATCGTCAAACCTCTAGGTGAAATGTTTTCTATTTTAGATGTCATTTATCTAGATAGCTGGAGCCAAGACGGTGTTGCTGTGGTACATGGCGGTGCCTCCGGTGCCTCCAGATCGCGGACGGCTGAAGCAGCACAGCATTCCTCCGCCCAGCAGGAGGAACAATCCTCCGGCCCAGCCGATGAAGATGCATGGACCCAGCTGTGTGTCGATTGATACCAGCGGGTTTTTGGAGTCTCTCATGACGTTGTTGGCTGTCCAGCTGACAGGGATGATGAGCAGCACGCCGGCTATGAGCATGCCCACGCCAGCCGCCAGGAAGATCTTTGGCTTGGTGTCTTCGTTTTTGATGCACGTGACGAGCAGCAGGGAGATCACCGTCACTATGCAGCACACGATGGTCATGGCACGAGCCGCCTGGATGTCCGAGCCCAGGCGTAGCCGTGAATCATAGGTTTTGCACTGATACCGGCCCGTGCTCTGGTACACACACCCCATCCACAGACCTTCATGCACCTACACGCACACACACACACACACACACACAAAGATGGGTTACACCTACACATATCACTCTGGATATATTTTTCTTTACTTCACTCTTTTCATCCCACCGATAGTTCAGTCTGTTATTTCCCTGCTTTACATCTCCACTAATTTAGCACACCTGACTGACCTCACCTGATGTATGAAGCTGTAACGTGTGGAGCTGTAATGTACAGGTGCAGTTAAACACCACGTGGAGCTCAGACGTGTACAAACCTACAGCACTTCAGTCTGAACTACAACACTCCCTCCTTCCCCTTCTTACACACACGGTACCATGTGTGTTATTTTATCTCCACAGTGTCTTACCTCGCGGTGTGTGTGTGTGTGTGTGTGTGTGCATATACCCATGCCATGACAATGTAGTGTCCGGTGAAGGAGGTAACCTTCCAGCTGGGGAGGGCGCAGGTGATGATGGCAGCAATGAGGCCCAGAATTCCCAAACCCACACACGCGATCTTTATTCGTTTCCGTTCCATCCTGCAGGAGAGAGAGAGAGACAGAGACAGAGACAGAGAGAGAGAGAGAGACAGAGACAGAGACAGAGACAGAGAGAGACAGAGACAGAGACAGAGAGAGAGAGAGAGAGAGAGAGAGAGAGAGAGAGAGAGAGAGAGAGAGACACACACACACAGTCAGTGTAATGTGCTGTTTTTAATCACTGGTGGAAAAACACTAACTAGGGGTCTGAGGAGTGTGAATTAACCTTTTCATGCATAAATAATTACTTTCATATTTTCTCTTTTTTGCTTAAAATGGCATGATATATGAATTTTGGTTCTCTGTAAATATTACCTGTATTACTTATATTACTTAAAAAGTAAATGGATTGTCTGTGAGTAAAGAAAGGTTAAAACAGTATGCCTGACATAATAAAATAATCTTTTGGGTCTAAAATATGTAATGTTGAAAACAAAATTTTTTGAAAAGTTTATTTCTGAACAAAACAGACAAAAAAAATCTGAAAATAAAAAAAACAGGTAGAGTCTGGCACAAAAACAATTTTATTTATTTATTTATTTTTAAATTTTATGTAGATAGTCAGTAAAGTCTATGAATGGCAAATAGTCTAGAGCGCTAGAGAGGTTCACGTTAATTTACAGTAAGTGATTTGGAGGTGATTTTTATATTTTAGAAAAATAAGATATAAACCAAAAGCCTTAAATTGACTAAGTGTGAACACTACGCATGAAAGAGTTAATCACTATAGCATATAGAAAGCACATATCTCTGCTGTTATATATAGTATGTCTCAGAATCATGCTTGTCTGTTTGCTCGTTTTGTCTTTAACTGCATAACACTTTGCCTGACTGCATGTGTTTTGGAGGAACATGTTGAGAGAGAGAGAGAGAGAGAGAGAGAGAGAGATTCAAATGGACAAAGTGAGACAAAAATCACTGCTGAAAAAACTGCTGAAATACCGGAAGCAAAGAAAAAGAGGATGCTGTTTCCTTTTTTTTTTTTTTTTCGTTTTGCATTCTCATCTCTCTTTATTCTCTGATTATTTCTAAAGTAGAATTTTGGCTAACTGCAGAGTCTGAATATGACAATGTTTTAGATGTTTTTAAGCTGGAAATAAACTCATTCTTCTGAACCCCCTTCAAACCCCCTTTAGGATGTCAGAACCTTTTCTGAACCTTTTCCTGATATTGTTTGTAAATGTTCCTAAAATGTTGCTGCCACATTTTCAGTTACAGGGACATTACAACACTAAGTCTAAATGGACACAGTGGGTCTCACGTTGTGTGTAAATGTTTTCGTAGACTAGAAATTCTCACAAGATTTGCAAAAGTTTTGGAAAGCTGATTTTTTTTTTCCCCTCAGACATGTTGATGAATGTCAGTCAGACTTAAAATGCAAAGCGCACTCCCAACGCAAAATATAACTGAGAGAATGAATTCGGTCCTTGTTAATTCAATTCATTTTCATAATTTACTGGAAAAGTCATCTTTATTCCTCCAGCCTCCAGTTCTGCCTTTAAATAAAAATAATTTATTTCATCTCAGCATCTTCCACATAGTACATTAAACAGTACAGTCAGAAATAAATGTAATGTTTATTAGACAAAGTACAGCTAGTCTACATTTAACCTCAAAGCTGCAACACCAGGTCCAATTATAAGCGTTAATAACACTCATGTACAATCATATTACTAAAGATTATACACTTTTAGAAGACGGGGTCCCATCCTGTAAATTCAGCTGCAGTGTGAATATAGTGATCTTTAAAACTGGATAGTAATTATGTTTTACGTGCACTTTTCTAGGTAAAAGATACAGACTAAAGGTATTAAAGGGGTATGTTTGATGGTACCTCTACAGTGACAAAAATTGGTACAGTTTCATACCTTTTTTCTGAAAACTACACATACAAAAGTGTACGTTTTTCTTCCATGCAGCACAACATCATGTCTAAACATTAAATTTAATTTTTTAGCTATTTTACTTTAAGGTAAATGAGGGCAAGTGCAATATTACATAAATGCCTTACAGTAAATGTACAGTAATAATATCCAGAAATGGAGATTTTAAGATATTGAAAGTTGTAGTAGTTACCTTGTGAGATATATGACAGTAATAAATCACATTTTTCGTATTTCCATTTCTGGATTTAAAAAAAAAAACAAAATCCAATTATTACTGCACTTGTACATCTCACTAGGTAACTACTACAACCTTCAAAATGGTTCATGCTGTACTCATACTGTAGGACATTTTTGTAATATTGCAGTTGTACTGAGTCATAAATAAAGCTGTACTGTACTTTACCACTGTGTTCAATCCGGCACAGTACCTGCAGCTAGAGGTGGGGACAGAGGTTCAGATCCGGTTCTGGGTACGGTTCCTGACGAAGAGGACAGAAGGAGAAAAGGAAGAAGACAGGGAGAGGTGTCTTTGAGCTGGAGGTAAAGGGAAGCGTCTATTTCTCTCTCTCTCTCTCTCTCTCTCTCTCTCTTTCTCTGAGCCGTTTCTGCTTTTTCTTTTTTTTTTTTTTTTTTTTTTTGCTAATCTGTTAAAAGAGTTGCTTGATATTGCAAAAGGCTTTTGTAATGTGACACTGATTTAGTGACTGTAAAATCCACAGTTGGGTAATGTGGCAGTTTATCTTCAAGCATCCGTGCAGAAAAACTTGCATTTCTTTAGGAAACGAAATATACTGTATGTAAATACACGGTTTCCCCAAAAGTCTCCATACATAGCGGACTGTGTCTGCCAGCACCACGTTGGTCGTGCCTTCGTCCATGGATGTTCGTGGACGTCCACTTTACGCTTGGTCCTCAACACTTCCAGTCTTTTTGAATTTGTTTGGCAACACGGTGGTGTGTGATGTGTGCGCCACGTTTCCTGTCAAAGTCCATCACAACCTTGCGACAGCTTCCCGATCCTGCCATGGGAATGATTTCAATATGCTGTTATTTTTTATCAAAGGCTATCTGAAATAAAATATATGTAATATAAACTATTGTATGGAGACTTTTGGGACACCCTGTAGTGTTTAATATGTAAATATAAAACCGTTCTGTATGTACTTGTATGTAAATACATACGTATGCTGCTGTTTATATGGCAAATCTACTGTATGCTCATGCTTTGATTAGCAACAGCTGCTCTAGTTATACTGAATATTACTAATATTCTTGCAGCTGTGTTAAGTAAATAATGAACTCCTATGTGTGGTGCTGTTACAGACTTACTATTTCCACCTTAAAGTTGATTATTTTCCTGTAACAGCACGTCCTTAAATGTTTTATTCCCTTTTATATCCCTTTTATATCACCTATTATAACAGCAATTTGCCAACAATTACAATATTTTATTTATTAAAGAACGACAAGCCTTTTTTTTATCTGTTTCCTCATACATTTAATGTTGTGGAACTTCCAAAGAACAAGTTAGTTCCTGTTCTCACTTATATTATAGTAACTGTAAACAGTTTTCTGAGGGGAAAATCTTGACCTCTGGTTTCAGTCACGTGAGAGAGAGACAGGTGGCGCTGGGGGAACCGGTGAGCAGCCGAGGCTCTGATGAGTCCTGAAGAAATTATTAAAATCATTTTTTGTGTATTTACAACAGAGAAGAGACGTAGTACGCAAATATTCCAAACAGAGGGGTATGAGGACAATACTAATCTCTTTCTCTCTCTCTCTCTCTCTCTCTCTCTCTCTTCAACCCCACAGTCTCAGACAAATGTCCTTTCTGTTTTTTGAGAGAATCTATTTTTATAGTTTCTTAAATTGTGAAAGATTACGAAAGTTGTTTCATATGCTGAACACTCTGTTAATAGCTTTTGGTGAACGGTTTAGTGAGCAGATGTTTATTTTTGGCTATTCATATGCTAAAACAAAAAAGAAAAAAGGTCGGCTAATTAATTTTCTTTTTGGACAGGCAAAGATGGCCATTTATTTCAGTGGAAAGAAAAAAATAGAAGGAATTTCCAACTGTGGTTGTTTGCCAGTGATCAAGTGTTTGGTCAAAGCGAGGATAATATATACTGAATATAAATACTATGTTAAAATGAAGGATGTGGAAACATTTAAAAGTATATGGGACTTTAAAGCTGTTTTATTCTCTCTAAATTATGGAGAAATAACTTTTGTGAATGGATTTGGATAAAGAAGTGGAAATAATGTAAAGAACTTGTATGAAAGAAAAATGGTTTTAATAAAGTATTGTTAAAAATCAAAATCAATCTCTCTCTCTCTCTCTCTCTCTCTCTCAGAGTGTGTGTGTGTGTGTGTGAGAGAGAGAGAGAGAGAGAGATTGATTTTGATTTTTAACAATAGAGAGAGAGAGAGAGAGAGAGAGAGAGATGAGGGTTGAAAGAGTGTAGAATTTAGAGTGAGAGTCACAGTTCTTATATAAACATCACATTTTTTTCTCTTCATGGATTTTATTTTACTTTGATACAGTAGTAATGTAGGTCAGGGACATTTCTCCGCCAAGCCACCAGATGGCACACTTCCTGAATTTTAGACACTCTTTCTTAGTTGTCAAAACCACTTCCTGTTTGTAGCATAAATAAACCACATGGACACTAGACCAGGTGTGAAGCCTTGCCAGTGTCTGAGCCATGTTATCTCTGATCGATTCCCTGTGGATGATCTCTGCTTCTGTTCCTGGTTTCCCTGTGTTTAGGATTTTCTCCGATTCTGGTAATACCTTTGTCTGTTCTCACCCTTGCCTGTGACCGAGACTATGTTTTGGATTTATCCCTGGGATATGATTTGTGTTTGTATTTATTGTGTATGTCTTTGGACTATGTTCAGATTGGGTTCTGGATAGATTCTGGATCATTCTACTAATAAACCTTTTGCACATGGATCCCTCTGAGTCCCAACTGTTACAACAACACCGTGCAAAAGTCAGAGGCCACCATTTTGTTTTCAATGAAGTGCCCATTTTCAGCTTTCTCCACTTCTCCACCTTTAAAACCAGCACTTGCCATTAAGAACAAACAACTGGGGAGAAGAAAAGGCAGCATGATATATTGAGGGTAAAGGGTACATTATTGTTTTGGGGAATAAAAAAAAAATGGGTTTCAGTCACATTATATGTTTTGTAGACTATACAGACTGTACAGCTATGTTGTAGTTGTTGAACAGCTTTCAGACACTTTGTGTTGTTTGAGGTGGGTTAGAGAGGCAGAGATGGAGATGGCAGAGAGGGAGACAGCGGAGACGGTGGAGACGGTGTAGAGGAAGATGGCGGGGATGGTGACGGTGGAGACTGCGGAGACTGTGGAGAGGAGGGCGGCGGAGAGGGAGATGGTGGAGATAGTGGAGACTGTGGAGAGGAGGATGGTGGAGAGGGAGATGGTGGAGATAGTGGAGACTGTGGAGAGGAGGATGGCGGAGAGGGAGATGGTGGAGATAGTGGAGACTGTGGAGAGGAGGATGGCGGAGAGGGAGATGGTGGAGATAGTGGAGACTGTGGAGAGGAGGACGGCGGAGAGGGAGATGGTGGAGATAGTGGAGACTGTGGAGAGGAGGACGGCGGAGAGGGAGATGGTGGAGATGGAGACGGCAGGGAGGGAGACGGCGGAGAGGGATCACAGTGGAGAAGGTGGAGACTGTGGAGAGGAAGACGGTGGAGAGGGAGGAGACGGTGTCCTCTTTAGATCTTTTGGCTCGGTATGCATGCTGATGTGGATCTCGGGTGTTTGGCACGGTGCTGTGATGTATGAACTGTACCACTGTCTCAAAGCACTTCATGACGATCGGGGTCAGGGCACCTGGGCGAAAGTTGTTTAGGTGTTTGATGGCTGGGTTTTTTTGGCGTTACTATAATGGTGGCTGTCTTGAAGCACTCAGGAACAATGAACTGAGATAGTGACCTGTGGAGGTTTGTGCAGCGAGCCCAGCCTGTACTTCAGCTTGCTTGCCCTGAGGTACTAAACTGTGTGCATGGTTTCGATTAGCGTGGCTGTGAGATACAAGTCGAGGTCATGAAATCGCAATCCGTGCACATGATGTACTTTGATTCTGTCAGTTTGCTCTTCTCTGTTTTCAATTTGATGAATTATTTCATTGTGGCTTTATAATATTTAGGATTCCCCTCAAATAGCAGCCTGTAGTTCCTTACCTCGTCCCAGTGCTAGTGTTAATGAATCTACTGAAAAAATCTTGTCTACACAAGTAACAGCAATTCTCTAAATATCCAGAACAGAAAATGAAGTTCACCTCCTCTACAGCTTTCCCAAACAAACTTTCCCCTTAAAAATGCTGACTTGTCTTTTGAACTTTGAAGTCGTCATCTCTGAATTTGGCCCTCTGTGACTCTCTGTCTCTCTGAAAAGCCATTACGTTGTTGTTGTTGTTGTTGTTGTTGTTGTTTTATATATATCTAATTCGGGATCAGTTTTTTTCACTAAATGATCTGCTGAGAGGAGAAACTCTGGTCTCATAGAAAAAAACACGATATGGACCACCAACATCAAACCAATCAGGACAAAGAGGCGTGTAAAGAAAGCTCCACGTCATTCAGCATGTGAACATTTTTAGGGGCGTGGCTTTGGAGAGAACACTGTAATTAAAATGAGAATACAGTTTATTATTTTTAAAATATAAAATTTTAGGTGCTTAAAATAGTCTTTCTCGTGCTCTGCCTCTTTTCTCTCTGTTTCTTGCAAAATCTCCAAATGTTGTAATAAAAAATTTAATACCATCATCAACAGACACAAAACTCCAAATGAAGACACAAAACATAATCAAAGAATTAGGAATGTTAATTTTATTAAAATAAAAAAGCAAAGCCGTGAAGTTTACAGTTTTATAATTTTATCGTTACAAAGAAACATTATACACAGCTAATCACACGTATAATATCTCACATAAGTCTAAAAAGCTTTTCTATGCCAATCTCTGAATAAATCCTGACTTGTGTTGATCTTTAGCTGCTCTAACGGACGGATTTACCAGAAACATTGCCGATTTAAAGACTCCTGATGAAGCTAAATGCTATAAAATACATAATTTCACTGCTGTCGTAAAAAATCCAGCTGTTCTGACTGCATCATTAAAAAAACACTGAAACATTATTATTTTATCCCTATGATTTATAGCTATAGGATGTTTTCTCATGACGGCTTTGACAATTTGCAAAATAATAATAATAATAATAATAATAATAATAATAATAATAATAATCTTATAAACGTGTAAATGAACATAAAATCATTGTTGTATATTTTTCATCATCCTGAAAATGTAATATTTACAGACTCTGAGGTTTGAGATTGACTTATCCTAGAAAACACTCACAAACACACACACCAGATTTCATCGTTAAAGAAGCCCCACCCATATTTAAATGATTAAAATTAGGGGTGGAGCTAATGGATGTTAAATTTCATACAACCAGATATTACAGTTTTTTTGGGATATGATGGTGCAAACTAATGTAGCTGCTTTTTCTTTCATTTGTTTCATTTATCATGTTGTGATCTTTACTTTAAAAAGTAAAAATAATGCACCATCATATTTATGACACATTTTTATCTGTAAATGTGTAGCATAATATCAATAATCTTACTATTTTAGATTATCTTAGTGTTTTATTGATATTTGGAATCTTTTCTATTTATTTTCCTTGTTTACAATTCTGATTCTGAATGCCCCGCCCCTTTTTATTAATATTTATCGGTGATAGTGTTTTAAACCAACACATCCTCACACCCCTAGTTGAAATGTTTTCTATTTGAGGCGTCATCTACAGAGCAGCGTCGTGTCTAGACGTAGTTTTTAGCCGGAGCTGAGGCGCTGTTGCTGTAGTACTTGGCGGTGCCTCCGGAGCCTCTGGATTGCGGGCGGCTGAAGCAGCACAGCAGTCCTCCGCCCAGCAGGAGGAGCACTCCTCCGGCCCAGCCGATGAAGATGCACGGACCGAGCTCTCTGCGGCTCGATGGGCTCACCAGCGGGTTGTTGAAGTTGCTCACGACGTTTTTGGCCGTCCAGCTGACGGGGATGATGAGCAGCAGGCCAGCTATGATCATCCCCACGCCCGCCGCCAGGCAGATCTTCGGCTTGGCATCCTCGTTTTCGACACACGTGGTGAACTCGGCGCCGGCGAACAGCACCAGCAGGGAGATCGCCGACACCATGCAGCACACGATGGTCATGGCGCGAGCCGCCTGGATGTCCGAGCCCAGGATCAGCAGGGATTCGTAGGCTTTACACTGCTGCTGGCCCGTGCTCTGGTACACACACTCCATCCACAGGCCTTCCTGCTGCACCTGCGCTCACACACACACACACACAGTAGATGGGTTACACCTACACATATCACTCTACTTTTGTCTACAGGACTTTCCACCACAACAACAGTACTGTTGGTTCTTTCCTTTACACCTCAGCTAATGTAACATATCTGATTCACCTCACCTGATTCACTTTATTTAACTGAGCTAATTTAACACATTTGATTCAATTGATCCACCTCACTTGATGTAACTGGGCTAATTTAACACATTTGATTCCTCAATTGATTCACCTCACCTGATTTAACTGAGCTAAATTAACACATCTGATTCACCTTACCTGATTCACCTCATCTGATTCACCTCATTTAACTGAGCTATTTTAACACATTTGATTCAATTGATTCACCTCACTTGATGTAACTGGGCTAATTTAACACATTCGATTCACTTCACCTGATTCATACTATTTAACTGAGCAAATTTAACACATTTGATTCCTCAGTTGATTCACCTCACCTGATTTAACTGAGCTAAATTAACACATCTGATTCACCTCATTTAACTGAGCTAATTCAACACATCTGATTCAACTGATCCAATTCACCTTAACTGATTCACCTTACCTGAGTCACCTCATCTGATTCACCTCATTTAACTGAGCTAAATTAACACATCTGATTCACCTTACCTGATTCATCTAATCTGATTCACCTCATTTAATTGAGCTAATTTAACACATCTGATTCACATCACCTAATTTAGCTGGGTTAATCAGACACACCTGATTCACCTGAGCTGGCCTGATACACTTGATTCAACTGAGCCAATTTAACACATGACGTAAGTGGGCCAATTTAACATGTCTGATTCACCTGAGCTAATTTTACACACCTGATTAACATCACCTGTATCATCTAATTTTACCCTCACAGCCAATTTTAACACAACCTGATTCACCTCCCATAATTCATCTAATGACTCACGTGACTCACCTGAACCAATTCAACACACGAGTCACTTGAGCTACTTGAACACACCTGAGCTGTAATGTATAGGTGCAGTTAAACACCACATGGAGCTCAGACGTGTACAGACCTGCAGGGCTTCAGTGTGAACTACAACACTCACTCCTTCACCTCCTCACACACACTTCTGTACCATGTGTGTGTGTTTATCTCTGCAGTGTCTCATGGTTTCATGGTTCATGTCTCTCTGTGTGTGTGTGTGTGTGTGTGTGTGTGTGTGTGTACGTACCTGTGCCGTGATGATGTTCTGTCCGGTGAAGGAGGAAACCTTCCAGCTGGGGAGGATGCAGGTGACGATGGCAGCGATGAGGCCCAGAATTCCCAAACCCACACACACAATCTGTATTCCTGTCGATCCCATCCTGCAGGAGAGAGAGAGAGAGAGAGAGAGAGGGTCAGTGTAATGTGCTCTTTTTAATCACTGGTGGAAAAACACTAACGAGGGGTCTGAGGAGCGAAAATTAGATGCTATAGCGAAGTTCATTATTTCAATTAGGCTTCTGGGTTAATGAATTTTAATCCTCTGAATCCTTGAGGTTGTAAGCCAATAGCAAACAAGTGGGCGGGGCAGCACTTTGTAGAATTTAAAAACAAAGGCAAAGGAATTGCAATTTATTAAATAGGACTTATAAACTTATGTGCAATGATTTTCTTAATGGCAAAAAATTTTATATATATGTATATATATATATATATATATATATATATATATATATATATATATATATACACACACATATATATGTGTGTGTGTGTGTATATATATATATATATATATATATATATATATATATATATATATATATATATATATAGCTAAAGTAAGCTTCTCACTGAAACACTACATTCGTTTGATTTTAAATTGGGCAATACTGGGGAAAAAACTAATTAAAATGTAATAAAATTTAATGCAATAAAATAAAATTTAACACAATAAAATACAATAATAAATTAGTGTTTTTGCATGGGCTGCGCATTTCTCTACATGATTTTATAGAGAACAGGGGAAACAATTTTTTACCCTGGTCATATTTTTCCACAAATCTTTTCACAACAGAAGACTTTCTTCTCCCTCATTTTAAACGTCTTCTGAATTTTTTGGTGTTTCATTTTAATTTAATGTCATTTTTTTGAAAACGTCACATCAAAGACGAAACGTGCTATAATTTTCTGTTTGAGTCTTTCTTTACATCAAATTGATTTAAAGTGGCATCGACATCCTAATTTTTTAATTATTAATCATCTTGCTTTGAGATGAAATAGTTTTGTGGACGTTCAGACTGAAAAACGTT
Organism: Pangasianodon gigas; assembly: GCA_022758105.1. Taxonomy (NCBI): domain Eukaryota; kingdom Metazoa; phylum Chordata; class Actinopteri; order Siluriformes; family Pangasiidae; genus Pangasianodon; species Pangasianodon gigas. The sequence goes on from CM040466.1 coordinate 1,187,384, forward strand.
GTGAAACAAGTTTGAGCTGATTGGAGTGAAATGAAATGGATGAAATTCGGTTGTGTAAATAAATACTAACTGTGCCTCAATTTCTCCAAACAGTTGTGCAAGTTCAGTGTTGCTTTTTTTTTAAAGAAGAAAAACAAAAAGGAAACAACTGAATGTGTCTCATGGAAAATGAGGAAACGACAGAAATGAAGAAACACACACTCATGAAGCGATCTCATGTCCTACCCTGCAAAAACACACAATGTTCTGAACATTGTGTCCCGCCCTCCATATAAACCACAATTTTTATAAACCTTAAATCCTCTGATGCCTAAATTTTTTCAGTTTTTTTTTTAAATAACAGACAATATAATTTCCAAAGCGGATTTATTGTTTTATTTTATTTTTTTTCAGCTCAGAGAGATTCATGACGCTCACAGACCTGTCACTGAATAAACCGACTTCTGATTGGTGCAGAGACTGAAAAACAAAGCGTCCGATTGGTCAGAAGGTTTTGTTTGAAAGATGAATAAACTCCCATGAATAAATAAAAATACAAACTGCAGAGTGCTGGTTAAAAAATCTGAGCAAAATAACAAAAAAACGCTGAAGCGGATTTATTTTTCTCTGTAACTCTGAGACAAAATGCAACTTAACACTAGTGTCTATGTGGCAAATAATTCCTAAAATGTTAAGCCAGATTATGTGCAAGATACCATCTTTCCTCGCACAGGCTTTGTGACAGACTCTTAAGGGTTCATTTAATAAGTCTTAATTCAGTCGAGGTTTATTTTTAAAAAAAGTGAAAACTGTAAATGAATCAAAAACTAAAGTATAAACAAAAAAAAGTGAAATAAACACTGCAAAAAAACAAGCTAATGTCTTGAATAAAGGAAAATGTTATGTAATATTTCTTAATATGAGATTATTATATAACAAATATGATGATTAAATATATATTTCTATACTTACTTACTCAGTTAAAGCTTATTTCTTATTCTACTGACAGATTATTTCACTTCTTTTCTAGAAATAAATGCTTGAAATAAACAAATAAAATTATTTAAGGCTTGAAATAAGTAAAAATATCTACAAATAACCTCAATCTTACATTTCTTTAAAAAACAATCTAATAAAGAGAATTAGTTGGGTTTTTTTATTAAAGTGAAATAATCTAAGAAAGAATCTTAGAAATCTAAGAAATCTAAAAATTTGTTAATTTTTTACAGTGAAATAATTGTACACTGCAAATAACTTCTTAGCAAGTAAAAATATCTTGAATATAAACAAATGTATCTAGAAATTTATTCTATAAGATTAGAATAAATGAAATATAAGATTGTTAAACCTAATTTCTAAACATTTTTACTCATTTCAGGCTTGAAATAGTTTTGTTCTGATAATTGACAGATCATTTTTCTAATTTTATTTATTTAGTTGTTCCTTTTTAATTTTTTTATTTATAGAAAGAAGCAAATCTGCCAGTAGAATAAGACAATTTAAAGCTTGAAATGAGTGAATATATCTAGGAATTAATAGTCTAAAGAGAAATATTAGTTGAGTTTGCCTACATTTAAGGTATTTAAGATGCTAAAGTATCTTTTTTTTTTTTTGCAGTGAAATAATTGTAGAAGAAAATCCAGTGTGAACGTACAGAATATTGCCTAGATGTTATATCACTTTTTAAATTATTGTATGATTTGATTTATTTTAAAGACACCGTTCCAGTGTTTGAGTGTTTTCACGATTATCAGTTCATGCTGCATCCAAATATCGAAGTTTTCTTCACTCGTAATGAATTTTTCGCCTTAGGATGCCACATGGAACACCCAAGAGATTGAGAAAAAAAAACAATTCTGTATGACTTTAGAAAAGATTTTACAGATATTTTTCTCCTTAAACACAATAAAAGATTTGAACTGATTTCTTTTTTGTCATGTTGTTTTTCAGTAGGAGGAGATGAGGGTTAGTCTTTTATCCTTTGAGATTAAATCAGTCTGGTGTGACACTGTGTTGTAAACACACACACACACACACACACACACACACACACGTACACACGTACACACTCACGCATTTATGCACCACTGCATGCCTGAGTATCTGAAGCCTCCTTGTGAACAAGCCCATGCAGGATTTTCTACCTTCCGGCTACAGTTTGTGAAAAACAGTCTCTTAAAAAAAAAAAAAACCACAGCCACAGGTTTGGGCGGGGAGTCCTGACGCGTCCTGACACGTTTTTACGCTCATTTTTATCCTCGGTCTTATCCGGAGTCCAACCTATAACAAACTCCAAACTCCAGCCTACAGCAAGGCCTCGCCCAGCTCCACCAAAAAAAAGAAAAAAATCGCCTCTAGCTGTGCTTTAGCGTGGGATTTGGGTGTATAAAAGCGTGACACTGAGAGACCGCGTGATTCATTGTGTTATTACACCACCTGAAATTAATATTGGGATCTGCGGGATCGTCAGAAACGTGTGGTTTTTTTTCTTTGAGAAGGGCGAGGCGGCAAAACACAGTGACTACCTGTAATTACTGATGCTTTTTATGGAGATTTGCTCAACAGCTCAACAGATGACTAAAAACATAATCATAATGCACTACACAAGACTAAAGTGTTATTTAATTATTTGTTGCAAAAGAGAAAAAATTCAGTCCAGTGAGAAGGAAAAAAAAATTGCTGTCAATTTATAGTGAAAAAACTTTTCGCATCAAGAAAAGAAAAAAAAATTTAGACAATATCCACTAATGAAGATGGTGAGTATGATCTCTGACTTGTTGAGAATGTTTTAGATGTATAACAATAATAAATAATATTTAAAAACGTTAGTTAAATATATATATATATATATATATATATATATATATATATATATATATATATATATATATATATATATATATATATATATATATATAAAAATTTTTAACTAACATTTTTAAATATTATTTATTAAAAGTGTAATTTAAAAATATAACATTATAACTAGTTTAATAAGTATTTCAAATGAAAAAGTTGCAGTTGAAGATAAAAAAAAAACATAAGAGAAACGTAACAGCACTCATAATTCAGATCTTAGATTTAAGTTCATGAAACTAAAACTATTGATTTTATAATAAACACACAAAAATATGAGCCTCAGCAGGATTTTAGACCATCATCTAAATTCTACAAATGTTGATATGTGAATATTTATGCAAAAAATATGTAGATATTAAACTTTTTAAACAGCAAATAGATTAATAGGAATAGGAATAATTTAGAATATGATTTTATCTGAAATTTAGAATTTGCTATTTTTTAATTTGCTCAATTTTTTTTTCAAAATAAGAGAAAATTTGAAGTTCAAACCTTTCAGAAGTCTTGCTTTTTTTCTAAAGAGTGGAGAATAAGTTCTTCTGTTCTTCTCGTCGTCTCTCGCTCGGGCGTCTGATGAAGGAATGATGAAGGACGGATGCTTTTGTAGAGGAATGAAGAGGAAGAGGAGAAGAGGTTTTTTTTTTTTCCCCTCCCAGACCAGACTAGACTGAACTTGTCTCTGTCTCTGTTCCTCACTCCACGTTTCTCCACAGTTTCAGCCTCCTCCACTCCTCACGTTCACGTTACACAATCAAACCCCTGCTCTTTTTTAGCTCTTGACATTTTTGCTTACGGATGAGTGACGAGTTTGTGGCTTCACACATTCACAAGATCACATGTTCACATGTTCACGTAGACGTGGCGTGTTTTTTTTTTTTTTTTTAAATGGGGAAATGAAACACGCAAAAAAAAAAAGCTCTGGATTGTTAACTTCTGGTGCAATATTGAATAATATGACACGTGATTATTACTAATTATTTATTACTATTTAAAAAAAAATTGAGCTTCGAAAAAAAAATTCTGAGAAAGTTCATATGTATAGAAGTATATATAATTTTTAAAAAAGTAATAAAAAGATTTTTAAAAATAAAAATCATCTTTTTAAATTTTTATTAATCATATTAGCACCTCAGTGAACATTAGCTGATGTTTATTTTCAATATGCAGAGATATTTATGTGTTATAAGCTGTTATAAAGGGTTATAATCACATTAGAGGAATAAGATGACCAAAAAAACAAGATTCATCCCGAAAGATTGTGTACTTATGATTCACAATATTGTGTGAAGTGTGTATTTATAAACAAACTGAACTCAACAAAAATGAAATAAAACACTAAGTGACTAAGTGACGTGATTTATTTATTTATTTGTTTATTTATTTGTTTGTTTTTGTTTGTTTCTTTGTTTATTATCAGATAAATAGCTAAATCAAACAGACAATAACAGCAATATATTTATTACTGCTGTGTGTAATGTTAATTATAATGTCTTAAAGGTTTACATGATGTTTGATGTAAACCTGGTGTTGATTATTTTCCTATAACAGCACGTCTAACAGCATGTCCCCAAGTGTTTTATTCCTCTTACACCACAGCAGTATGTCAGCGATTACGATTTATACATTAAAGAACAAGGCGTCATACTTTTTTATCCGTTTATAGTTACATTTAATTGTAAAAACATGATGTAAACCTTTAACACATTATAATTAACATTACACACGCAGCAGTAATAAATATATTGTTGTTATTTTCCGTTTATGTTTTAGCAATTTAACTGATAATAAATAAATAAATAAATAAATAAATAAATAAATAAATAAATAAATAAATAAATAAATCATGTTAAACTGTGAGACTGAACTCTTACAACAACTGACGTCTTCAGCTTTTTCTGTTTTTATCTAAAAATATTTCCCACATCTTTTTTTTTTTTTAAGTATCAGTAAAACACAACCACTCAGCAGTTCCGCTCGCAGTTCATGTAAAAACATTAATCCCAAATTTAGTGATGTTACAGCCGCCTACAGAACAGCCGCTGCGTAATAACAGAAACCACAAACCACAAACAAACCCACATCCAGACCCTCATTATCATCATCGACATCATCAACATCATCAGCAGCAGGAGAAGTTTCCTCGAGAAGATACCGTGACGCTGCACTCACCCTGAAACCATGAATCACCGTGATGATGAGATTAATGTGGCTGTTACATAACATTCCATATTTCTCTTCCTACTGAAATGTGCACGAAGATAATAAACACTATTTATAACAACAACAACAACAACAATAATAATAATAATAATAATAATAATTTTTAAAAATTCGTATTATTTTCCTATCAGAAAAAGAGAACTGACTTTGTATCACGTCAACCTCAAACTTTTAACAAACGACTTTTAATAACCATGCATTAGACCAGCTGCTGTAAAACTACACTTGTAGAACATTTAGAGCCCTTAAAGGTTCTTCAGTTGTCCTTCAGGTTCTTTTAATGAAGCTAAGAACCTTAAATTATTCAAGAAACTCTTAAAAGCCCTCGAAGAACCTTTTTTTCTAAGAGTGTAGATATTAAGAAGAAAATAATAAGCAATAATTTGGGGCTTTGTAGCAAATACCCGGTTAATATGCGCAAAAGGTTCTTTAAAGGTTCTGTAAAGTTCTTCAAGGGTTATTTAAGGGTTCTTTAAAGGTTCTTTAAGGGTTTTTCAAAGGTTCTTTGAAGGTTCTTCAAGGGTTATTTAAAGGTTCTTTAAGGGTTCTTTAAAGGTTCTTCAATGGTTATTTAAGGGTTCTTCAATGGTTCTTCAAGGGTTCTTTAAGGGTTCTTCAAGGGTTCTTTAAGGGTTATTGGGTAATTAAGGGTTCTTAGCTTTATATTTGGGGCTGATATGGAAACACTGTAGGTTTCTGCATAGAACCTTTAAAAGTTCTGCATTTAAGAGTTCTACATGTTTACAGGGAGACCAGGGATGACTGCATCTACTGTATATTTCTGAGAGTTTTGATTTCTCACACATTTCTGTAAATAAACAAACCACAGTGTCAGTTAGCACGCTGAAAAAGAAATGTGTTCTCTTACTTCCCCATTCAATCTGACCTACAGCATGTGCAAAAGTCTTGGCACCTCCTTATTTTCTGTGTATAAATTTTGTGGCATGGTGGTGCAGTGTGTAGGGTTTCTGTCTCAAACTCTCCAGGGTTCCAGGTTGTGATCCTGAGCTCATCTGTGTGGAGTTTCTGTGTGTGTTCTCCTTCCAAAAACATGCTGTTAGGAGGACTGACTATGCCAAATTGCCCCTAGGTACGAATGTAGTGTGTGTGTGTGTGTGTGTGTGTGTGTGTGTGTGAGTGATCCAGGGTGTATTCACGCCCAACCCCTAGCATTCCTGGGATAGACTCAGGATCCATCACCACCCTGACCAGTATAAAACGCTTAATGATGATGAATGTATACATTTAGTCTTAAATTTTTATTCTGCGTTCTGTCTTCTGTATTACTGTATAAGAAGAAATGTTAATAACCAGAGAATTTTGGTTAAAAATGAACATTTTTGAGTTATTTCAGGTAAATCTGTCACAGAGCGTGTTTAGGAACCTGCACAGATGGAAGCAGAAACACTATGGAAGTTCTCAAAGGTGCAGAAAATAAAAGATTTACTGATTTCCTTTTCGTTAAACATCCTGATTAGGTTTAGTTTTTCTGTTTATTGCTCTTTATAGATGTTTAAATATTTAGAGACTTTTCATTCACACTTTCTGACCAATCAGATTGGAGAATTCAACAGTGGTGTAAGTGATGGGGGTAAAAACCATGGACGCCTCCATGTTCGTCTTTTGTTAGCAACAAGCTAGCCAGCTAACTGTGATGGGTGAAATATATTTATCTCCTCAGAACAGTGAAACAGCGTATAATCAGTGTTATAGATTTAAGTGAATATGTCTGTATGTTGATTGAGCTACAGCTAATACATTATAACTGCTGCTGTGTTTACTGCGGATGCTGGGAGCGGCCATGTTGATTTGACGTCACTTGCTGAACTCGAGGTTGAGGAGACCATCCCGAGTTCCTGAGTAGGAATTCTGAGTTTTCTTTGTTTTGTTTTTTTTCCCAGGGTTGGAAATTACAAGTTATGGCCTTTAGTCGAATGCAGCATTATAACATCACACCTTTCCTGCCAGCTGATGCTCAAACTACTGCATTTTGTTTTTTTACACTGGTTCCGTGTCTGGTTTGAGTCGAGAGTTTGGGTCTTGTAGCAGCTCCAGCGCTACACCATACGCTTCCCTGCTCAGCCAATCAAATCCCAGGTTTTGTGATTTTGGAGGCGTGGCAAACAGCAACTCGTTTACGATCCCTTTCTGTGTGTCTCAGCGCAAATTCATCTTCAGTAGCAGAAATGATTTTATTAAGTAATAAATAAAACACAGTGTGTAGTGCTGTTCTAGGAAAATAATCAGTGTTGTGTTGAGTGATGAAGCAGAATTACTGTTACCACGAACATAATAAACTGATAAACTTCCTACAGCAGCTCAGTCCTGAAGTGTTTTATTCCTCTTATACCACAGCATACGATTACAACAATTACACTTTTTAGTTTAAAACGACACATTGTGCTTTTTTTATCAGTTTATAGCTAAACAATAAATAACTGACATTCCAAAAAATGTATTAAATATGTATTGAATTCAATACATGAATTTATTAAATACATATGTAATAAATTCATACATATTTAAATTAGATCAAACCTAATTTGCATAAATAAATGCTGAATATATGTGTTTTTTAAAAGTTCAGGTATTTAAAATAATAAAACCCTTTCTCTGAAGGGCGAGTTCAAGCAAAAAGTGAAATATTGAATTCAAATAGAATTTTAATTCTAATATGATCCAATGAGTAGACTTTTGGTTTGCAAATTCATACATATTTAAATTAGATGAAACTTAATTTGCATAAATAAATGCTAAATAAATGTATTTTTTTAAATTCCAGTTTATAAAATAATTGTAAGAATATCCGCGAGTTACTGATCAACATTAACTGTGATATATATTTTTTATTTTTTAATAAATTTAATCTGTTCACGTGCACAATGAGTTCAGTCCTGTAGTAGCCGTTAGCATAGAGACCGTTATTTGGCGCGCGAGCACGTGATTTGAAAATTCAAAAATTTAAATATATATATGAAAAAAAAAAAAAAATCAGCACGTGACGAAAATTAACCGACTCCGTGACGACAGTGGGCGTGGCCTCGAGCGCGTGCATACTGACTAGTGTTTCCTAATTGGACATTTTAATTTGAATTTTATTAAAAATATGAAATAGTTTTTCACACTTTGTGAAGTGCATTTCCGTTAGGAGGAATTAGAGAACCGAATAATTAACACAGGAACTTGTTTTAAAACCGTTGAGTGCAAAAGTTTTCACCCCCCTCCTCATGCTTTCTGTGTAAAAAAAAAAAAAGGAAAAAAAAACATAGTAAAGGAAAATGTGCCTTTATTTTATTTTATAATTTATCTACAAATCAAAATAAATTGTCTGCTGCAACAAGACAACAAGCCAAATATAAAATCCTCAGAAATGTGTTTTATAAAGAACCAAATGCAAATATATATATATATATATATATATATATATATATATATATATATATATATGTGTGTGTGTGTGTGTACCTATAAATAATGAATATTTATATTAACTTTTGTTCTGATTATTGTTGTTTATTTGTTAATAATAATGAACTAACTGTAAAACCCAACACATTAAACATGTCCTTGGTATAAATTATTATTTTTTTTTAAAGCTTTTTCATTTTCTCTGAAGGGTGCACAAACTTTTGCATTTAAAGAATGGAATGAAGATTTAAAAAATGATGTTGCGAGAACAATTATAATTAAAATAATAAATAAATGCAAGGAAACAGACCTACAGACATATTCAGTTTAATTTATTCCTACTTTATAGTCACACTCAAGACCAAATAACTGCAGTTTAATGGATAAAAAGTTCAAACTACTCAAAACAAAACAAAACAAAAAAACAACAACAATAAACTAGCAGGAAATAATTAATTATTCAGAATAAGTCTATATTATATTTAGATTTATAGATTAGATTTATATTATATTTTAGTTCAATTCATATTCATTTTATTCAATATAGACTGATTTAGAAATTAAGTTCTACCTAAAAACAGACAAACTAACAAACAAACAAACAAATAAATAAATAAAGCTGGATGTAGTTTATAGATTTGGAGTAAAAATAATTGATCAGTTTCTGTCATAGATAGAGAGAGAGAGAGAGAGAGAGAGAGAGAGAGAGAGAGAGAGAGATTTTATGAAAATATGTTCTCAATAAAATATATATTTGTAAAAGATAAAATAGAGAAAAAGAAATAGTCATTAGGAAAGACATTCTTGCAATCTTCCATACAGTTATAGAAAAATGAAAACGACAATTTAAAAAAAATTAACAGCAAGACATTTAGAGAGTTAGCTTTCACAAAAATAGTCAAATGTTATATAAATATGTTAACTGTAAGAAAAGAAACTCACTTAAATTATATTAGTTTAAAAGTTTGCATCTTTTTTTTTCTTTTTTAAAAAAAATATGATTATAAATATTATATACACTCTAATAATATTCACCTCTTTGCCTTTATAAACGCATTTTTTAAATTATTTTAGTATTTTAACACTTTTATTTTGTGTTAATAAACATGTTAATAATGTGTCCAGTATTTAGGGAAAGTAAAAGTTGCTTCCTGTAGACAGTTTTAAATCGAACAAAAATAAAATACTAGAATAAAGTGCAGTGTTATGGACGGAACAAACCACAAGATGGCGCCATTTACAACATTTAAAATGGCTGCCTCACTGACTGCTTCATTTAAATCCAGGTTTTAGGAACTTTATTGTCATTATGTCATTAAACCTCCTTGTATAATGAAGTTTTTTTAGTTTGCTGGTTCTCATGGATGCTGCAGTGAAGAACAACAAAACAAAACAACATTACAAAGTTGTCATAAGTTGGATTTCTTTTTTTTTTATACGTAATTCCACACAGAGATTGTAGAGTGAAGTATTTCTGCAATACTGTGCAAGATGTAGTGCAACATTAAAATCACAATATGGTGCAAAAATAGGAAATATACACACAATGGTTCAGATAAACAGACTATATTTAACAGTGTTGTTAAAGAAATGTACAGTAAAAGGAGTCTTGGTCATATTTACATGATTGCAAGTGTAAATAAGGTGCTGATGTGAACCAGTGAGATAATTTCATGATTATCTTGTGTCTGACAGGGAGATGATCAAACCATGCTGAACTCTGACCATCCAGGAAACAAACTGTAAAACCATGAAACTTAAATCTAGCTATTTCCTCAATAAACGCAAAAACATCCTCTATTGTTACAGGGATTTTGTGTGCATTTAGTGGACATATTTTTATGTTAATAGCAAGATTTGACATCCAACAAAACATAAAAACTCAAATCATAGCTTTAATCTAATCATCAAACCTTCATGTCTCCTTAAATAATCATCCAGAGGTGATTTGTTACACATCTGGAAAGATGTAAAGCTTCAAAAACTGGTTTAAAAGCAGTGTTTAATCCTACAACTAACAGGGATTTAGGAGAATTTAATTTTATATATGTATTTTCTTTAATTACTGTATTTTCTTGTATTTTCTTGTAGTATTATTATATACGATTTTGTTGTTATTATTATTTTCACAAACTAGCAGGGTGATAACTGTGTTTTAAAGAAAGTCTACCATTAAAAATAAATAAATAAATAAATAAATAAATGGATGAATAAATGGATGAATAAATAAATAAATAAATAAATAAATAAATAAATACAAAAAGTTGTGCCATAGCAGTGGTTACACTAAAGAAAAAAATATGGTAAATAAACCTTTATACTTAGTCGTGCAAAAATAATAGAAATAGTCATAAAGTAATAAAATAGTAAAAAAAGAAAAAATAGGGTTTAAATTATATGTATAAACATCCATATTATATTTAAATATGCCTTATAGACTGTTGTATTTTATTTAAAAAAAATTAAAAATTAAAAATATAATATGATATAAGCATTAAATAAAACACTGGCAGGTTTTGGTAATGTTAGAGCATCCACTTTTTCATTTAATGAGAAAAAAATAAGCACTTCCATTTGAACGAATCAGTGAGTTAAAGAGTCGACTCACTGTCGAGTATTGAACTGAACAATAAATGAATCGAATCACCTAGATGATTCATTCCGCACTATGTCAGTCGGTGCGTTGACGTCACAGTTCTACAACCGGGGCGTTGCGTTGAACTGAAGAGATTGACGTAAGGAGCGACCAATGAGCGCACAGAACCTCGGTTCAAACCTGATCCGCGGACCAATCCGCTGTCGGATAGAGTTAAACGAACACTCAGAGTTCCCTCCTTTCTTTAGCAGCACGGTCCTGTCTTTTTTTTTTTTTAGTGCTGGTGGAGGACCGAAGGAAGAGAGGGACCGTTAAAAAAAAAAAGGGTGAAGACGGTCGGAATAATTGGAAGAAAAACAGAGAGGCAGTGGAGCTATAGCTAGTATTTTTGTATTATATAAACCCTTTTTTTGGTTTAACACTTCTAATACGGGTATTTAATAAGCTAACGCGGTGTAGCTAAGCTAAATGTAAGCAGCTAGCCAAGGAAAGCTAAGCTAGCGGCTAACCAAAAACGACGGTATTCCGATAACGGTATCTTTCTTTTCTTTGTCTTCTTCTTCTTTTTTTAACGATTTGCCCGGTATTTTTTTTTCTTGGGGCCTTATTGTAATTATTATTATTATTATTATTTTTGGATCTTGAAGATTATTCGTGACTGAAATACCTGACGTGCTTGAATAAATCGAGAAAATATAAAAGTAAAATGGCGGAACCGGACAAATTAAATATCGACTCCATAATACAGCGTCTCCTGGAAGGTGAGAGGATTTCTGCACTTTTATTTGCTCTGATTTGGATGAAATGTTCAATATTTCCCGGTTATAGGATCCACTTTGAGTTTGCATTGTGATAAAGAGATTTAAATGAGGTTTTGTGCTAAAAAAATTCATGACATTGTGTATCCTGTGCTCGTCAGTGGAGCTTCAGCTGGCTGTTCAATTTCTTTCCTGATTGCAGTGAAATGGTTTCAATATGATTTTAAGTTTAATATGTGGAATTATTTCTGACATTTAATCATGTTTATTTATAAAAATGGTAATAAGGCAGTATTTAATCGCTGATGTGGATGATATAGTGCTGATGTGAACATGCAGTAGTTCCCAGGTCAGCAGTAAAACTGCAAAAAGTTCATTTCCTTCTTTAATTTCTACATTTTTCATTAATTTTTCTGTTTGTTTTATGTTTCAGAAAACTAAACACAATTTCCCCTGCACTGAGAAAGAAAGAGAATAAATCTCTATTTTTATTTTTTCCTGAAAAAGGTTTAAATATGCCAACAAATTCCTACCAGAGAAATTAAAAAAAAAGATATAAAGAATTATTCGAAATAAATAATTAATCAGTTCAGTTTTCTTCTTTAGTTGAAAGAAAGTTTATAGCTACCGGTTTAACGTCGTGCGCTGAATTTATCGTATTTGCATTAAGGTGCGTTTTTGTCTCGGTGGAAAGATGCGTAAAAGTTTCGTAAAATAGCTAAATATTAATAAAAGAGTGTTAAAATGATCGATGCACGTTTAACGCAAATTAAATGTGAATTATATTTCGAGTCAGAGATCGTTTGTGGTCGAATCTCTTCGTAAAAAGAGCGTACGCAAATTCCACCAAGTTACGTATTTATCACGTAATTATCACATTATTTACGTGATATTTTAACAACTTGAAAACCATCTTTAAAAAAAACAGTTTAAAAAAATGAGAAATTGCGTAAATAATGAAGTACAGAAGGATACGTAATAACGATAAAGATAGTTGCACATGTGGGAATGTTAACGGTTTAGCGTGATGTGAATCACGTGGATTTTTACCAGCTCGTCTCGTACGTTTTTAACGCTCCGACCTGGAGGCGGAGTCTCGGGACAGACGAATCTATTTATTCACGAGCCCTATTCGGACCGGATTCGTTTATCGGCATGACGTCTGTAATACGTGTTTTTTTACACGCCTGTTTCTGGCTGGTCGTATTTCCTACGTTTGCGTTACGTGCGTCTTTAGTTATTTAAGGAAACGTCGGCGATAAAACTAGTCCTTATTTATAGAGCAGTAAAAGCTGATGATGGTGAGTGTGAAGGTTAATCACGGCTTTATACCTGTAGCTGCCGTCGTTATGGTTATTACAGAATCTCGCTTTTCTTTTCTTAACGGTTTTATTTTCTCTCCTCCTGAAAACGCTTCAGACATCTTTTTTCTTTTTTTTTTTCCCCTAACGTGAGCCGACGTTTGCTTTTAAAACATCAGACAAGCTCCGAGTTTGGAGAAAAACAGCAGGTCTGTGATTTTCCTCAGAGGAGGACGGAGAAAAACATCAACACGGCTGATCCGGACGGAAATAAAATCGCAGAGGACTTCCTGTAAAACAGGAAATTACCCCAGAACCCCATGTACAGTTAATCCCGTCCGAATAGGGCTAGTGTTTTTAAACCGTCTGATTTTTAGTATTTGCTGAATTTCTTTCTCTTTTTTTTTTTCTTTTCTTTTTTTTACCGAAATAGAGTATTTATTAAGTGCAGGATGGAAACTAGAGTTTGCGTAAAGACGTGTAGGTGAGATTCGGAAGTAGATCTGATTTCTACCTGATCGTAGGTTTGTCTTTTAAATTTGCAGAAACCTCGGACAAAAGCATCTCAAACTTTTCTTCTCTTCACTGAGATTTATTTATTTGTTTGTTGGTTTGTTTGTTTTCTTCTTTTTCTGTTTACTTCTTTCCTCGGATACGGATAACACACTTTCTTTTTCTCGCCTCATGACTGAAACACTCACACAAACGAGGGCGGAGTTATGTAAATTAGACGTTCGTGAGGATATCATTGGGCGTCTCGTATACATATGTAAATAATGGGCTAGTGGGCGTGGCTTGTTTAAATCTGATTCATCGTTGGCGCTCGAATCATCAGCCTTATTCTTTAACGTTCGAATCGAGAATTTTACGAGTCTTTAACGCGTGATTCCTCGCAGCTTTGATGAATAACGGTTTGTGAGAGCGTTAAAGTTTGTGAATTAAAATAACACGGCATTCAGAGCGCACGCTTTCGCCCTTTCCGCGTTACAAGTCGCTCTTTATGCTGTTGTTAGTTCTCCGTTGTTTTTTTTTTTTTTTTTTTTTTTTCCCCCGAGCTGGAGTTTTTTTGGTGTGATGTCATGATATCAGCTTGCAGTTTCACTTTGACAGAAGTGATTCAATTAGAGAAAAAAAAACAACACTGGGTAGGTTTATCAAGCGGGAACTCGTCTCACTCGTCTGTTTTCTTTCCCCTGAAACGAGCGATCCATTGTGCGCAGCGAATATTGCGTGACGGAATTCTGACTTGACGTGCGCAATCGGGTATCGATCGTTAACAGGCGACGCGACGCTCATTCGAGGGTAGAAAACGAGACGGATGCGAATTTAAACCGTGCGTGAAATAGACGTTTAAACCTGCTGCGTTTTATTTCCGAATCCGGAAATCGCGGAGCGCGTTGACCGTATTTAGCGTTTCTTTCGCACACGCTGCGTAGCGTGCAGACGGTTTTTCCACCTTATCAATTGTCTAATCATCATCATCTGCAATCAGATAACTGAATTTGCGCAATCTGACTGTTTCCTCACTGTGACTCGTTTTTGGAGTAAATGTGAGTCACTGATGTATACATTAAAAAAAAAATTAAAAAACACACTTGAAGACACAAAAAACCCAAACAAGATTATTTTTTTTCCAATAAGAGCACGTCCTTAAGTGTTTTTTTCCTCTTATACCGCAGCAGTTTCTCAACGATTGCGATTTATTATTTATTTAAAAAAACGACACGTCGTACTTTTTATCCGTTTAAAGTTGTGCAACATCGATGTTCCTTTTCTCTTTTTCTCTTTGTTATTGAAGTTAATAAGACAAAAAATAAAACGCGGCTTGTCATGTTACCAAGAAAACGTAAAAAAAAAAAAAAAAAAGCGTAAACTCCTAACGTCTTGAAGATGTCGAGAAACTTATTTACAGATTTACCTCTGACTGTTACAAAGCGCTGACACTGGAGACTCCTTCCATGAACGTTAAACGTTAATAAACGCCTCTTACGGAAAGATTCACAACGTCAACGACAATTGTAAAAAAAAAAAAAAAAAAAAAAAATCGGTTTATAAATCGGAGCGTCTGCCATCAGCTTGATTTAAATAGATCATTTTGTATTTATTAAAATAAATTAGTTTATAGCAATATGCAGATTACGCTTTTCGCATAAGGCGCGTTCCTCTGAGAAAATAATCCATGTTTAAAAAAAAAAAAACGAAGCTCCGCCTCTCTGACGTGGGATATAAAAGATGTTAAGAGAAAGTATTGTTGCACTTCCTGTGTCCTTATATGGTATAAAGCAAACTTTGTAGCGTCTGCGTTTACGTTTTCCTCTTTTCCTTTTCCCGCATCCACGAACGACTCGAAACTCCTCGTCTTCACCATTTAAAACGTCATTTCTACGATTATACCGTTATGTTTCGGAAGCCGTTTTCTGAACGAGCGAATCTCCGGATCACGTCGATTAACGACGTAAACACAACGTATTTATTTTCTTTAATCGCAGGTCTGTCATTAGAGGATCTTCTAGCGCTGGGTGATGTGACGATACGTTATAAATATCGTGAGGTGTTATGTTGCAATACACTTTTCTGGGATATTGTGATAATTTTTTTTGTTAATTTAAAAAAATAATAATAATAATTACAAATTGAGAAGAAGCAGCTGATTTGATGTTCAAGTTCTGTGTTTTAACATCAAATTGTAAAATGTTCATTTTTACAGTTTTCTCCTTTCGATGTTTAATATCTAACGTTTTTAATTTTTTAAAAATGAAAATAGACATTTTATTTTTGTAGAGCGTAAATAAAGTATTGAACGGATTGTTTTAAAGATGCAGCACATACAGCGCATCGTAGAAACGTCTTAGAGAATCGACGATATGCTAAGAAATCTTTACGATACGTATCAAGATAAATATTGTGTAAGTTTACTAACAAACTGTTAACAAAAACGTCATGTTGAGTTTTTAAAAAAAAAAAACATGATGAATGTTCTTTATGTCTACAAAAATAAATTACTTTAAACAGAAACGGGGAAAAAATTCATTCTAACAATTGTAATAAATTTTAATAGCACGTAAAGAATAAACTTTGACAATTGTAAAGGTTCAGTAGTAAATTTTAGAGTTTGTAATTATTGTTTTTAAATAAATGTTATCTCAGTATCTCAGAAAAGCGTAATGTGACATGATTTATTACGATATGATTTTCCCCTCGGAGTTTTACGACAAGTTCATCATCAGACGTTTGCTTTTTGCGTAAAACGTTTACGATGTTATGACGTGATGTTTACGATGTTCAGTGACGAGGTGTTTGCGTTCACACAGCGCTGAGCTTTATGGTGAAGAAGACGATTAAACTCTTTTATTTCCGTTTCGGCACAGAGTTGTGTTTATTTGGTGCGAAATACGTTACGGGAAACTTTTTATAGAGGAATAAACCGTGTGCTGATTACGTTTTTTGCCGAAGGCGTATAAATACAACTTAATATAAATAAAATTAGAAATATTATTTAAATTATAAGTAATATGAATTAAGTAATTACCGCAGTACGAAACGCAGTACGCCGGAATTCCTAATTACTAAACTATTAAACATCCCGGGTGATGTGATGTCCTACATTAACACCACTTAGACACACAGATTGTTCTAGAAACGTTCCTGTCGAAAAAACGCATCGGGGGCGGGGCTTAGCTAGACAGATATATCGCCACGCAGATACAAAACACATCCTCTGTTCTTAAGACTTTTGAGCGTGTGAGTCGTGCGCGCATAAACGTATCGATGAGCACAGAGCAGTGTGAGCAGTTCAGTTCTGCGAGCACTGAGCACCAAGACACGCCCACTTCCCTTCACTTCGCTCATTGTCTAAAGTTAAAAAAAAATGTAACGTCTATTTTATTAGTACAATTTCTTACAACTTGTTGCGCACGACTACAGCTCGTAACTCGAGCGTAATATGCTGATTATACAGTTTGCTAGTTTGATGAGGTGAATAAGTGTATAAATATAAATAAATATAATTTTTATTGCTAACGTCAGATGGCTGGATCGTTGCTAAGAAAAAACAAATCATGTTTTTTCTCATTTAAATGACGTAAATCGCGTACTGCGTTCGATTCAGTATCTGCTGCTCGGCCGTTCATACAGTACGTGCTGATCAGTACACGTGTGTAGCACGGATATAATCCGGACCTGCTACATCCGCCATGTTGGTGTTGTCATGTGACCTACGACGTCATAACAACCGCAAAAACATAAAGATTAGAGCACCTGTTTTTTTTTTTTCCTTTCTTGTTTAAACCTTCAACATGTTAACAGTTTACTCAGATGTTGTTAAACAAGAACGCTTTAACCACAAGAACAGCGTTTAATACCTGCAGCACTTACACTTAAAGAGAGCCGACACGCCGCCGTCCGCCATTTCTGATCCCGACGGCGCTTCCACGCCGGCCCCGGTGCATTATGGGATATCGCAGCGTCCATCGCTTCCATACTGCAGAGTCTCAGCGGAGGCAGTAGGTCATCTGCGGATTTCAATTCAATTCAGTGTTATTCGTTTATTCGTATGGAGCTTTTTAAACGTCGGCCATCGTCACAAAGCACCTTTGCAGAAATATCTAAAGTTTTAAACGTATAAATTTATAAATTTCTCAGTTACTGATTTATAAATACCGAGATTTCGGACGCAGCTGCTGAATTAACGTCAAAACTGTTTAAAACACACGACGTTGTTATTATTATTGCAGTGTGTGTGTATGTGTGTGTAAGCACTGTGTCAAAATAAAGGATATAAAACGTAAAGCAGAGTAAATAAGTTAGGGCCTTCACCCCTGCAGGCCGTGTGTGTGTGTGTGTGTGTGTGTGTGTGTGTGTGTGTGAGTGTGTGTGAGTGTGTGAGTGTGTGAGTGTGTGTGTGTGAGTGTGTGAGTGTGTGAGTGTGTGAGTGTGTGTGTGTGAGTGTGTGAGTGTGTGTGTGTGTTTATCGTGGTACTTTAAGCACAGTTTTGCCAGCAAGGCAGAAAATAAACAAGTCCGATAACAGCAGTATTTATATCCCCTTATGTAATCTGACCCTTTTTTTTCCCCTTCGGTGAGCTGCTGCTTCCTCGTCACACACACGCACACTCACGCACACACACACTCACACACACACACACACACACACGGACACGCACACTCTCTCTCACACACACACACAGTTTTCAGGTTTGGAGGCGTTTCCTCAGTTACACCTGATCAGATTTCAGATCAAGTCATTCAGGATTGTGTGTGTGTGTGAGAGTGTGTGTGTGTGTGTGTGTGTGTTTTAAAATGGGGTTTAAACCCTGACTGACTTTTGATGATAAAAATATTCCATAAGAGTAATTTTAGAGTTTTAGAAATAAATATACAAGGGAAAAAATTAAAACAGTAAACTTGTAATGAATTTTATTATAACTATAAATTAATGTATAAATAAATTCCAGGATGTTCGCTATATCTCTTTCACGCATAAATTATTTAAAAACTCATCAATATATTTAAGGTGTTTGCTTATTACTAAAAATGTTACACGATGTGAATTTTTTGACTTTTTCTAAATATTACTCTGTGTGTAAGAGTTAAAAATGGATAAAGTATTTTACATGGAATATAGAAACTGTTAGAAATTTTCTTAGCATTCGAGACTAAAATAGTTCAACAATGACTGAAATTTTTTTTTTTTTTTTAATCATTTTCAACATTATAGCAAGGACGTAAAAAAAAATTACACTGTTTTACACAGACTCCATCACGACTCGTTTATCTAAAAACAGATTTGTACTAAAAACAGGAACAGCTCCTTCCTCAACACCACGTACTATTTATACACTCATTAAAATATAAATATCTTCACTTCCTCTTCTCAGAAAAAAAAAGGGAAAATTCAAGAGATAGGGAAGTGACTGTGGGGGGAAAGGTGGTTAAGGAGGGGGAGAAAGGGGGCGGGGTTTAGGAGTGGTGGGCGGAGCTTGATGTTTAAAGCTGATGACTGGAGGTTCTTGAGCTCGGGGTGTAATGTGGGGCTTAAACCCGGATTAACGGCGGCGTCTAAAACCCTGACGCTAAAATTAACAGCGAGGAGTCGAGCAAGGCGACAGACAGCGCAGTCCGTAAAAATAACTAACAAGGTTACGTAAGATTCTTATTTCCGACACTCAGAAAGCTCTTAAGTGGTTTTAGAAGCTGTTGTGAGAACATCCACGTACGTGAGATGACGAGAATCGCGTCCTGTTCCCGCTTCAAGACGCTCGAGTTAATCTTTCGCTTCAGATCACAGCGAGATTGAGTCCTCGAATCTGATTGGTCAGAAGGTGTGCGTTACTTACGTATAACAGCGCGGCTCGGACGGTGGCTCCGGCTGTAACGCGAACAACAGATTTATATTAACCTGCTCGTTCATTATGTTAATACGTTATCGTTTCTATAGTAACAGCTCACACACAGGAACTCATCGACTCTCCACTAGCAATAAACCGATTTAAAAAAAATAAATAAATAAAAATCATAGACACGATGAACGTTTCCGTAAGTTTCTAACGTTTACGGAAGGAGTCTCCAGTGTCAGTAAAACTGTAAGATTTCTGACATCTTCGAGACAGACGATGGTGAGGGAACAATGTTCCACAATAAAGATAAATTTGATTTTTTTAAAAATTATTTTATTTTTTAAATAAATAAAAGTTGTAATTGTTGGTAAGTTGCTGTGGTGCAAGAGAAATAAAACAAAAAGTATTTTGATTTCTCTGTGCTTAAGAATGGTGTAGTTGTTTTGTGTGTGTGTATGTGTGTGTGTGTGTATATGTGTGTGTCGTAAATACCTGGTTCTGCAGCACACACACACACAGACACACACACACACACACACACACGGTGTGTTCTATGTTCTAGCTTCCTCTAAGCTGTGGCTTGTGTAACAGAGTGAGACTCTGAGTCACGTTAAAGCTTCTATTCTCGCCTCGTGAGGATTTGTGTTTAAACCCCAAAGCGCTCGACTCTGATTCACCGCAGCTCACTGCGTATATCACAGGAGCTTGAGTGGAGTAGGCAGCTGGCCGCGTTAACCTGTAGCTGACCCACACACACACACACACACACACACACACACACACACACATTTCTATTCTGGGGTTCTGATGTTTTTCCTGCGAAGGCATCAGACGCCGTTTTGCCGCATCGCTCCTGGGAAACTCTTCTGAAGAGCCGCATCGAATCCGAGCTGTAGATCTGCGTTGTGTTTGAACTGACGGTCTGTTTGGACAGACTTCCTGCCTTCGCATCTGGCGCGTGTGCATGTGTGTGTGTGTGTGTGTGTGTGTGTGTGTTTGTCTCTGCAAAGTAAATGTAGGACTCGTTTAGTCACTCGGCCTTGTTTAATTGCGCCGTCCTGAATTATTGATTTGTGTAAAGAGCTCAGTTGCGTGCGATCAGGGAGAATGTGTGTGTGTGTGTGTGTGTGTGTAATGAACTTCCTGCGTGTGTATATATTAAATATTCAGATCAGCATACTTATCTAATCTTTTATTAAAGTATGATATCGCATTTTTCTTTTTTTTTTTGAAAGGAAATGTTATTGTTTTGTTAAACGACGCATCATCCTCAGAGCAGCGGTTCTGTCGCCGTGCGCATGCGCATAAAGTAATTATTCCCACAGCGCTGTTGAATTCTGGACTCTGATTGGTCAGAGGGTGTTGATTGATTTTCAGGTTTATATTAATACGTTACGGTAGGCCTGTGAACGTGGTAACAAACCCCCATAACAGTTAAAAAATAAAGAAAGAAAGAAAAACTCGCTGTACATTATAACGACACGCTTTTTATTTATTTATTTATTTTTTTAAATCCTTGTCATTTAGATTTCAGAGCCAAAACCATGAAGCGCACTTGATCTTCTGCGTGTCCGATAAGGCTAGCTAATAAATTTATTATAGATTAAAGATAAAGAAGGAGCGTTAAACTTGCACGCCTCTGTTTTCGGTTCTCACGGCCGCGTCAGTGACGTCTGAACATCAGGCGTGAACGGATCATCTGACACTAATAGTCAGGCGTGTTACGGTTTGAAAATTTCATGCTATGACAACATACACGTGTTAAAATATTACCATTAGGGTGGAGCGATTTAACAGAAATATCATATCACGATGATGTACTATGATACACGATACGTATCACGATATATATACTCTAGGATTACTCACGCACTGATGAAGTAGTGCTGCTTTAAAAAAAAAAAAGTTCCATGAGTGCTACACACACACACACACACCTCGTTATAAGCGCTTGTTTGAGGTCACATGACCATAACGGTGTAACTCATTTAAGGATAAGAAGTGCTGCTGTGTTTAATTTGGATGCTGTGAGCCGCCATTTTGATTTGACGTAACGTGCCGAGTTTACAAGTAGGAGTTTCTACGCAACATCATCACGAACGCCTTGAAATACAGCGTTCTGTTAGAGAGCAGGACAGAAATACCTGCTTGGTCCTCTCGCTGGATTTTCAGCCCATGTACGAACACTCAAAGCGATCTCAGAACTGAACCGAGACCATCTCAGGAGGTGGACTGAGTACGGTTCGCTCTCGGCTTACGTTACGGTTCGCTAAAAACATGCGTCCTGAACAGAAACCTTTCTCAAGTGAGATCTGATACAGAGAGATTCTCATACAGGCCTCCGTACAAATCGAGCTAATCAGCATGCTCGCTTTCCGCTTTCGGCGCTGTTACCCCCGAGTGTGTAAAAGCCACGCCTCTAAAATTTACACGCAGCTAGATTAACCCTGGTTACAGGAAGAGCGGCTGCTTAACTGCAGTAGCCATAAAGACAAGGGTCTGGACTCATCGCAAAAAAACGATCAGAAACGTAAGAGAAGCCCCAGAGATAAACATATTTTTGCCTTATTTTTCTTGTTTTTATTCTCACGTTTTAAAAAAAATTGCGTTCTCTATTTCTGTTTTATAATTTTAAAAACATGTTGTTCAGGAAAATTAGCACATGTTTAGGGTCAGCCATTTTGAAAAGTATTGCTGTATCTACAATGTACAGCATTGCAAGAGGAAGAAAGCAACCGTATGAATGCTTAAGTGGAGCAGAAAAGGATCCGAGTCCTCTTTCAGCGACAGGGACAGTGTGAACGTAAAGAGAACTGGCTCCTTTTTCACTTGCTTCACCTCTCGGTCCACTTCAAGGGGTCTGAGTTCGGTTCTTTTAAAGAGAACTCAAGTGTGAAAACACCCTAAAAACACCGTTTCAACAACTAACGATCTGAGGGCAAGGTGTCTGCGGTTTCCTTCTTTATTTTTGTAGCTAAAGCAACACTTATAAAGAACATTTTTATCATCGTACATGTTGTATGTCCAAATCTTCACATAATAGAGGGGGAAAGTGGTGAAAATTTTAATTTTTGGGGTGAATTTTCACGTTAAACTCTTTAAACCATGATATCTGCGCTAGGATTGTTACAGTGTGAGTTATTCGCTTAGTCACTGTGTCTGTGTGTGTGTGTGTGTGTGTGTGTGTGTGTGTGTGTGAGTGTGTGAGTTATGAGAGTTATCGCAATTTTTGAGTAACTTCAGTATGTTACATTGTGTGTGCTATTTTTTCTTCAAGTTCCTCTTTATGTTAAAAAAAAAAACCTTAATATATCTTTAGCAAGTTAAACACAATTACAGCTTTTCTTTCTTTCTTTCTTCTGAAAAAAAAAGAAATTATTTTCTCTCTGTTTATTCCGTACACATAATTATATGCGTAAGTGATAAAGGAATTGTTTAAAAACAAAAACATTGTGTTGTTAAATTAAATGTTATTTTTCTCCAACGATCTGTAGCCTTTTATTTTTAACCTTATTGTAAATAAAATAAACTTTAATTGCAACAATTATAGAATGTAAGAAATAAAAACACTTGATTACTGCTGAGTTACTGTTACCACCCTGAAGTTGATTATTTTCCCGTAACAGCACGTCCTCAAGTGTGTTATTCTTCTCACACCACAGCAATTTACTAATGATTACAATTTTTTATTTATTATAATTATGACTTGTCATACTTTTTATCAGTTTATAGTTACATTAATGTTCCGTGAATCAAGTTAGTTCCCGTTCTCACTTATGTTATAGCAGCTATAAACAGTCGTTCCCTCACCCGCCTCTCTTTTTTTTTTTTTTTTCTTTTTAAAACGTGAGAAACCTCAAAGCGTAAACTCCTCTGTCCTGAAAATGTCAGAAAACTTAGTTACAGCTTTACCTCTGACTGTTACAAAGCACTGACACTGGAGACTCCTTCCATAAATATTAAAAGAAAATGTCACCATATCAAAGACCGCATTCATTTTTAATCCGTTTATAAAGTGTAATTCTCTGTGAGCGAGCTGTTACTATAGAAACGATAGATTATTAAATTTATTCAGCACCTCGTGACAGTGTGACGATGTTCAGCTACTCGTCTTGATTTTCTCTATAAATTTATTCTTCTTAATAATTTATCTTTCACTTATTCTCTCTCTCTCTCTGTGTGTGTGTGTGCAGTTAAGGGCTCGCGGCCTGGAAAGAACGTTCAGCTGACGGAGAACGAGATCCGCGGCCTCTGCCTCAAATCCCGCGAAATCTTCCTCAGCCAGCCCATCCTGCTCGAGCTGGAGGCGCCGCTGAAGATCTGCGGTGAGTGAAACTGAGAGCGCTGGGTTTCATCAGCCGGGACGAGACCAGACGAGACGAGACGAGTAAACACACCGAGCTTTTACAGCACACCCCGATTAGTAGATTACTCGGACAGTAATAAAGCCGTAAATAAACCCTGCGGAGTGTCTCGTGTGCGTGTGTGTGTGTGTGTGTGTGTGTGTGTGTGTGTGTGTGCTCTCTGTCGCGTTGGTAACGGCGCTGCCTGGTTATAAACACTCAACAGATCAGGACATGGATAACGGCGCGCGGTCTTACATCTGTGATGGAAAAAAAACACAGCTGTGTAATCTCCGTCGCTGTTTGTTGCCTCGGTCTCGTATTACGCCATGGATCTGGAATCCGTTTGTGAAACAGCTTCAAGTTTCTTTCTTTCTTTCTTTCTTTTTTTGTCTTTTCTTTTTCAGCTCTAACTAAAGCTCCAGGCATAAATACAGTCTCCATGACGCTCACTCTCACTCTCACGTTCATGTTCACGTTCACGTTCACCTTCGCGGTCGGATTAAGCGTCGAGTCGTTTAAAAGAGAAGTCATCATTCCAGTCCTCACACGCACAGTCCGGTAACTTGAGTTGAGGTGTTTGTGGCAAAGTTTCACAGGTAGAGCGAGACGTTTCTATGGGAACAATCAATGACTTCATCCAGAGTTCTACGTTCACGTCGACGAAAGTGGAGTTGGATTAACAGCTTAGCCTGCAGTCACGTTACAGGCTTTTTTTTTCTTTTCTTTTTTTTTTATTGATCCTCAAATTAAGCCCCACCCTCCAGCCAGCTCTGCCCTATCATACGACAGCGTCCGACCCGCGAAAGTGAAGCCTGACATGTACTTCCTCCAACTGCGTCTTTTCAAACCGCTACGTCACAGAGGGCGGCGTAACACGTAACACACTCGGACGAAAACGCTGTCTGCCCTCTTCCGCATACATGAGCTCACAGACGCACACGATTGGCTAGTGTCGCTGTGATTGACAGGGGAGGCAGCTCCCACAACTCCGATTTATTTATTTATTTATTTTAATGAAATTTTTTTCATCTTATAACAACAATAAACACTGAGAGTGTAAGAGATTACATGGGAAAATAGTTCTTTAAAAAAATATATCTTTTTAAGAAAGACGAGCAATTAGGGGATGAATCCCGTGATATTTTTTTAGAAGTTAGAGGTTTTTAAACAGGGAAAATTTCATAATTTTAGTTTAATGATGGACTGATGATGTAATGTTTACTTTATAAACATTTAGAAACTTTATAAATAACAAGTATTATTATTATTTTTTTTTTTTTGCATTGTAATGAAGGAGGAACATCCAACACGTTGTCGCAGTCCACATGAGATCTTTAATTATCAGAAGAGTCGATGTTCTGAAGCTCCGTGTTGTGTGTGTGTGTGTGTGTGTGTGTGTGTGTGTGTGTGTGTGTGTGTGCAGGCGATGTTCACGGTCAGTACTACGACCTGCTGCGACTCTTCGAGTACGGCGGTTTCCCTCCCGAGAGTAACTACCTGTTCCTGGGCGACTACGTGGACCGAGGGAAGCAGTCTCTGGAGACCATCTGCCTCCTCCTGGCCTACAAGGTCAAATACCCCGAGAACTTCTTCCTGCTGAGGGGCAACCACGAGTGCGCCTCCATCAACCGCATCTACGGCTTCTACGACGAGTGTAAGAGACGGGCTCTCTCTCTCTCACACACACACACACACACACACACACACTTAAATATTCGAACACACCGCTGTTGACTGTCTCAAAACAACTTCAAATAAAAGTGAAAAAAAAAAAATTTTCTTCTATTTTCTTTTTATGTTCCTCTTCTTTCCTTCTGTCTTCATTTTTCCTTTCTTTTTATTCCTTTTCATTTCTTTCCTCTTCTTATTTCTCTTCTTTCTTTCTCTCTTTGTTTTTCTTTTTCATTTTTTTTCTTTCTTTTATTGAATCTTTCTTTTTTTATACTTATTTCTCTTCTTTCTTTCTGTCTTCATGTTTCTTTTTTCTATTCCTTATAAATAATTTTTTTTCTTTCTCATCTTTCTTTCTGTATTCCTTTCCCTTTTCCCTTTTCTTTCCTTCCTTCCTATTTTCCTTTTTTCCTTATTTGTCTTCCTTCCTTCCATGCTTTTTTTTACTTTGTCTTCATTTTTGTTTCTTCTTTCTTTCCTTCTTTCTATTCTGATTCATGTTCTCTGTACTAATTTCTCTTCTTTCTATTTGTTTTCCTTTTTCCCTTCTATTATTTAAGCTTTTATTAAACCAGAAGCAGATGGAATTTATTAGATGAAATACAAACTACAGTTTTTAACACTTTATTTCCTCGGACACATGGCGTTCCGGGGTTTGGTCAGTCGGGAATGTTGGAATGACGTTTTTCCCGTATGACATGACTTTAATAATAACACACTTTGTAGGTTTTAAATATTGTTTATTATCCTAATAGTTCCAGAATAATATCAGAATCAACAAGGCAGTGTGATAAAGGATGATTTATTTCCTAATCTGACACTGCACGCTGTGTGTGTGTGTGTGTGTGTGTGTGTGTGTGTGTGTGTGTGTGTGTTTCCTCAGGTAAGAGACGGTATAACATTAAACTGTGGAAGACGTTCACAGACTGCTTCAACTGCTTACCCGTGGCCGCCATCGTAGACGAGAAGATCTTCTGTTGCCATGGAGGTGAGCTCTCTCTCTCTCTCTCCCTCCCTCTCTCTCTCTCTCTC